>MNCI01018634.1:1599-53906 GCA_015680685.1 Gnetum montanum
ACATTCTATATTTCCATGATGTTTTTTGTGCATTAGAAATTTGACAGAATTTTCTTTTTACTACTACTTCATTAACACTAGGTTTTACTTTTATGTTTAAAGATCATTTTGTTATGATTCATCAATGGACTAAGAAACAAGACTAAAGAAATTCTTGGGGTATTTGCCCAAGGTAGGTTATTTGAAATGACAGCTCATCATATCTAAAGACTTATAGATCAAGTGGCAAAAGAGAAGGAATAGACAATAAAAATAGAATTAGCAAAAAAATATAATATGAATCCAACAATGAGAAAAAGGGACATAAGAACATGTGAATCACAAGAAGAAGAAACCTTAGAAGATATGATCTAGAGAAAGACTCTACCAATGTAGAAATTAGTCAATGATATTATAACTAAGGTAGAGAAAATGTGGAATTATGTAGATAAAAAGTTTGCCACAACACTAAATATAGTAGAGAAAAGGATTAAATAAGCCTTAAATATAAGTAAAGATAAGAAGAAGAGAAGAGACACTAGATGCGAAAACTACAAGCATAAAGAAAAAGTTTCTATATTGGAAGAAGTAATGAACTCCAATTCAAAAGATAACAAAAAATGTAAAGTTTACCAACATGAACATCCTAAAGTATCTTACCCTATTATGGCCCACTTACAAGAGTCTGGGGCATACGTGCTCAATCCAAAGTTTGTTAAGAAACAAATGCCTAGGTGATCTAAATACTTTTATGTTCCAAATAATACCTAGTTACTCATATCAAGCTTCTAGTTCATTACTACTAATTTCACCACTAGTCATGCAAGGAGAACTACAATCACAACCACAACAAAAAGTTTTACTAGGGTAGCGAGTATACAAAGAGAGGATCAAACTAGCAACACTAAAGGAAAATAGAAAAGGTTGTTTTTTTAAGACAAGTCCAAAAAATGTTGGTAGAGTAAGGACTTCATCCAATCATGTTCCTCCTATGATAGATCTTCCTACAATCACCATGCTTCCACAACAACCAAATAAAAAATTTACAATTATCATGTTAACTAATATAGTATCAGATTGGATCAAAGTAGGAAATCTTCCTAAGAAAATAATAATTTTTTCTAGAAGTCATTATATTTATTTATAAATTATGAGAAATTCACCATGCAAAGCTCTACTAGACTCAATTTTAGGAGTTAACTTGATATCTCAAAACACATACAAGGCATGAAACCTAACACCATTAAAGATGTGCAACATAAGACTCGAGCTTGCAAATCAATCAATCATCATTCCTTTGGGGTAGATAGAAGATGTGATGACAACTATCAATGGATTGTCTTACCTAGCAAATTTTCTAGTAATTAATATGAAGAATGACAATAGGGACTTTTCTATCATTATAGGGAGATCATGGCTTTGTACAATTATAGGGAGAATAGGGGTGTCTTATCTTGAATCAAGAATTGATAAGTGCTTTTCAACTTTTTTGTTTAATAGTTTTTTGGTTTACAATTTCTAGCTATACTTTTCACATTTCTTACCAATTTTTACATTCTTTAATATTTTTCATATTTTTTTACACTTTTCACATTTCTTATCATTTTTCATTCCTTAATATTTTTCAAATTCTTTATATGTTTTTCTTATCTATTTCTCATTCTTCAATAATTTTTACTATTTTTCTATACATATTGTTGTTGATTTTTCATTAACATGCAAAGGAATTTCACCCTATGTTATCAAATCATTAAATGACTAATTATATATGTAGTGGGACCACATCATCCATCCACTCATTTCCAATAATAATAGGTTTTTATCATGGACATAATGTCATTCTTTTCATAATATAACTAAAAGCACTTTTGAACATTATGTTTGGATAGAAAAGTAAAGAACCAAGTGGAAATGAAAAGCATGTAACATCAAGGGGATTTTTGGATTCTCTAAGGCTACTACTATAAGTCTTATCCTACTATTAAATTATGTTATTTACTTTAGTTCTAACAAAACATGGAAGTGCGTTTTAAAAATAAGTGTTGCCTTACCATCTCACTGAAAAGATATGTTACCCATGCCTGAAGGTAGTCCTTTGATAAGATTGACATAATAATGATCTAATAAATACATATAATAAAAATTTCTATGGCTTCCACTGGAAAGACATGTTACCCATGCCTAAAGGTAGGTGACTTCTTAGAAATTTAAAGGTTTCTTAAACTTCAATTAGTTATGGAGCTAGAAAGACATGTTAGCTATGCATGGATGTCTCCTTTAAAATAAACTGTATTGTTAATAAATTTCTTTCTTGTATTTCATTACCAAGTGTTAATAGTTCTTGTAGCTATGGCAATCTTACAGTTATTAGTTTTTGAGATGATACAATGCGATGTCACTAGTAAGTCGTATGGACTTGGTTTGAATATTGGAAAAAAGGGATAATGATCATTTTAACTATGTTCACACATAGAGTTCATTATGCCTATGGTAAGACACCTGACATCTCATTTTTGGCAATCCCAGTTATTACCATTCAATCTCACTATTATATACAATCATAATTTGATGATTTTTTATAACATAGTATTCTTTTCTTATTGACAATATACTAACATGTGTGTTTTTGGAATATAGGTATGTTTTACATCCAACTTCTTGAGTGTCTATGGATACTTGTAGGTGCAATTATACAAAGGAACTAAGGACTAAAGCCTACTTTGGGGAGGATCCACTTATATAAATTTTATGCTCCATACCTAATGACCAATTCCACATTATCTTGTGCCTTTAGAATACTTATACAATCATTGGTATTTCCCTACACACTCATTTCCCTTCATCTATTTGGCAATTTTAACCAACCATTCCTAACAAAGCTTAATTAACTTACCATGCCCAAAATCCTTCTTTCACACACTTTCAATAAAAAATTCTTACATTCTAAGCATCAACTATCATTAAAAACCCTTTAGACCATCTCTATACCTTTCAAACTATCCATTTTATTCAATTTTCCATCAGAAATTACATATAATCTTGGAAATTTTCACAATGATGTCGTAGATACGATGTATGAGCCCCTACAATATTGTATCCATGATATTGTATCTATGATGTGTTCCTAGTAAAAATCTATACACATGCGCAAGGTATTAGAAATATTTTTTATTTTCTCATTTCACACGTAGGAAGTTCATGTTGTTTTTATGACCTTTGAGCTTCAGAGAGCCATATCTTCCTCATTATAACTCTAATTTAAGTCATTCTTATTTTATTTTGCTCATAGAGTGATCAACTTAGTTGTGGAGAAGAGTACTATGCATAGTTGTGCAAATTGCATCTAATTTTTCTAACACCTAGAAGAATAGAGTAAGGGTAATAACAACAAGAGATTTTTATATTTTAACCTAACAAAGGCTAATAAAAAAATGATTATTTCTAAATAGCCATTCAAACACATTTTAAATAAAAAATTAACAATTGTGATAGGTCATAAAGGATAATTTTGTTTATAAACAATAAAAAATTCTTTACTTAAAAATTTTTCTTCAAGAATGATTTAGCCAAGTTACAAACTTTTTTTAACTCTACAATCCTAATTAAGACTAAAGTTGACACTGAGAAATGATTTTAATCAAACCCAAGAACTCAAGAAAGGGTTATGAATAGTTAGAGGTTTTTTTTAAGATAGTTAGATAATGTTAAAATTATTCATGATTGTAAATGCCTCCCAAGAGACTTGAAGTGGCAGGACCTTCACAAACAAGGGAGAAAAGGGCCAAGGGAAGAGGTAGAGGATAAACAAGAAAAAAAACTCCACCTGCAAAGCAAGAGGCTTAGTCTTACAACATCCATCAACCCATACTTGTAATAAGATAATCTATGTAGGTAGAAGCTGATGCACCACCTACTCCGAAGCAAGGACAACATCTTACACTATCAAATGAGTGTCTTCAAGCCATCCAAACGAAATCCATCATGTCCATTGTCATAATGGTATTAAATTTTAGACCATTCATGAAGTTTTCTCCTACCAAAGTTTGTGAACAACTCTAAGCCTCTCCTCTGTGGCCCATCATCTTAAGCAATGATGAATGATGCTTGGAAGAAGTATACCAATTCTGGAAAAAAAAATAGGATGATGCTATAGTGAAGGTAGAGGGGATCATACTGCCATACTCAGTTGAAGCCATGGTACCAAATATTCCAAATGTCAAATCCAACATTGGACAAATATCTACCAAGTCCAACATTAAAGGTAAGAAATTTATGACTACATAACACTTATGGAATAAGTTAGAAAGAGTATAATGGATTGTTCACAGTTGAGAAGATTTACTTCAAGGTTGGAACATATCATCCATTCCCAACCAAAATATTTAATAGAATTTTCACCTATGCTACCAAAGGAAGCACCATCTTAATGAGTAAATTCTAGGCCAACATAGCTCATTTTCTATTTTTAAAAATCCAAAGGACATTTGAGGAGAAGAAGACAAGGAAACTTCCTCTATCATTTCGTTGTCTCATTAGGAGGTTCTATTAATAGGCAAGAATATTTTTCTACACAAATAATATGCTCTACAAATCCCAAAATGCCTCTTATTTTGAAATCTCTAAACTAGTGCCATCAAAGAAATATCAACTAGAGGAGCTAGCAAGCACTGAGGATGCAGTAGGATCTACATCAGTAGAAAACATCCTAGCCATGAGAATGGAACAAGAAAACCCCAATGAATCAACACTAACTATCAATAAACCAAGGCAAAGTGATCCTTTAGCAT
Source organism: Gnetum montanum (assembly GCA_015680685.1). Taxonomy (NCBI): domain Eukaryota; kingdom Viridiplantae; phylum Streptophyta; class Gnetopsida; order Gnetales; family Gnetaceae; genus Gnetum; species Gnetum montanum. Next base: position 6,366 of record MNCI01018634.1, read on the forward strand.
AGCATGATTACAAATCCTCAATGAGCCATTTGCAACTAATTTCTAAAATAATAAGTTGCGGAAGCTGAGAGCTCTTAAGCATGTATAGAGTACAAGATAACCACAACATGCTTGATGTATCAATAGGACCTGCAAGTGATAAAGTCTCATTGTAAGCAAGAGAAGATGAAGACTAGACATAACAAATCTGTAGGAACATTGCATCTTTCCAAGTAATATTGGAAACAAGAAAATGAGCCATAATAGTGATAATGCAACATCAAGATGCAGAAAGAGCAACTAAAGTCATCACTGATTATATTAACAAATCTTTTAGTGTTTCCATTATGCCACCAATTGATATTATTGGAGAAAGAGATGTAGAAATAATAGTTGGAACATCCATAGCCCCAACAGAGCATGAAGACATATTAGACTGACTACTACAAGCAAGATAAGTGATGTAAAATCTATTTGATATCCCTAGTGATATCACTATAGTGTAGTTAGAACTAATTTCAATCAAGGGTGATGAGTAGAAAGGTACCCCTACGTCCAACCATACGAATCATAGGCATTCACATGCAATCTAGTTGAATTCTACAAACTTTAATTACTAGGTATGCTAGAGCTAAACAGTGAGTTTGTATTGTCCATTCGTTGTCCTCCCAGTCTCACTTATGAAATGCAAGTGTATGATTAAGTGTGACTGAGGCATAATATTTTTATCATTTTATGTTTTATCAATTTGACTACCTAAAACAATAATGAAAGTGAGAGTAATTAAATTCTAAGTGAACTATTGTCTAATCTAGCCTAACACAAGTAACCATCCCCACTTCTCGGTTCCATCTTGAACTTCATGTAAACACTTTTGGGTTGTCAAACGCTAACCATTTTTGAGCTACCAAGTGTCACGCGTATGTTCAAAGGGGTCATGCTTGTGAATTTTAATTAATTTCTTAATTAATTACTGAATGAATAATGTTAAATGTGAACTACATGAAATCAAAATGTATAAATTCATAAAGAAAGAAAGTCTCAAGTGCTACAAGGATGAATCAAAGAGCTCATCTTTATTTCCAACACAATGGTGTGTTTAGGTATATCAATGCTTGAATAAAGATCTAATTACACTTAGCCCTTCTACTATGAGCACTTGGAAAATATTCTAACTCTTGAATGAACAAACTGTAAGAATTTTGCTACTTGACTAAAAAAATCCCCCTGAATGATGTGCCCAAGGGTTGTATTTATAGGCCTAGGAATACCCCATAATATTGCATACCTGATATCACATCTTGGGCCACAATATCGTGCACCTAATATCACAGCTACCCCAATATCAGATACCCAATATCAAGGCTCATGTAAAACATGATTCATCATACCCCCACGACCGAATGAAAACTTTTCCTCAAGTATAAAAGAAGAGGAACAATTTCCTTAAAAAATATATTAGGAGGTATGGAATGTTTGACTAACATGTAGAGTAACACAGAGGAAACAGAAAAATACAAAAGTGCTCGAGCATACATCATTACAATTATGTACAAATTTGGGTGTTCATGAGAACAGGAAAGAACACCCTTGGATCCAATGGACATCCAACCCCTCTTGGAAAAAGAAGAATGAGGGAGAGGTAGAAGAGATTCAATAGTCATGAATAATCTCCCATAAGTGATATTACTGCATCATCCTTGGTGAAGATAGTCCCACTTCTAGTCCCTTTTTCCCACTACAATCACAACAAAATCAAGGATTAGTATATACAGTGTAACATAGTGGTTGAATACCTTGTCTCATCAGTGGTTATACATAGCTAAGTTATGATTGTGGTAGATTGGTTGCTTGATAATGTTAGTGGTAAGACTAACAAATAGGTTAGGTAAGAGAAGTAGTCCATAAAATTCAAAAAAAGCTTAACACAAGGAATACTGAAAAGAGGGTACAACAATAAAAAGAAAGAATTAACTAAAAAATAGTTGTGAATATGCACATAATTGGATGACATTGATGGGGTAAATAAAAAGAATTCGATTGTAAGGTTAAAAAACTTAAGTTAACCAAACCAAAAGATTTGCAAGTGGTCCTCCCCAAAGTAGGCACAGGCCTTTTATGCCCTTGCATAAGTTCAAACCAAGGAGTTCGTGGGCTCCATGGATGATTAATGGTTATGGAAGGTTAAGTACGAAAACCTATAAGTAACTAACTAAGAATCCTGACACATTAAACCAAAACATTGAATCAAAACATGAAACTGAAATTGAGGTGTGACATGAAAAGCATAGATGGATGAGAGAGAGAATGGAATGGAGTTCCTAATTATGGTCACATGAAGTCCCTTATGGAGTTTGTGATTAAATGACTCGGTAGGATCCATCCTTAGTCCAAACCAAAACCAACCACTTTTAGTGACTTTGCATCCACATTCTAAGACTAGTCTATCCCCTGAGACATAAGAATGCTCCCACAAAACAATCATCATTCCAACTTGAAGTAGAAGTAGGAAGTGAGAAAGGGCCTTAGTTAGAGGAGATAAGATAATTCCCATAACTAGTGCTTGTGGTTCTTTTATTTGGTCTAAGGGGTGTGCTTTGAATTTCCATAATTTTTTTGAATGGAAAATACACCATGCAAATACCCATGCATTTTTGCATTTATTTTGACCAAGGGGTGTGCCTTGAATCCTCATCGTTTTCTTCTTCTTTTTTATGTTTTTATTTTTTAATGAGGACCACACCATGCAAGGACTTATTCAACTTCCTATTGTGGAGTAACACGGAATAGTGAGAAGTTCACAAGAACACCCCCACACATAGGAAAATAAAAAAGCACAAAGAATACTGCATCCTTTTGAAGCCATACCTTGTCCAAACCTTTGAATCTTTCTCAATTCTGAAAACTACACAAGTCTCAAATTTATTAAAGTTGTATTAATGAAAAAGGGACTACACATTTCCAAAATAAAGAAAACCATAGAGTGTATGGATGGGTGAATGATGTTGACTCATTGCCTATTACATAAAAAGAAACCATGTCCTAGTTGTCAATAATGACATTCAAGTTAAAAACCAGATATCAACAATCAAATCACAAATGATACATACCACCATCGAGTAGTACATTACCATTGTACTTGGAACCTTATTAGCAAAAAAAGGTAGAAAATTACATTAAGCATGAGAAAATATAAAAGAAAGTAAAAGATATTTAAGAAATATTAAATATACTAATGATGGTATAAAACAAAAAACTTAGAAAATATTAATAACTTGAAAAACAAAAATATGTAAAACAAAGAATATGAAAAACAAAAAGTTGTAAAAAAAAAGTTGAAAGACTAAGGAGCTACTTAAAGTGTCAATATGAATAGCCATATCCCCCATGACTAATTTGGAAAGAGGAGATTTGAAAGATTAAGCATGGTTGTCCATCATGTGAGGTGTCTATTGAGTTGGTTGGCTTGGGCTCATGGAAAGGTTCTAGTTGTTGGATGTTGACTAATTTCTTCTTGTCTAGGCTATTAGGTTTATATATGATCATGGCCCCAGATGGAAAATTCTCTTCAATAATGTAAGATCCTTTCCACAATGTTTGAAACTTGGTTCCTTGATGTACGTGTGCGGGATTCCAGTAGAGAACCTTGTCTCCTAGTTGAAACTTGAATTTTCTTATTTTGAGGTCATGGTATTTCTTGTTGAATGTCTTATGCACTTTGTTGGATGACAGGGCCATTATTCTATTTTCATCTAGCAAGTTAAGGTTTATTAACCTTTCCTTTTGTGCTAAACTTAGATCCATGTCAAGGTCACAAGCTATAGAGAGTGTACGGAGCTTAGATTGAATGGGCAGTATTGGTAGTTTTCCATACATGAGCTCATAGGGAGAATAACCTATGGGAAGCTTTCATGTGGAGCAATAGGCCCAAAAGGCATCGTTTAGTTTGGTGCTCCAGTCCCTTCGATACTTGCTAATAGTGCATGTTAGAATTTTCATAATCTCCCAATTAGTGACTTCAACTTGACCATTGGCTTTAGGGTGATAAGGTGTTGTGAGTTTGTACTCAACCCCCAAGTGCTACATAAGTTTTCAAAATGTGGCACCTGTGAAATGAGTTTCATTATTAGAAAATAACGCATGAGGCATACCAAACCTATTTATGATGTTCTATTATACAAATTGAGTAGCAATAGTGGATGTACAGTTGGTGACAATTGCTGCTTTTGTGCACTTAGTGAGTCAACCATGATTATTATATATGTCTTTTTATTTGACATAGGTGCGATGGGACCCATAAAGTTAATGCCCCAAATATCGAATGGCTCAAGAGGTTAAATCCATTGTTGTGGCCCCTCCATTCGAGCCATCATTCATCACAAGCGTGAAAAAATTGATGTGCATCTCTGAAGATTGTTGGCCAGTAATATCCTATCATGAGGATTTTTATGGTTGTGTATCTTCCATCATAATGGCCCCCACAAGGGCCTTTTTGAGCATCTTGAAGAATGCATAATTGATCCATGTCAAGGACACACCAGTGTACCAAGCCATCGAGACATACTTTGTAAAGGTTCCCATTGATTTCTATGAAATGCTTAACCTAGTGAAGAAATTGTTGTTTCTTCCAGGTGTCCAACCCTTGCAGTAGTTCTTGCTTAAGCAAATAAGTATGAATGACATCATACAATCTTGGTTCATTGGGCATTTGTGCATTAATAGCCCCTACAAAGAGATATTCATTAGGAAATTAATCAAATAAGGGACTCTATTTCTCCTTATCATCCCATCTTAGCGATGATAAGTGGTTGGTGACCATATTTTTCACATCCTTTGATCTACCATTGTGAGATCGAACTCTTACAAAATCACAAGCCATCATATGACACATGGGCTCACTGTTGGTTTATTCATTAAAAACTAGATGATGCTATGATCTGTATGCATGAACACTTTATAACCAAGCACATAGTGCTTGAACTTTTCTAAGGTAAACACCATTGCCATCAAATCTTTTTCCATAGTGGTTTAGTTCAGCTATGCACCTGTGATACTCCAGCTTGCATAGTGAATGTAATATGGACATCATTGATCATCCATTTGCATAAGCACTAACCCCAAAGCATAATTTGATGCATTGGTCATCACCTGAAATGGCCTAGACCAATTAGATGCTTGAAGAATTTGGTTTTCAACAAGCTTCTTCTTTAATTGTTGAAATGTTGTTTCACATAAAGGGGTCCAAATAAATGATGCATCGTTCTTTGTTAATTCAACCAATGGCTTGGAAATTTTGAAAAAGTTCTTGATGAAGTGTTGGTAATAGCCAGTATGACCAATTAATGATCACACTTCTTTAACTATTTCTAGTTGATAGGTTATTCCTTGGATGACCCTTATCTTTTCGGGGTCCACCTCGATTCCTACTTTTGAGATATGGTGCCCCAAGATTATGCCTTCCTAGATGATAAGATGGCTCTTTTTCCAATTGACTTGGAGGTTTTCTTCAACACATCTCTTTAATAGCTACTTAAGATGATCTAAGGCTTACTTGAATGTAGCTCTGTAGGTAGAAAAGTCATCCATGAAGACTTCTCCCTCACTACCAATTTGTCGTTGGAAAATGCTAAGGACTAATCATTGAAATGTAGTTGGAGCATTACATAGATCGAATGGCATTTAACAGTAAGTGAAAGTTCCCCAAGGACTTATGAAAGTCATCTTTTCCTGGTTCTCTGGTGTGATTTGGATTTGGTTATAGCCACTATAACCATCTAGAAAGTTATAGTAGCTATGCCCAAAAATGGTGTCTAGCACTTGGTCAACAAAAGGCAATAGAAAATGATCTTTGAAAGTTTCCATATTGAATAGCCGAAAGTCAATGCACAATCGTCATTTGTCTCCTTTCTTAGGCATAATCACAAGTGGGCTAACCCACTCACTATCTACAATAGAGTAGATGAATCCTGCCTTGAGGAGTTGCTTGATCTCCTCTTTGATAATTTGTTTTAATTTGGAATCCAATCATCACTGTGGCTATCATTTCAAGTTAATGGCAGGGTCAGTGTATATCTTGTGTTGGAATATTCTTGGATCTATTCCTATGAGCTTAGAATATGACCAAGTAAAGGCTACTAACCATTTTTCCACAACATTCATCAACATCTTCTTTTGTCCTACAACAAGTTTGGCATTAATAATGAATATCTTTCCATTTTTTAAGAACACATACTCCATTCTGGTTGGTAGTGTCTTTAATTCAAGGGGTTCTTATTTGAAATTGTCAGGAATCTCCAACTCTCCCCAATTAATATCATCATTTACTCCCTCAGAGAACTAGTGATGAACTTGCTTGAGTTCGTCCATACTTGCAACATAATCACACGTTAGGCCCTTAGCAGGTTCCATGCATAATGTACTACTACTAGAATCAGCTATCAGCCACTGGATGCCTTCTTGTTTTGTGGCTATCGCATATAGACATCTTTGAATTTTAGCTTCCAGTGCACAATGCTTACATGCAGAGATAGATGTTCACTTCAATGACCATAGCTTCTGCACACAATGGCACCTTGAATCGCTGTATGCAATACATGGAACCCTCTTCTTCTCGATCTTCCCAAATTCATTTTCTTTGGATATATCTAAAGAAAGATCTCTAATGCCCATTTTGGCATCAACAGTACTTAACCATGTCCTTTCCATAATAATTGGGAAGTCCCCCTTGCAGTTCTTCACCTTGATTACTAGGAAGTTAACAGGATATGACCACCCACAAGCGGTGATGACAATGTCTTCTACCAATCCTAATGGAATAGTGATGGACTGGTCTACCATCTCTAGCTTGATGTTGCTCTTCTTTAAGGGAGGAAGGTTCCACACAGTGTACATCTCATGGGAGATCATATTAACACTAGAACTATAGTTAAGAAGAGTTTTACAAGGTTCATTTCTATCAATTTGCAAATATACTAAGGGACTCCTGAGATCGACTAACTTCTTGGGTAGGTTGCTAGCTCAAATCCAATTAGATACATCATGGGTCAACATCACAGTATGGATTTGAGAGGGATTTTGGTTTGAAGGGGACTCAAATAAAGGTGATGCAGATGAAGGTGGAGGAGCAGGGCCACCAACCATTAATATGTCTAAGGGCTTTGGTGGACTACAAGATTGGAAGAAGGGTCATTTCTTTTATCATGGTTTTGACCCACTTGGTTAGCTAATTGATTGCAAATTAACCACCCTTGTAGTGTTTCTTTGCTATGGTTAGGTAGGTAATTCACCTTACATGGATGGAGCAAGTGGTAGCTATGCAAGAGGTAAAGGAGTAGGTGCAGGAATAGGAGGAGCATGAGGATAGTAGGTGGCATCCCTCCTTACATATGGTGTTTGGTAAACTTCAAGAGGGTAGTGGTGAGGTTGGTAAGCAACAACATGACTAGAAGAGTCCATGGAGATGAAGGTTGCTGAACATAAAAACTAGAGGAATCTGGTTGCCGGTAGGGGTATCGCTATCTTAGAGGTGCCAACATCCATGATTGTGGTTGTTGCGACTACTAGTAAAATTTATAAGGTTGTAGTGGAGTTCCACTTGGATAATACTACTATGGCTGGTGGAACTATCAAGAGTTGCCTTGTGATAAGACAATCTTTTGGGTGTTTTCCTTTGTGCAAGTCATGGATGTAAGGCATACACCCCAGATTCTTGCAAATGTGACATAATTGGATAGCATCCCTTGGGATGTTCATAATGGTAGGCATCACACCCACCATCATCATCTGATTTTCTATCTACAACCATCTCTATTGCAGCCATCGTACCCTTACCCTTGGATATGGCATGTTCAACTTCCTTATGTCTGTAGCGCTCATGCTCAACACTTTGTTCTTTGGACTCTTTATCAATTTTTAAAATAGCTTAAAACTTATTGTCCATAAAATCCCATAATTGGTTAACCTTAGCTATGATTTTAGACTGAAATTTCTGGAGTGGCAAGGTTTTCTAATTAGCCACCTCATCTCTTGTTGACTCATCCTCACTATCACAAAATTGAACCCCCCCTTTTGTGAATGGAAGGGTCCCTATTGTATTCCTCTGCATTTTTTTACTTTCTCAATTCTCCCTCCTCCCTGGCTACTTGCTCAATTAACTTTTGGATCCTATAAGCACTTACTCTATCAATATCCCTTGAGCATAAATGCCAATGGTTTTCCTTATTTTGGATCATAGCCTGTCTATAATATGGTAGAGTTGATCAAGCTAAGAATGTGCATGGCCAAGACACTTATGCAACAAAGAGCAGTATCCACCAATAGTAGCATCCAAGGGCTCATTATTTTTTTGTTTCCACCGTTGGATCTACTTCCTCAGGTTGGACACTTGGGAGTACATTTGATATTTGTCATTAAACAATTCTAACATCATGAAAGGCTTGGAGATGATTTTATATATTAGCGTCATAGCCTCCCTCAAACTAAGGGATATTGTTCATGTCCAACGTCTTTATTTTGCTATCCTTTACATGCCTTATTGGAATCTTCACAACATCTGCAATGTTTAACATGCTCCGAGTGGCAAGTAGAGGTTCATCAAGGCCATATTGATGGTGCCTACGATGTTCTCTACTAACACTTCTTTCATGCAGTGGATATCTTTGGACCATCCACACCTCCAATTGCGATTATCTTAATGATCCCTTTTTTTGTTTTAGTCTCATTGGTCACCACCATCATGGTCATGCCCTCTGCGATCATGATCTAAGCCAGATGAAGAAGAAGAAGATGAAAAAGGGGAAGAGGAAGGAGGGCTTGCATCATGTCAATGCCTACTACCTTCTCTTCAATGATCGCAACCATGATCATGATCTTGATCTCCACTTGCCCCCTTGTCATGACTTACTCCTCTAGATCCATTTTTTCATTGGATCCATTCCAACCAAAGCCAGGATTATGAATTGTGGATTGCATGTTCTAGTTGATCCAAGTCAAAGAGAGGAGTGTCATCAAAGGAAAATTCCCTAGAGAAGTGTTTACCTCCATCTAGTGGGCCAAGCGATAGTGGAAAAGTGTTTAACCCCTTGCCCTTTGAAAGCTCATGTTCCAGTTGATAATCCCTTAACCTTTGTGCTTCAGTGGGATGGTAATCCCTTGAATCGGGATCTCACATCTTATACCCCCCATGAAGATGTTGAAGTCCATGTCATGCAAACATTAGCTAGATCATAGCTAGAATAGATCAATTCGGTGGCAACACAATGTTGCCTTCCATGTCGTGCCACCACAACATTTCATCTTGATGTAAGATGAAGGTGAAGTCTAGTACATACTCATCAGGATGAGCATATACCACCTAGTATTGTTGAGGCACTTGGTCTATCCTAGGTTGAGATAAGCTCCTATGAGAAGAATACAATTTAAATTAATGAATCTATATGTAGTGTGTAGTTAATATTTAATTTAGTTATAGTAATAATTTTATTTTTATAATATTTTACCTTAAGATTTGAACAACGAGATTACTAAGTTTCACTAAGTTTAAACAGTGCACGTAGAACTAATGTCCCTGATAACAGTGCTAATGATGAGTGGCAAGGTACCCCTATGCCCAACCATATGAATCATAGGTGTTCACGTGTGATCCAGTTGAATTCTATAGACTTTGATTACCAAGTATGTTAGAGCTAAATGATGAGTTCATGTTGTTCGTTCATTGTCTTCCCAATCTCACTTATGAAATGCAAGTGTATGGTTAAGTGTGACTAAGACATAATATTTTTATCATTTTATGTTTTATCAATTTGACTACCTAAAAAAATAATGAAAGTGAGAGTAATTAAACGCTAAGTGAACTATTGTCTAATCTAGCCTAACACAAGTAATCATCCCCTCTTCTTGGTCCCATCTTGATCTTCATGTAAACACTGGTAAGTTGTCAAACGCTAATCGTTTCTAAGCTACCAAGTGTCACACGTATGTTCGAAGGCGTCATGCTTATTTATTTTAATTAATTACTTAATTAATCAAAATTAATTGCTGAATGAATAATGTTAAATGTGAACTGCATGAAATGACAATGTATAAATGCATAAAGAAAGAAAGTCTCAAGTGCTGCAAGGATGAATCAAAGAGCTCATCTTTATTGCCAACACAATGGTATGTTTAGGTACATCAATGCTTGAATAAAGATCCAATTACACTTAGGCCTCTTGCTATGGGCACTTGGAAAATATTTTAACTATTGAATGAATAAGCTTCAAGAATTTCACTACTTCACTAAGAAAACTTCCCCTAAATTGTGTGCCCAATGGTTGTATTTATAGGCCCAGGAATACCCCATGATATTGAATACCTGATATCACATCTTGGGTCATGATATCATGTACCTGATATCATGTACCTAATATCATGGCCACCCTGATATCGGATACCTGCTTTCAAGGCTCACGTAAAATATAATTCAACAAAGGGCAAGCTGGTCATGATTGAAACCAGAATGAAACATGTTGAAAATGAAGTGTAGAGGTTATAAGAAGAATTTACTATACTAATAGTAGAAAGTTAAGACCCTACAAAATACTTAACTAGCTAGAACAATTTAGAAATAAACAAATTGGTCAACTAATTGTAAAATATGCCCAAATGAATATGGAGAAAGAGAAGGCAATATGAAATGCTTCAATGGTAGATGCCCAAACATATGCCAAAGCCATAACTACAGTTGAAGAAGAAAAAAGAGAATTGATGTGGAAAATATAAGGTTGACAAACATAGAAAAATAAAGAATATGCTAGAAGAGAGTGTTCATTAGCTAAGATAATAATTTTCTTGCATCAACCTTGACATCAAACAATTGGCCAAAGAAAAGAGAACCCTGTCAATGGAGAAAGTCGTTGTATGCCAAAAATCAACCATTGAAATTAATGCATGGCAAAATGAGACCAAGAGGCATGAATGGATAAAAGAGCATTTCAAAGATTAATTGGGCATGTACAAGTAGATTAATCAGAAGAAGATCCAAATGGTTAAAGCCAAAAATTAGTTCTATCACAACATAAACACCTGATTAGCAGTCCATCTTGGATAGTCTCATCCATGTATACCAAGTCAAAATAAAAAATAAAGACTTGCATATTAAAGATTTGACAAAGTATATGAGGTTAGTGAATCCTTGATACACTAACTTAGCCATGTTAACAACAAGCAAGCCCAAAACAAAACTAGAGCAGTAAGTGGCCATAGTTTATGCAATGTATGAGAAAAAGTTTATAGACAAAAAGGGGAGCATAAAAGAAGCCCCACATAGCAAACCTTGAGCTACAAGTGGTGAAAGCTAGCTACCAAGATCAAAAGTACGTAGCAGCAAACTTGGCTAGAAGAATGATTGATTATCAAGAACTGAGAAAAGTAGCTAGAACTTTTAAAGAAGAATGAAGGCAATTTGTGGTACAATATGTGAAAGTGAACAAGATGTTTTCCTAGCTATAGTGTCCTTGGAAAGTACCAACTCTAGTAGATATTGCTAAATTTTCTTGGATGATATATGACCTAAGATTAGAAGAAGAGAAGCTCTAGGTACTACTAAATAGATATTAATTTCAAAAGCTTGATGATAAAGAAAAAAAAGCCAATGGAGGAGCCACCACTGCCTAGTACATAAAGACTACATCAAGCTTGGATGTTTTGTTTTATTTTTTTTTTCCACTTGTTTTTTTCATATGTGTCAATCATGCACTACATGATAATTTTTTAAACACCACTTAAACAACAATACAACATTCATGATAGTGTCAATTATGTATATAAGGATGATAAAGTTTCTTACAAATTTTTGGAATTATACACAAACCTTGACATTATGGGTTATATACATAAATGACTCTACTATGAATGTTACATTGTGGTTTAAGTGGTATTTACAAAAGTATCATGTAATGCATGCTTGAGACATATGATAAAAAAAGTGAAAAAAAGCATCCAAGCTTGATGTAGTCCTTAAGTTCTAGGTGGTGGTTGCTCCTCCATCAACTTCTTTCCTTTATCATTGGACTTCTAAAATTGATATCTATTTACTAGTATTTAAAGCTTCTAAAATTTATAAGAAACTCTATCCTCCTTTTTTTTTAACTTGAGGATGAATTTTTAGTCAGTTGTGAGGGTATGATAAAACCTTCAAATATGCAAGCTATGATATATAGTTATAGCTCTGCATACATCATCGTAGATAAGATGACGTGGCCCATGGTCATGTTTATAAATAGCAACCCACCATCATGTTGAAATAAGAACCTTTTACCAACACTTAGTAAAATTCTTGCAAATTTTTTTCATAAGTTAGAGTTAGAGTAAATGCCCACAATGTGGTGAATTACAATTGTACAGAATCTTTATGTAAGTGCATTGTTCCTACACACAATTCATGAATGTCAATAAAGATCAAGATTGTTTTTCATCATTGAAAAAAGTCCCTTAGCATAATTTTACCTTTTCATGTTGCTTATATTTACTAAGTCATTTACTTTTATTAAGTCCTTTACTTTTCCAATGTTTCTTAGTAAGGCAGAATAAGTACAACTAGTTTCAAGCATAAAGTGTAACTGTTTGATAACCCAATACTGGATTCACTTAATTTGCTTAGTGGTAAAGTTATTTGGTAATCCTAGTGATAGCTACATCAACCCAAGACATGTATAGAAAAATAAAAATGAATGCTTATCACCGAAGGATAGAATAGATTTTACATTTCCTTCATACTTAAGACTTAGTAGTAGATTCATTTTTATCATGTTTACACTTAGTCTTATTAATAGCCAAACAACATTAGTACGTAATATACCTTACCAAGAGTTAAACCATATGATTTTCACCTCGTTAACTCTAAGTAGGAAGACAAATATCATAAACTTAACATCAACTACTATATACTTACATTGTCCATTTGTAGATTATGATTTATTCCTATGTGAACAATTGTGACTTGTATGGTTGAGTGTTGGAATATCCAACCACTCATCACTTATATTATTTTCATATTAGCTAATCATATAAAATTAAGCAAATTGTAAGTTGGGCATTCTTTCTTTGCAATGATGCATAACGAATGAAACTTTAATCCTATTATATCCATAAGGCTGAACCTATTTCGTCAACTCTAACAAGTCCCAATTTTTCTCTATTACATTGTTGATGAGTGGCGAGGTACCCCTACGCCCAACCATACGAATCACAAGGGTTCACGCATGATCCAATCAAATTTCGTGGATGGGACTCGTTGTGCATCTAAAACATCATGCCTTGATCACAATTTTCTATCTTCCCACTTGGACTAGTGGTAGCTTTTTCACATATGGCTTACTCTAGAGTGAGGCATATGATCCTTGATTTTGTTTGGCCCTAAGCTACTCCTAATGATAATAAATAAATAAATTATTTTAATCTAATTATAATGGAAAGTAAAGTCTAACTAGCCTATGTGCAATGAGTATCCATTTCTAACCTTCCATACATGCCTTGGACTTCATGTAACTACTGCTGGGGTTACCAAGCATATCATTACTGGGTGTACCAAATGATAACACTATTGGGCTACTAAGTAGTTACACTTAAGTGCATAGGATTAGTCATCCTCATTCTGCTTAATGATAGGAATAATAAAGAGCAATGAATGATAATATTAACTAAATAAAATAGTAAACATTTAAGAAATTAAAATCAGTAATAAAGCTAAGTGGATGCTGCAATGATAGTAGTAATCTCAATCTTTATCGTTGAACATGTAATGTGTCCAAGTACATCACACTTGAATAAGGATGTTGTGCAGTCACTTAACATCACACTGCAGGCATGCACTAGAAACTAACAAAGCTTGAAATAAAAAATCTATGAATCTAACTCTATCTTCTATATCCCAATTGTGCACCCAAGTGTGGTATTTATAGGCACGCACAGAAGAGGTGATATTGGATCCCCAACATCGAAGGTTATGCCCCAATATTGGATACCCAACATCGTGGCTTCAATATCGAAGCCTTGTAGAACATGACTAATCATACCCCCATGACTAAATAAAAAATCGTCCTCAAGTTAAACAAAATGAGGAACAAGTTCTTTACAAAATATTAGGAAGGTATGGGATTATTGACTAACTTAACTAGACACACAAATTGGCTTTCCATGCCATAGTGGTGTTTTACAAAAATGGACACAACATGACAAAACATCGAAACTAGGAAAAACTCATGTAGTTCCTAGAGGCAGTGGCTCTTCCATGGGCCACTTCCCCTTGTCATCAAGCTTCTGAAATTTGTAGCAATTTAGGAGCACTTGCAACTTCTCCTCCTCATTTCTTGGATCATGTATTGTCTAGGCTAATTAGCTAATATGTGCTAGAATCAATACATTCCATGAACACAGCAACTATAGGAACATCTTATTTGCTTTCACGTACCAAGATAAAAATTTTTGTCATTCCTCCTTGAAGGCCCTAGCTTATTCTTTCAATTCATGGTAATTTGTCAATCGCCTAGCTAGGTCTGAGGCTACATCTCTTTTCCTATGGTAGAGAGCCTTAATTGCTTCCAATTTTGAGTTTACCAAGTGAAGTTTTTGTAGAGCACTTTTCTTGTCTACAAACTCTTTTTCATATAGCACATAGGTGGCCACTACTTACTGCTCTAGCTCATCTCTGGGTTGACTTGCTATTAACATGGTGAGGTTCACATAGTCGAGGTTAGCTAATGCCATGTATTCCTTAAAATTCTTAATCTGCAAGTCCTTGTTCTTTACTTCCACTTGATGAACTAAGGCATAACTATCCAAGATTGGTTGCTAGTCAAGATTCTATGCTGACATGGAATTGATAAAGGCCTTTGTCATCTAGATTTCTTTTTCATTAATCTATTTGTATATGCCAATTTTGTCCTAGAAGTGCTCCTTCAACTTTTCATGTTTCTTGGTATCATTTTGCCATGTTCTTATCTCAATTTTAGATTTTTGATGTATTACGTGGGCCTCCTCCATTGAGAGGATTTGATTTTCTTTGGCCAATCTACTTATGTCTTGGTTGGCCCTTACCAGTTGTTCTCTCAACTGGTGGACACTTTCTTCTAAGATATTTTTCTATTTCTTTATAGCAGTCAATCTTGCATTATTAGCAACAAGATGTTTATTCTCCTATTATGTAGTAGTTAATGCCTTCTTATGGGCACATGCTTGAGCTTTGGTAGCTGAGGCATTCTAGACCTCTTTCTCCTTTTCTTGTTGAGCAACTTCATTTTGTTCAATCAATTGGCCCAACTACTCTATTCAAAATTGTTCCCACTAGTCAAGCATGATGAATTGGGTAGGATCCCATCTTTCAACTCTTAGGGTAGCCAGCTCTTGTTGTAGTCAATGCACTTTTGTTTTTGCATGTTCTACCCTACTCTCTACCATGACAAACTTTTTTTTGTGGCAATGAGGTCTAATTGAACTACAGTGACATCATTGGGGATGTCAAAAAGAGTTATCATTACTTGTCGAATCTACAATAATCTGTCAAGCACATTTTCATGGGCTACAAGAGTCATCGAAGTTCTAGCTAACATGTGGACATCTTTGGTCTTGGTCAAGTCCATTGAAGGCACAATAGACACATTAAAAGATTTTTTAATATGATCTATGATAACTTCTGCTATGCCTACTACATCTTGATGTTGCATGAACATGATGATAGCACCTTCTCCTATTTCAAGCATTACTTGAAAAGGATCAACATTTCCAAAGATCTACTGTGACCATTGGGCTTTTTCTCCTTATTGTAAAGAAATCTGCCCCCTTTCTGGATCAGCAAAAATTGTGGAGTACATAGCATCATTGATGACTCAGAAGAGGTTTGATTCATCCCTACTTCTCTAATTGAGAGTTTTAGCTATTCTCTACAAATGGTTCATTGCAGACCTATAATCTTGTAGTGGTGATGGTGGAACTTGTGGCTCTCACCGTTGCACTAGTTCTTGTTCAAGCTTTCTTTTAGGTTCTTGTTTTGGCTCCTTCTCTAGTTCTTGTTCTTGTTCCTCACCAAGGTCTTTCCTTGGTGCTACTAGTTTGAGCAATTCAGTGAAGGAAGCATTCTGAGCCCTCTTGGGAACATCATTGGTGTAGCCTAGGATTTTAGCATGCTTTTAGAGCTTTATAATTAAGCAAGGAAATAGGAGTGTCAGCTTTCTTGCCTTTCTTTCCTCAAACTACCTTTGGATTTCCATGAAGTACAACTGGGCAAGGTTAGCATTGTATTTTCCCATCAAGATTGCACTTCCTCTAGCAGCATACATTGATATTCTTTTGAGCCCTTTAGTTGGGAAGAGATGGTAGGTGCCGATCTTAAAGTAAGTCCTCTCTTCCAAAGTCAACTTGCTATATGTTTTATTATCTTTGTTATACACCTACTTCAACCACAACTTCCTAGTTTTTGCATTAGACCTTGTGGACAAATGCACCACCTTGGCTCCCACATTTGGTAGGTTCAAAGCCTCTATGATTGCCTTGATTGAAAAAGAGACAATGACTCTATCGATGTTGACTGTGATGCCCTCTTCCTTATTATGTCAAAACTAGTACATCTCACTGAGGTACCATTCCCCACTTTCAAAGAGAATGTGCCATAAAGGTGATGCCTAAAGTTGAGTTCTAACTACCTTAGGGGTTAATGCCATGAATGGCCTGAAGTTCATTTCCACAATGACTATGATCAACATGGATTTCTCCTGGATGGCTTCGAGGCATTCTTATGACAACATCAAGCATTGTCCTTGCACTAGATCTTGTGGTTCTACAACCTCTCCTTACACTGACTCTCCTATAGTAGGAGCCTCTTGATGAATGCTAAATGGCTGGGCCTCCTATTCTTCATGTTTAGCTAGTGGGCCTTGTTTTCCTAGTTGGCCTTTGCCACCCCTCAGGCATTTGCTTGCACATTGTGAAGGTCCTTCTTGTCCTCCTCTTTTTGGGGCCATCTACAATCAATCAAGGGTTTGATGTTACTAAGGTGTCATCATTTATCATTAATAGGTTTATACCTTACTCATGACCTTAATTCCATTAAGTTTTAGCTCATATGATTACAGAGTTAGAAAAATTTCCGAAAAATGCCCAAAAAAGTGTTAACTTATTTTATGACCCTACGCAATTGGCCTTGTTTCCCTTATGTATGGCTTATAATGACGGTTATGGTTCCTTGGATGAGAAAATTAAAGGGTCTAGCATTCATATGATTGATTATTCATTAAAAAACTTAATATTTTTAACATTCTTACCCTTATAATACCTTTTGAGTGATAGCAAATTTCGAAAAATTGGCCTAAGCTTTCCATGCAAGCATCCTCCCCCAACTAAATTGAACACTTTAGGTTCAACTAAGTTCAAAAACCACAAAATTCGAAGTGGTATGGAACAAGATATCACATGTGCAAGTTGGTTGCATAGAGCTCTAAGTTGAGAAAGAAAAATATAGTGTCTATTTTTTCCTATAAATATGCATGCTCCCACCATGTATTGGCATTCTTTGGTTAATAGAGTAGTTGAACTCTTGCAGTTTTATTCTATAGTCATAGAGAACAATCAATGAGTGCTCGTAGTATGGATCTAACTCAATTGTATGGTGTCTTATTCAAGTGACAATGTACCTGGACACATTCCATGAATAGTAATAGGATCACGATTGATTCTTATTCATTGTAGCACTTTGACTTAGATTAAATTTACTTTCCATGCAATTTATGTTTCATGTACTTAGTTAATATTTACGTTTCCATGCATGTTAATGAATTGGAGGAATAAGCATGACCAGTTTCGAGCATAAACATGTATTCTCTTGGTAATCCCAGTAGCATTATTTTTTGGTTCGCCCATTAGCATAGTGCTTGATAATTCCAATAGTGGATACATGGGTTCATGATTTGTATAGCAAGTTGGGAATGAACACTCATCACCTGTAGGCTATTTTAGACTTTAACTTTCATTGTTAATTACCTTAATTAATTGATTTCTTTATTACCATTAGGAGTAGCATACAACCAAAACAACATCAATTATCATATGCCTCACTTTGAACTAAACCATATGTGACAAAGCTACCACTAGTCCAAGTGGGAAGACAACAAACTGTGATCAAGACATTACAATCTAGATGCCACAACTAGTTTCATCCATAGAATTCTACCATATTGTGCATGAATTCTTGTGATTTGTATGGTTGGGCATAGCGGTACCTTGTCGCTCATCAATTGTAAGCTAGGCTTTGAGACTTTCTTCCTAATGTAAAAACATGAGTAAATAATAGGTTTCATTGTGGATTGGTAATTTAGAATGCATGAAGTTTGAAGCCCCCATAAAAAATTCTAAAGGAAGTCTAGAAATGTAAAAGAAAACCTCAATAAAATATCCCTAAGCTACCTTAACTAAAATAATCATTTCCAAAATATATTTAAGTAACCCCTTACAAGGAGTTAGAATGTTCCAAAGCTACAATAATAAATGTTGACTATGTTTAAAGTGTTGATGAACTTAGGGGAAAAGTATGAAGAGAAGATCAATCTTACAATACATCCATATTTGAAAACATTGAAGAGAAAACCAACCATCATTGTTAGTGAACATAAACCAATGAATAGAAAGCAAGGGAACCCATTATTGTGACCTCTACTGCTAAAATTCATCAAAGCTTTTACCTATTGGTATTAGTAGTTTAGAGACCATGAAATATTGCAAGCATTGAATAAAACTTTTTCAATTATTGCATCACAAACATTGAGTGTAATAGTGGCATAGTAGCAACTAATGATAAAGCTCAATTGTGAGAACATGAGAACATATGATTATTTTTAGAGCACAAGTTGTAGTTTAGTTGGTAGGCTTACACTCTTTGCATTCTAAGTTATCAAGTCTAGTACTAGTACTCCCAGCTAGCTTGGAGGCATGTTATAATACAATTGAGTATTTTTCAAAAAAATTATTCCTTCAAAAAATTTTGATAAAATAAGTAATATTGAAGGTCAAGGACCATCATTTGGAATGATGGTAAGGTATTTGTTTATCATGTTGGAAGGCATGGGTTGAGCCAAGGCCATTCAACAAGAGGTTATGCTTAACAAGATGAGCATTAAGGCTCTTTGGTCTTTGGTCAAAGGTAATAATTGGAGTAATGGTAAGGCGTTTGTTTGTCATGTTGGAAGACATGGGTTGAGCTAAGGCCACTCAAAAAGAGGTTATGCTTGATAGGATGAGCATTAAGGCTCTTTGGTCTTTGGTTAAAGATAATATTGTCCAATGCTTTGCTTGTTGCCTAATTCCATGTTGCCTATCACACACAAGAAATCTAGTCTAGTCCTCTACACTGATTTCCACTTCACACAAGAAAGCTATGCAAGATGAGCATTAAGGTTGTTTGGTCAAAGATAAGATGCTCGATTCTATGCTCCCCACTGCACACAAGAAAACTAGATAGGATAGGCATAAGGTTGTTTGGCCAAAGATAATATTGTCCAATAATCTACTTACTGCCCAATAGAAAGCTACCCATTATGAATTTTTTTTTAAAAAAACTAGGTAATGAGTGAAAGAAGATTCCACTTGTTGCCTAATAAAAAGCTACCCATTATGAAATCAAAAACCAAGTAATAAGAAGAAAAATAAAACCAAAAAATAAAATTATAATATTATAAATGAAATAACGAAAAAGAAAAAAACTAAAACCAACAAAAAATAACAAATTAGAAATGGAATTTTAAAAACCAAAAATGGAATAAAAGTTAGTAAAATTTAAAAAAAATCAAAAAATCAAAATCAAAATGAAATCAAAATAAAGAAAAAACAAAAATGGAAAAAAAATGTTAGTGAATTAGAATTAAAAACTAAAGACTTAGAAAAATAAAGGAATTGAAATTAATCTAAGACCACCTTTCTTATGGTGTTAACAGAATGATTTGAAAATTTTTGCAATAAATTTATTATTTAACCTTTTTAAAATAGGCAAGTGCCACCACTACTCGATAATTCAACTACTTTAGCAATGGTAGGACTCTTTTGAAAAGTCAAAGAAGATAGAGAGGTTTAAACATCACCTCAATGGTTATCCTTTTTTAGACATGTTGAAAGTCAAATTCTGGCAAATTTGAAGATGTTAAGATGTGGGGAACGACATGATCTTAAGTGTAGGCTTATTTTTTAACACCTCAAAGGCTTGGTGGAGGGTTCAAGTGCACTTAGAATTTCTTTTTCATTATTTTTACTTCATTTTGAGGTAGAAGAACTTAGCCTTTGGAATGATATCACGTAGTGCATAATAGATGAATGGGATTATTTGTTTGCTATTTTTTATGCATTTTTAGTAGATTTCGCACATCTAAACTATAGGGATTTATAGATGTTTTTAATTTGAAATGTCATGCAATTGGAAATTAAATGCTTCTGGATATTTTCATAAAATTTTGGATTTTCTACCCCTAGATGATTATTGGTTTGAGATATGAATTTTGATATGCTATTGCTCAATCTTGAAATTGTTGAGGTATTATTTTTTTTTTAGCATTTATAAAGATTCAAGATGAATTTTTGCCTTAAAAATAGTCTTTATCATATCACACTATGGTGTAGAAAAATTGAAAAGGTGTAATCTATATCTTAGCATAGTGCATTATCCTAGGATGATGCAATATGTTACCATTCACACTATTAGATTACACTAGAACTAATTTCTTTAACACTTCAAATATAAATTCTTATATGTTGAAATTGTTAAAATGTCATGAATTTGGTGTGACAAAGATTCTTATCTACAACACATTAGAGTGATGTTGGTAGTTAAGACAAATTTCTATGTGCCATGCAGTACTAACTATTTTGTTTATGTTATATCAAGTTGTCCTTTGGTTAATACTCTTTTGATTTCATCATGGCTCCTATTGATGAGTTTGATCCTTCAATTGGTAAGGCTAAGACTTTTTTAATTCCATCCTACCTTATTTGTTAATACTAGTATGCTATTGAAATGTTGCTAGACTACTAGCACAATATGTTTACATACAATTCTAGCATTTTTATGTATGACAATCATATAGATAAGCCTACCTCTTCCACCATGGATCAATCCTAGAGTTTGAACTGAAAACAGTTTGTTATGATTTACTAGTGCATTCATACTTCTATAATGCTTGCCTCTTCCACCATGGATCAATCCTAGAGTTTGAGCTTGTTATTATTTAATAGTGCATTCATACTTCTGTAATGCTTGCTTTGAATGCTTGTATGTTTACGAATTGAATGATTAAATTTGAAATGGTACTGAACTGATGATTCATTTGGTGAAAACAAAGGTTCTTTGATATGCCTCTACCTAGTTACAATGGATTGGACATTTTTTTTCCAGCCCTGTCCCAATGAAACGAAAAAGGAGCCACGGTGTCGTCCACCAAGTGATTAGACCTACAAGATTAGACGAGGCCTAGCCAAAGTTTCTGAGACCTTATGATCAAGCAAATCACTTGACCTGTTCTCAGTGAGACAGATACATAGATGAATCAAGATTTAGTCAGCAAGTATTTCGTCGCTAGATTCCTGCAACTAATTAAAGATGTAACTTATAAACAAAAGAAGAAGAAAAAAACTCGTGAAATGTTATACAAGTGATAATGATTTAACTGTGTTGAACTAGGAAATAGCTAAAGTTTTCCTAAAATACCATATCTGTACAGACAGCTTAAATTATAATAAATAAGTCCAAAACCAAAAAATGGGAAGAATGCGAGGTGGAGGAAACAAAAAATTGCATGGGTATCAAAGCTCTAAAAAGAAGAGCGGAGAAAACATAGGATGAATAACATTATAAAACCAACAAGTATACAGGATTGGACGGCATTTCTCAGCTGAAAATTCTGGCAAATAATAACATTTACGACAAAATTCTAAACTCACTTAAACTTTGACGAATATAGAAAGCAACAGCAAATAATATTACATTAATAATGATATAAAATGTTTTCAAACTGGTTTTTGTTTCAATCCTTTGAAATAAACTCTTTTCATATCTTAAAATTAAAAAGCTCCCTATATGCACATAATGTTGGCAAAGACGCAAGTGTTTCGAGGCTTAAAATTCTAATATAAACAAAGTAGCTATCAAAGACAAAGCATTCATCCTGAGCATCTGATTGGGTCAGTGCATCCTTTCTCTCCAGATTGCTTGAGACCATAACTACCTCCTTTTGCAAGATACTGCTGATGATATTCTTCCGCTCTATAAAACCTTTTTGCAGGCAAAATCTCCGTTACAATCTGATCTTTCAGATTCTTTTGGTGTTTTTCCATGGATTCACGTGCAGCTATTTCCTGCTCAGGGGAATAGAAATATATACCAGATCTATACTGAGTTCCAACATCATCTCTCTGCATGCACATTCTCAATACACCAACAAAATAATAAGAATTTATTCTAAAAAAATACTGGATGTTTTGATCAAAAGCTTATTAATAACTAGAAATTCAGTGAGTGTTCAAGTACATGGTTTCAAAAACAGGCATTAATGTATAACAAGAAGATCCCATAGAATGACTTTTCTATAATTACCATTTGTTTCAACAAAGACAGTTAATTAGGAACTCAAATGACCAAGTGTTAGACTACAAGTCCTTTATAACATAAAGGTTTGACCAGGTAAAAAGAGGATCACTTAATGACAATGATAAACATTTACAAGGAAATTAAAAAGGAAATGACCAACCGTATAAATTAAAAAGGAAATTTTTTAACAAGTAAAAAGAGGATCACCAAAGGATCATGATTAACAGGTAAAAAGAGGATTACCAAAGGATCATGATAAATATTTACAAGTACAAACGAAGTAAATCATGAAATACATATAGCACTAAATCTAGGAAAGTAATGTAGTTAAATGCAGGAAGAATGGATCATGGCAGGAAGATGAAACAGTGAAACTGTTTCATGTTAACCCAAGTTATTATAAAGTCTCTCATCAAAAGAAAATTTGTGTATAATCTGGTTAGGAAAAAGTTTAGTCTTCTGCAAGCACTATTTAAGAAGACCACTCCTACGCTATGGCACACTCCTACATCCCGTACATCCCCCAGAAACCTGCCCTTCAATCTATCACATAATCACTAGAGACTAAAAAGGATATTTTTAAATGTTGTTAAGTAATTATTGCAATTTAGAAATATGTTACCCAAGGCATGTATTCAGGATATGATGTGTGCTAGTTGCGGACGCTGTGCTGTTGCTTAATAATATAAAAATACACGTTGAATGCTAGAATGGAGGTACAAAATAAATCAGCACCATTATAAGAAGAAAGTTATATACAGGGTTATTTGAACAAAGAAAAAATTGTCAAAATTGAAAACAAGGAGGTTGCAAAGTAATGACTTTAGTTTTTATGCAATACACTGATACTGCAAATGCTAATATGCAAAAATACATGAAGTAACCTAAGTGAATGCGATAATGGTGAAATTTGTAGAAACAATACGTGGAGCACATAATTAAAGAGTTAAAATTTCATAAAAAGAAAGGCTATTTCTGCGATCCAGATAATAACATATATTATTTGTCCACGGCATAAATAAAAAATGAGGAAATCAAAGATCCAAGAAGAGTCCTAACAGGTGAAAATTTTCATGTTATAATGTCTCATAAACATAGGACTCTTCCACCAAGTACTTTAAAATTGAGCGTTCTGATTACAGGCATTAAGCTTCAAAAACATATGTGCAACCTTAAAGAACCGAAAAATATATAAATACATATCTGCAACCAACCTTAATGAGTTGAGAAATATTTAATTTAGCTTGCTCAGATCACTTGTCTAAAGGGTCATCACCCCGAAGCTCAATGCTCAAATTACGTGCCCAAGTTTACCAGAATTCTTTGGGATAAAAGGAAATGATGAATGACAAACACAATGAAGGATCATGAAGGATTCTAAAAGGACTATCATAAATGGAAAATGGTAAAAAATGCTAATAAACAGACAGCGATTTAAAATTTTGATTTTAAAATAGGGCTTCCCTAATTTAATGAAACACCTCTCAAATTTCCACATAGATAAAGCTCATTTCCAGTGAACTTTTGAAAAATTTATGAAAGCCAAGGCCATGCAGCCAACACAAAGCTGAGCTTGCAGGTTATAAGATGTATTTTGGACTACAGAGGTGATGTTTAAAAGGGTATCCTAGGGTTAAGGGTTAGCCATACAAGGCATGCATAAAACACATAAAAGCATTTCATGTCCCAGATAATTAGAGACAACTCAGATTCAATACACATTTAAGAACATCCTTTAAACTTTTAAAAACAAAGAAACAGAGAGAGAGAGAGAAATTTAAGAAAAAAAAAAGCTAAAATGAATCCCTCTGCAGCCAAAAATCTAGCAGCTAAACATTTTACAAAAGCAAACAAAGGATGAAAACAACCTGACGATTGAGAGTGGTAGGATCATGGCGATACCAGAAGACATCGAGCAACGTCTCATATGTGCATTGCAGAGGATCATACTGTACTCTGACGATCTCAGCATGGTTGGTTGTGTGAGTGCAAACATCTTTGTAGGAAGGGTTGTGGGTATTTCCCTGAGAGAATCCCACCTCTGTGGCAGTCACTCCATGCACTCTCTGAAACGCTAATTCGACGCCCCAGAAGCATCCTGCTGCAAATTGGGCAAACTCATTCCCCTCTGCCGGAACATCAATGTCTGGGGTATCTGGTCCTGCCTCCATATCCAACACTGGACACAAATTCCCCTTTGTTGGATCCTGCAGCTATATATGTGCTTAACAGTACAAGAGTAGTATTGCATATGCAAATTGGCCGCTGGGATTTGCAGGATATGCAGCACGAGAGCCTTCACCAGAAGAAGAAGAATCGGTTTTTAGCCCCGCTTTGTGCATGACCACAAATTATAGATAGAAGCATTGTTGGCCCTGCGTTTACTGGTCCTTAATTTGCAACTTCTTCAGGTTGGGTACGCAAGTATCAAGTAACCCATTTCAGGATTTGGGACGACGACATTCCAAGAAAAGAAAGAAGTCTTAAGGTCCCTGTTTTTCTCTCCAACAACGATTTTTAACAAGTGCGATAACGTCGTTGGTTTTGGTGAGGCTGTGCATGCACGTCCGCTTCCTATTCTGCAGTGGTCAAATTTGAAGGGTACCCTTTCTATTATGATTGGCAAGGTATCTTTTCCAGACTTATCGTGTCTTACCTGAATGCGTTGCACGGCATCATCGCCGGCTTCACCCTATCATCCTTAAGCTCTGAGTCACAAAGGAATGGTGGACATACTTAAGATGGACTAGGCTTTATTAATCATTATTCTTACATGCATGCCTTAATTATCATAATTCTTACATGCATAGCAAGATTACATGACATTGGTTAGAACATGATTAAGAGCATAGCAAGTAAGCTATAGATAATCATATAAACGTTGGGACCAAAAGATATGCAAGACAAGATGAGCATGATCATACACATATATAAACTNGAAGATATGCAAGACAAGATGAGCATGATCATACACATATATAAACTACCTTGAATTATCTAAGATGTGCCCCTATACTACATACATCTAGCCTTGTACCACTTCTCCATAGAGTAGGGACGATGGTAAAGTTGAAAGCCAAAGCCCTGCTAGTCTATATATCCTTGTGATGTAATACACCCTAAATTAGGACCATGTAGTTCTATAGAGGGAGAAGAAATGATTGCTAGTTAGTATGGAACTTGAATGGATCTCTACTCCAACTACAATTCTAGAGGAAAGTAACCTTTAAACCATGAACAAGACATACTTTTTTACAGTCTCCTCTACTTGAAAGAAGCAATGTCCTTGGAGCTTAAGTTATCGCTCATATACTTCTTAAATGTAAAGGGTACAATGGATATCAAGGAAATCGAACAACTAGAAGCCCATCCAACAATTGTAGGCAAGAAGTATCACAACTTGAAATTAACCATAAATAAAAACATGAAATTGCTTAAGGAGCTTGAACTAATTACTTAAAAATCCATATAATCTATATGAAATACTTAACATCGAAAATTAACCAGTAGAAATCTTAATATAAGTATGAAACCTTATAATTCAATAAGTATATATAATAATGAGGCATTAGCCTAGTGATATGAGTCTTGGCCTAGCAACCCTAGGTGATGAGTGGCGAGGTACCCCTACACTCAACCATACGAATATGAGCATTACACATGCGATCCGGTCGAACTTCGCAGACTAAGTGCCTACACGCCTTATGGAACATTTAAGGTTAATCATTCGTTGTCTTCCCAGACTTACTTGTATTTGTCACAGTTGTATGGTTAAGTAAGTCTGAGGTATATGATTTTTATATCTTTTCTGTTTTATCTCCTATGCTAGTGAGGTGAAAAGTGAAGAGACTAATTAACTAACTTTAACTAACTAACTAAGCCTTAATTAACCTAGCATCAGTATTCGTTCCCACTTACCGTTCACACCCTGAACCAATGCAACCTTGGTTACCAAATGCTAATCGTTGTTGGGATCACCAAGCATAATGCACGTGCTCGAAGCAATCATACTGTGCACTTAACTACGGGAGAAGGGTTGAGAGAGAATTAATTAACTAATAGAGCATTAAATGATAAACAGTAAATAACAATAAATAAAATCCTATTTAGCCTAGTCCATGTGCTGCAAGGTTTATCCAAGAAGTTCGTCTTTATTGGCATACACAAACTTGTGTTCAGGTACAATATTTGCTCGAATAAAGATCCATTCACTTTGGAGCTCCTGCTGCGGGCACATGGAAAATATTCTATCTCTAGAGAGGTAAAACTGCCAAAGTTTCACTAAGGGTCTAGATCTAGATGAGAAACAAGGGAGATCCGCCTCTTATTTATATATTTGACGGCGCACTGCGATATCGCATACGTGATATCGCTAAGGAAGACGCAATATCACGTATGCAATATCGCAGGGGGTGCGATATCGTGGCGGACGCGATATCGCGGCAGAGGCAATATCGCATCCCATCATACCCCCATGACTGAATAAAAACTCGTCCTTGAGTTCCTTACAAAATATTGGGAAGGTATGGGATTATTGACTCAAAATGGAACTAATGGGATGACATGTGAACGGATCATCATTACAAGACAAGACAAAACTGGTGTTCACGACAACAAGAGTGAACACTTTATACAATTGACATTAGGCCTTATTTGGTAGTTGAGAAAGAGAGAGAGAAAGAAGTTTTTCTGCTACCAACGCCAAGATTATGCCTTTCGTTGTCTATCTATAAGCGCACCATCGGTCTTGCTCCTTACATAGCTGCTTCAGCACTGCTCCATTCCAAGTGTTCCCTCCAGATCCAATCCATTGTTGCATGATTGCCATCTACACACACAACACAATCTTATATTAGCAAGGGTAAATGAATTTCAATGCAGTTGATACCTTGCTACGGTGAAAGGTCCGTTGGCTAGGTTGTGGTATGGCTAATTGTGGATCTAGAGATATAATATTGGTGACTACCGAAGGTGTAGGGGTTAGGAGAAAATCGAAAAAATTGGGCCCCGTACCCCCATGACTAATCACGAACCTCCGGTAGTGAGAGAATGGAAAAATAAAAGGAATAAGAAAGATGGATAAAAAGGGACAACTATAACATCAATGAAATGGATGTCAAGATGGAAATGAACAAAATTGAGTGGATTGCAAAAATGTTAGGGAAAAGAATTTAATTGGTGCACCAAATAGGAATGCCAGTGGGTCTTCCCAACAGCAGGCTCATGCCCTTAATGCCCTAACAAACCCACATTCAAAGAGTCCATAGGCTCTAAGAATGTCATGTGGAAAAAGAGTTAAAGTCTTAACTGCAAGAATTTACCAAAAAGAAAACAATGCATCCACCAAGATATACACTAATGATACAACCAGCATTGAGGTGAATAATGGAGAGAAGGATAGAGAGAAGAGAATGGAATGGAATCCTAAGAACAAGGTGGTGTATAGCCCCTTGTGTATTTGATGGGTAATGTGACTTAGTAGATCCCATTCCAAGTCTGGCCTCAACAAACCACATCCAATGACTTCGCATTAATGCATTCGGCCAATCCATCCTTTCGAAGTAACAAGAATGCCTTCACCCAAGAGCCACCATCATTCCGACGAAACGAAGGAGAAGAGAATGGGAAGCGAGAAGGGCCTTAGTTAGAGGGAACATTTTTATTTTGAGTTCCATAACTAGTGCTTATAGCCCAAGGAATTATTTTGTCTAAGGGGTGTGCTTTGAATTCTCACAGATTTTTGTGTGTGTTTTATGTGTTTATACGTGAGAACCACACCATGCAAAGACTTTTGTTATTTTTGTTAGCTCAACTTCCCGATAATTGGGTAACATCGAAATGGTAAGAAAACTTAAGAAGAAAACATCCAAGCACCCAAGAGAATGGCCAACACAAATGCATCAAGTTCCCTTGAAGTCACACCCTTTTCAATCCTTGAGTCCTTCCTTAGTTTGAAAAATACCCAATCACCGATTCATTATAGTTCTTATATAGAAAGGGACTGTACATTTCCAAGCCGAGAGAGACCATAGAATTTTGTGGATGTATGGATGAAGTGGACTCATTGCCTGTCATATCAAAAGAACCATACCTTAGTATCAACATCATGACTTAAAGGTAAAAACCAAACATTAGCAACCAATAGAAAAATAGTTCATACCATCATGAAGAACACTTATTGGTGACAAACTTAATAAGGTGGATACCACACACACACACACACACAAAATGAAAAATGAAAAAGTAGAATGATGTTGTAAAAAAAAAAACAAGAAAGGTTAAAGAAATTTGTAAAACAAAAATGTGCAAAAAAAAAACGTGTAAAAAAAAAATGTGTAAAACAAAAATGTGCAAAACAAAAATGTGTAAAACAAAAATGTGTAAAAAAAAAAACTTAAAAAGAACTAAGGGCCCCAAATGATTAGCATAAGTGGCCATCTCCCCCATGACTGAATGAAAAGGGAGAGATCCGAAATAACGAGTGCATGTTTGAATTTCTTAGAAGTGTCCAACTTCTCCCAATTGATGTTCTGAGATTAAGGGGTGGAAGTTGGCGATGCTCATATTCTAATGTATCTATGCTTTCGTTGTGGACATGAGTTGTTCCCCCAGTTTGTTCCATGCATGTTGGTCGGTTGCTATTTCAATTAGCTATCAACCACGGGGTGTCCACTTGTTGTGTGGTTGCTACATACAGGCACCTTTGTCTCAGAGTTTCTAGGGCACACCTGTTGCATGTAGAAGATGCCGAGCATTCCTCCATGTCATCACTCGATGAGTCACTGTATGTGATGCATGGAACTTTCTTCTTCTCGATCTTTCCATAAATGTTTACCTTATATATTTCCAAGAAAATATGGCAGATCCCTAGGCATGCATCTATTATGCTTAGCCATGCCCTTTCCATTATAATTGGGAAGTCCCCTCCGTTGCTATTGACTTCTATCACCAGGAAATCAGTTGGGTATGACCAACCACACACAGTGGTTATGATGTCCTCCACCAATCCCAAGGGAATGGTGATGGAATGGTCTTCCAACTCTAGTTGGATGGTACTCTTCTTAAGTGGAGACAGGTTCCAGGCTTTATACATCTCTCATGATATTAAGTTGAATCTGGAACTTGAGTTAAGAAGAGCCTTATGTGATTCGTTCCTGACGACTTGGAGGTAAATCAGGGGGCTTCCAAGATCAGAGAATTTCTTGGGAAGGTGGCCTACCTTGATCTAGTCGGTTATGGTATGTGTTAACATAACCCTATGCGTTGAGCTCTACTGTTGGTTTGAAGGGAGCCCTGAAGCCTTATTTATTGGAGGAGTGTGCACAGACTCAACCACTTGTGGTTGTGAGAGCTTTTCTGGGCTTTTGGTTTTGAAGAAAGATCTTCTCTTCTTTTGGTTGTCAGAACCAGTAGTAGTTTGAAGGTTTACAGCTCTCATAACATTATGTTGCTGTGGTTGAGTGGGGAGTTCCCTTTGCATTGTTGGAGTGGGAGGTATTGGAACTAACGGTGTGAGAGAGGCAGATGGATTTGGAAGATGGTATGGATGTGGAGCATCTCTCGAAGGAGAAGGAGTCCTTCTAAAATACTCTTGAACTTGGTAGTGACGTTGTGGAGTTGTGTGACCCATGGAGTCACTTGGAGAAACTGGCTGATGCACGTAGTAGTCATACGGGTCTAGTTTTTGATAAGGGTATTGTTGCCTAGGCGGTGGCATCCCCCATGACTGTGGGTGTTGCCACTACTAATGTTGCCCGATGGGTTGTGGTGGAGTTCCACTTGGATAGTACGTTAATGGTTGGTGTAACTACCTTGGGTTACCTTGAGGATAAGGTAACCTTCGGGGTGTCTGCTGTTTGTTAAGTCTTGGGTTGAGTGCATACACCCCAGACTCCTACAGATGTGAAATGATTGGACAACATCCCTTAGGATGGTCATATTGGTAGATCTCACATCCACTGTCATTGTCTGTGTCGGAATCCACAACCTCATCGACAATATTCATTTTTCCCTTACCCTTGTCACGTGCAGGGCTTGAATCTCTCCACTTTTTCTTATCCTTGTCACTACTTCGTTCCTCCTTAGATTCCTCTATAATCTTTAGGACAATTTCAATTTTACTATCTAAGGAGCTCCATATTTCATCTACCTTAGTCAACACTTCCATTGTTAGCTTTTGAAGCAGCAAGGTTTTTCTATTCACCAACTCTTTGAGTGGTGACTCATGCTCTTCATCGCAGAATCTCACTCCCCTCTTCTGGAGGGAAGGATCATGGTTATATTCTTCTACGCTCTCTCTTTTTTGTAGCTCCCCTTATTCTTTCGATACTTGCTCCAACATCTTGTGAACTTCATGGGATCTAAGTTTTGATAATCTCCCTTGGGCATAAGTCCCAAGGGTTCTCCTAGTTTCATGTCTTAGCCCATCTACGAGGTGGCTAAGTTGATCCCGTTGTGCGTAACCATGGCCCGGGCAACGATGTAGCAATGCGTAGTAGCGGCCCATGGTAGCATCCAAGGGTTAGTGATTACCCTGCTTCCATCCTTGGATCTGCTTGTGCAAGTTAGACACTCTGGAGTACATTTGGTATTTATCGTTGAACAATTCTAACATCGTACTCCATCTCCTAATGGTTTTTGGCTCTAAGGACCAGTACCAACTCTCTATTTCCTTTATGAGTGTCCTAGAAAATAACTTTAGTTTCTACCACTCGTTTTCAATGTTTTGCAAGGCGCAGGCATCATGGAATGCCTGTAAATAGTTTTTTGGATCAACATATATCCCCCTTCAAGTCATGGGATGTTGTTCATGTCTAAGCGCTTGATCTAGCAATCTTTTTGATGCCTTGTTGGTACTCTAACTGCCTCCGTTATATCTAACATACTTTGGGTGGCAAGTAGGGGTTCGTCATGATCATCTCTCTCATGACGTCTATGATGTCTACGTTGTTCCCTACTTTTCCTTCTTTCATGCCCTTGTCCTCACTCTCGACTCTCTTATCGAGGTCTCTCATTTTGGTTACCCTTATCCTCACCGTTATGCTCTTTATGATTGTGCCCTAATGTGGAAGGAGAGGGTGAATGGTGTGAGAAAGGGAAAGAAGAAGGAGAACCATCACCATGATGATGTTCCTTACCTTCTCTTCTATGGCTTTAGCCTTGATCATGATGATGATCTGAGTGCCCATCCTTGTTATGTATTTTTGTTCCCTCAGTGAATAGTTGGCATTCACGGGGATCAAAACCAAGGTTGTGTATCGTGGAGCATAGGTTCTGATACCTCACCTCCTCACTGTTGTTAGGAGGGGGAATGTCATTTGATAACGAACCTGTTATAAGTGGTTCACCATCTCCAATTTTGCTTAGGACATGCGGGACCCCTTTGCCCTTCAACAATGTATGGTGGCTCTCCTGCCACGAGTCCCTTAAATTTTGTGTTGTTGTGGGATGGTAATCCCTTGTGTCAAAATCACCTATAACGTATTTAGCATATAGCTGTGTCATGCCTATCTGTGCCAGAGCACGGAGGAGCATGTTGAGGACTGCATGATCTGGAGGTAACATTATGTTACCTTGCAAATCTCTCCAACGCAGTTGTTCATCCTGATGGAGGATAAAAGTAAAATCGGGTATATACTCATCGGGATGAGTATATACCACTCGGTATTGTTGAGGAATTGGCAGATTTTGGTTATGTGTTTGGTGCCGCCAATTGTCTCTTGTGTGATCCCTAAGCGGTGAAGTGCTTTTATGAGAATAATACATCTTAGTTTAATTCGGTGTGCTGATTAACTGTTATATAATTTTTTTTGTTTAAGTAACCCTAAGGTTCGTTTAAGCTCCCAACGATGTGGATAATTTCCTATGTTCTACTTAGTGCACAAACACTTAGTCCCTGACAACAGCACCAATGATGAGTGGTGAGGTACCCCTACACTCAACTATACGAATACGGGCGTTACACACACGATCCGGTTGAACTCCATAGACTAAGTGCCTACACACCTTATGGAACATTTAAGGTTAATCATTCGTTGTCTTCCCAGACTTACTTGTATTTGTCATGGTTGTATGGTTAAGTAAGTCTGATGTATATGATTTTTATATCTTTTTTGTTTTATCTCCTATGTTAGTGAGGTGAAAAGTGAAGAGACTAATTAACTAACTTTAACTAACTAACTAAGCCTTAATTAACCTAGCGTCAGTATCCGTTCCCACTTACCGTTCACACCCTGAACCAATGCAGCCTTGGTTACCAAACACTAATCGTTGTTGGGATCACCAAGTGTAACGCACGTGCTCAAAGCAGTTTTACTATGCACTTAACTACGGGAGAAGGGTTGAGAGAGAATTAATTAACTAATAAATCATTAAATGATAAACAGTAAATAACAATAAATAAAATCCTATTTAGCCTATTCCATGCACTGCAAGGTTTATCCAAGAAGTTCATCTTTATTTCCGTACACAAACTTGTGTTCAGGTACAATATTTGCTCGAATAAAGATCCGTTCACTTTGGAGCTCTTGCTACGAGCACATGGAAAATATTCTATCTTTGGAGAGGTAAAACTGCCAGAGTTTTGCTAAGGGTCTAGATCTAGATGAGAAACAAGGGAGAGCCACCTCTTATTTATAGATTTGATGGCGCACTGCGATATCGTGTACGCAATATTGTGGCCCATGTGATATCATGTCCCATCACTAGGTCATAGGTTCAATTCTTCTAGGTAGCACTAAGTTGTAAAGTTCTATAAATCTTGGGGTGTACCTATGTTTTAATTACTTTTTGTTCCAACACCCCCAATAACTATATTTGAACAAATCATAAGAATAAATATTTAATAATATCCAAGACATGTTACACTAACATCTCACGTATAAAACCTTTATGTATAAAGTTACAAAAGATCAATAGATGTCTACATGGACCATTTTACAAATCCATAACATGGCTTCAAGTGTACAACAATGTTTGAATCCTTTATCTGTATTATTTTTTAGCAACAATAGCATAACTATGACCTCTCTTCAAGTGTCAAATGTCAAATTCTCAAAGATGTCACCTTTTAGTTATAACTTCAAGCAAAAAATCTCCTAGTGAAAGTTAAACAATTAATTTTTTTTCTATAGTTGATGAGTGGCGAGGTACCCCTACACTCAACCATACAAATACGAGCGTAACATGCACAATCCGATCGAACTTCACAGACTAAGTGCCTACATGCTTCATGGAACACTTAAGGTTAATTATTCGTTGTCTTCCTAGACTTACTTGTAGTTGTCATGGTGTATGGTTAAGTAAGTCTGAGGTATATGATTTTTAGGTCTTTTCTGGTTTTATCTCCTATGCTATTGAGGTGAAGTGTTGAAGAGACTAATTACTAACCTTAACTAATTAACTAAGTCTAAATTAACCTAGCATCAGCATCCGTTCCCACTTACCATTCACACCCTAAACCAATGCAATCGTGGCTACCAAACGCTAATCGTTGTTGGGATCACCACGCGTAACGCATGTGATCAAAGTGGTTGTACTGAGGCACTTAACTAGGAGAGAAGGGTTGAGAGAGAATTAATAACTAATAAAGCATTTAAATGGAAAATAGTAAATACCAATAAATAAAATCCTAATTAGCCTATTCCATGCACTGCAAGGTTTATCTAGGAAGTTCGTCTTTATTGTCGTACACAAACTTGTGTTCAGGTACAATGTCTGCTCGAATAAAGATCCGTTCACTTTAGGACTCCTAATGCAGGCACATGGAAAATATTCTATCTCTGGAGTGATCAATCTGCCAGAGTTTCCATACTGTCTAGCCTAGGATGGAAAACAAGGGAGAGTTGCCCCTTATTTATAGACTTGATGGTGCACCGCGATGTCGTGTATGTGATATCGCGGGGGACGATGCGATCCCGCGATGACGCGATATCGCATACGTGATATCGCGTCTCATCATACCCCCATGACTAAATGAAAACTCATCCTCGAGTTCCTTACAATAATATTGGGAAGGTATGAGATTATTGACTCAAATGGAACTAATGAGATGACATGTGAATGGATCATCATTACAAGACACAACAAAACTGGTGTTCATGACAACAAGAGTGAACACCTTATTACATTGACATCAGGCCTTAGTTAGCAGCTGAGAAAGAGAGAGAGAAAGAAGTGTTACTACTGCCCACGCCAAGATTGTGTCTTTTGTTGTCCATCGGTAAGCACGCCATCGATCTTGCTCCTTGCATAGCGGCTTCCAGCATTACTCCATTCCAAGTGTTCCTTCCAGATCCCCTCCATTGTTGTATGATTACCATCTGCACACACAACACAATCTTATATTAGCAAGGGTAAATAAATTTCAATGCAGTTGATACCTTGCTTTGGTGAAAGTCCATTGGCTGAGTTGTGGTATGGCTGATATGGATTTGGAGATATAATAATGAGGACTACCGAAGGTGTAGGGGTTAGGAGAAAATCAAAAAAATTGGGCCCATAACCCCATGACTAATCACAAACCTCCGATAGCGATAAAATGGAGAAAGAATAAGAACAAGAAGATGGAAAGAAAGAGACAACTAGGACATCGATGAAATGGATGTCAATATGGAAATGAACAAATAAAATTAATTGTAAAAATGTTAAGGAAAAGAAGTTAACTGGTGCACCAAATAGGAATGTTAGTGGGTCCTCCCCAAAGTAGGCTTATGCCCTTAGTGCCTTGACAATCCTACATTCAAAGAGTCCATAGGCTCTGGGAATGTCATTTGGAACAAGAGTTAAAGTCTTAACTACAAGAATTTACCAAAAAGAAAATAATGCATCCACCAAAATATACACTAATGATACNTAGCCCCTTGTGGAGTTCATGATTAATGTGACTTAGCAAATCTCATTCCAACTCCAGCCTCAAACAAACCGCATCTAGTGACTTCGCATTAATACACTTGGCCAATCCATCCACTTGAGGTAACAAGGATGCCTTCCCCAAGAGCCACCACCATTCCGATGAAAAAAATGAGGAGAGAATGGGAAGCGAGAAGGGCCTTAGTTAGAGGGAACATTTTTAGTTTGAGTTTCATAACCAATGCTTGTAGCCCAAGGGATTATTCTATCTAAGGGGTGTGCTTTGAATTCTCACTTTTTCTCTTTTTTTTTAATTTTTTTTTGTTGTTTTTATGTTTTTGTGCATGAGAACCACACCATGCAAAGACTTCTTATTTTTATTGACTCAGCTTTCGATAATTGGATAACATCAGAACAACAAGAAAACTCCAGAAGAAAACATCCAAGCACCCAAGAGAATGGCCAACACAAATGCATCAAGTTCCCTTGAAGTCACACCCTTTTCAATCCTTGAGTCCTTCCTTAGTTTGAGAAATGCCTACTCACCAATTCGTTAATGTTTTTATTTAGAAAAGGGACTGTACATCGCCAAGACGAGAGGAACCATAGAACTTGTGGATGAATGGATGAAGTGGACTCATTGCCTACCATATCAAAAGAACACACCTTAGTATCAACATCATAACTTAATGGTAAAAACCAAACATTAGCAATCAATATGAAAGTAGTTCATACCATCATGAAGAACACTTATTGGATGACAAACTTACACGGTGGATCACACACACACACACACACACACACACACAAAATGGAAAAGTATAATGATGTTGTATCCCCAAAACAAGAAGATTTAAATAAATTTGTAAAACAAAAACATGTAAAACAAAAATGTGGAAAACAAAAATGAGTAAAATAAAATCGTGTAAAACAAAAATTTGTAAAAAAACCATGTAAAACAAAAACGTGTAAAAAAAATGTGTAAAACAAAAAATAAAAAGAACTGAGGGCCCCCAAATGATTAGTATAGGTGGCCATCTCCCCCATGACTGAATTGAAAGGGAGAGATTTGAAATAATGAACGTCTGTTTGAATTTTGTAGAAGTTCCCAACTTCTCCCAATTGATGTTCTTAGATTAAGGGGTGGAAGTCAGCGATGCTCATATTCCAATGTGTCTATGCCTTCATTATGGACATGAGTTGTTTCCTCAGTTCGTTCCATGCATGTTTGTCGGTTGCTCTTTCTAGTAGCTATCAACCATAGGGTGTCTACTACTTGTTGTGTGGTTGCTACATACAGGCATCTTTGTTGCAAAGTTTCAAGGGCACACCTGTTGCATGGAGGAGATGTTGTGCTTTCCTCCATGTCATCACCCGATGAATCACTGTATGTGATGCATGGAACTTTTCTCTTCTTGATATTTCCATAAATATTTACCTTAGATATCTTCAAGGAAAGATCACAAATTCCTAGGGTCGTGTCTACTGTACTTAGCCATGGTCTTCCCATTATGATTGGGAAGCCCCTGTTGTTACTGTTAACTTCTATCACCAGGAAGTCAGCTGGGTATGACCACCCACACATAATGGTAATGATGTCCTCCACCAATCCCAAGGGAATGGTGATGGACTGGTCTGCCAGCTCTAGTTGGATGTTGCTCTTCTTAAGTTGGGACAGGTTCCAGGCTTGATACATTTCTTGTGAAATTAAGTTGACTCCGGAACCTGAGTTAAGAAGAGCCTTATGTGGTTCGTTCCCGATGATTTGTAGATAGATTAAGGGGCTTCCAGGATTAGAGAGTTTCCTGGGAAGGTGGTCTACCTTGATCCAGTTGGTTATGGTATGTGTTAACATAACTGTATACATTGAGCTCTGATTTTGGTTTGAAGGGAGCTACGAAGCCTTATGTGTTGGAGGTGTGATCACAGACTCAATGACTTGTTATTGTGAGAGCTTGTCTGGGCTTTTAGATTTGAAGAAAGGTCTTCTCTTTTTACAGTTGTCAAAACCAATAGCAGGTTGAATGTTTACAGCTCTTGCAGCATTGTGTTGTTGCGGTTGAGTGGGGAGTTCCCCTTACATTGTTGGAGTAGGAGGTGTTATGGGAACTACTGGTGGAAGAGGTGTGGATGGAGTAGGAGGATGGTATGGATGTGGAGTAGAAGGAGTCCTTCTGAAGTACTCCTGAACTTGGTAGTGAGGTTGTGGAGTTGTGTGACCCATGGAGTCACTTGGAGAAATTGGCTGCTGCACATAGTAACCATATGGCTCAGGCTACCAATAAGGGTACTATTGTTTCGGCGGTGGCATCCCCCATGACTGTGGGTATTGCCACTACTGATGTTGCTCAATGGGTTGTGGTGGAGTTCCACTTTGATAGTATGTTAACGGCTGGTGGAACTGTCTTGGGTTACCTTGGGGATAAGGTAACCTTTAGGGTGTCTACTATTGATTAAGTCTTGGGTTGAGTGCATACACCCCAGACTCTTGTAGATGTGAGATGATTGGACAACATCCCTTAGGATGGTCATATTGCGAGATCTCACATCCACTGTCATTGTCTGTGTCTGAGTCCACAACCTCATTGGAGATAGTTATTTTCCCCTTACCCTTGTCACATGCAGGGCTTGAATCTCTCTGCATTGTCTTACCTTTGTTACTACTTTGTTCCACCTTAGACTCTTCTACAATTTTTAGGACAGTTTCAAGTCTAGAGTCTAAGGAATTCCACAATTGATCCACCTTAGCTGATACTTCGGTTGTTAACTTATGGATCGACAAGGTTTTTCTGTTCACCAACTCTTCGAGTGGTGACTCATCCTCTTCATCGCAAAATTTCACTCCCTTCTTTCAAAGAGAAGGATCATGGTTGTATTCTTCGGCACTTTTCCTTTTTCATAGCTCCCCTTCTTCTTTGGCTACTTATTCCAACAAGCGATGAATTTCATGGGATCTAAGTTCTGATAGTCTCCCTTGGGCATAAGTCCCAAGGGTTCTCCTAGTTTCATACCTTAGCCCATCTACGATGTGGCAGAGTTGATCCTGCTATGCATAACTATGGCCCAGGAAATGATGTAGTAATGCATAGTATCGGGCCATGGTAGCATCCAAGTTCATGAGTACCTTGCTTCCATCCTTGGATCTACTTACACAAATTAGAAACTCTGGAGTATGTTTGATACTTATCATTGAAGAGTTCTAACATCGTACTCCACCTTCTAATGGTTTCTAGTTCTAAGAACCGGTACCAACTCTCTGCTTGCTTGATGAGTGTCCTGGGAAACAACTTCAATTTCTGCCACTTGTTCTCTATATTTTGCAAGGCACAAGCATCGTGGAATGCCTGTAAATGATTTTGTAGATCCATGTTGTATCCCTCTTTGAAGCATGGGATGTTATTCATATCTAAGTGCTTGATTTGACTATCTTTTAAATGCCTTGTTGGGATTCTCACAGCCTCCGTGATATCTAGCATGCTTCAGGTGGCAAGTAGAAGCTTGTCATGATCATCTCTTTCATGATGTCAGTGATGTATTCGTTGTTTCCTACTTTCCCTTCATTCATGCCCTTGTCCTCGCTCTCGACTCTCTCGTCAAGGTCTCTCATTTTGTCTACCTCTATCCTCATCGTTATGCTCTTTATGGCTATGCCCATAGATGGAAGGAGAGGGTGAATGATGTGAAGAAAGAGAAGAAGAAGGAGAATCATTGCCATGACGATGTTTCTTACCTTCTCTTCTGTGGCTTCGGCCCCGATTGTGATGACGATCTGAGTGCCCATCCTTGTTATATGTTGTTCCCTTAGTGAACATTTAGTGTTCACGAGGATTAGAACTAGGGTTGTGTATTGTGGATCGTAGGTTTTGATACCCCACCTCCTCACCATCGTTAGGAGGGGGAACATCCTTTGATAGTGAACCTGTTATAAGTGGTTCACCATCTCCCATTTCACTTAGGACGTGCGTGACCTCTTTTCTCTTCAACAG
Source organism: Gnetum montanum (assembly GCA_015680685.1). Taxonomy (NCBI): domain Eukaryota; kingdom Viridiplantae; phylum Streptophyta; class Gnetopsida; order Gnetales; family Gnetaceae; genus Gnetum; species Gnetum montanum. The sequence continues at coordinate 45,771 of MNCI01018634.1, forward strand.
TGTATGTTGGCTCTCCTACCTTGAGTCCCTCATATGTTGTGTAGCTATAGGATAGTAATCCCTTGAGTCAAAATCTACTACAACGTATTTAGCATAGAGTTGTATCATGCCAATCTGTGCGAAAGCACAGAGGAGCATGTTGGGGACTGCATGATCTGGAGGTAACACTATGTTACCTTGCAAATCTCTCTAGCGCATCTGTTCATCCTGATGGAGGATAAAAGTAAAGTTGGGGATATACTCATCGAGATGAGTATATGTCAACCTATATTGTTTAGGAACTGGTAGATTTAGGTTATGTGTTTGATGCTGCCGACTGTCCTTTGTATTATCCCTAGGTGGTGAATTGCTCTTGTGAGAAGAAGAAGAAGACATTATGTCTTATCGGTGTGCTATTTAACCATTATAAAATTTTTTCATTTAAATAACCCTAAGGTTTGTTTAAGCTCCCAGTGATGTGAATGATCTCTTATGTTATACTTAGCTCACAAACACTTAGTCCCCGGCAACGGAGCCAATGATGAGTGGCGAGGTACCCCTACACTCAACCATACGAATACGAGCGTAACATGCGCGATCCGGTTGAACTCCGCAGACTAAGTGCCTACACACCTCATGGAACACTTAAGGTTAATTATTCATTGTCTTCCCAAACTTACTTGTAGTTGTCATGATGTATGGTTAAGTAAGTCTGTGGTATATGATTTTTAGGTCTTTTCTGGTTTTATCTCCTATGCTATTGAGGTGAAGGGATGAAGAGACTAATTACTAACCTTAACTAATTAACCAAGTCTAAATTAACCTAGTGTCAGCATTTGTTCCCACTTACTGTTCACACCTTGAACCAATGCAACCGTGGCTACCAAACGCTAATCGTTGTTGGGATCACCACGCATAACGCACATGCTCGAAGCGGTCATAGTGAGGCACTTAACTAGGAGAGAAGGGTTGAGAGGGAATTAATAACTAATAAATAATTTAAATGGAAAATAGTAAATAATAATAAATAAAATCCTAATTAGCCTACTCCATGCACTGCAAGGTTTATCTAGGAAGTTTGTCTTTATTGCTATACACAAACTTGTGTTTAGGTACAATGTCTGCTCAAATAAAGATTCGTTCACTTTAGGACTCCTACTGCAGGCACATGGAAAATATTCTATCTCTGGAGTGATCAATCTACTAGATTTTCTGTACTGTCTAGCCTAGGATGGAAAACAAGGGAGAGCTAGCTCTTATTTATAGACATGGAAGCACACCGCGATATCAAGTACGCGATATCGTGAGGGATGCGATTTCGCGACGGCCATGATATCGCGTATGCGATATCACGTCTCATCATAGTATTAATTTCTTTTTGTTTTGAAGGTGTAAGGATGAAAAGCTTTCAAATTTTGTTACTGTTTGTTCTTTATCTCTAATTGATGTATTTTTTTCTTTAGAGAGAGTTTTCTTGTTCTCTTTACAAGAAATCCTTTAGTAAGAAGTGAAAACCCATAAGGATGCTTCTAAAAAATGGCAAGCCTTAATCCTTTTCCAACCCCAAAGGGGATAATTTGTAAGATTTGTTATGGGGATGAAAACCTAGAAAGACATCCTTAAACCCGTTGGGATTTTTCTTTAGAATCTATCTTTGATGATCTAATGTACTCTAAGCTTTTTTATATTATTATTCATTTTTTATAGAATCCTTTAAATTAACTTTACTATGATCAACTAGCTAGGTAGCATGCTACTAAGTTGACAAAATCCTCTAAATCAACTTTACCATGGCAAAGACTTACCATCTTCACCTTAGAAATCATAATTCCTATCTATTCAACATTATAGATGTATTCCTATATACTTGAAATGTCAACTAGATATCACTGTCACATGATGTTATTTACTTCAGATGCCACCCATGTTATGTCTCTCTACACAATGCAATGAAATACTATCATAACCTTAACTCTGTTGCAACCTCATGTCATAATGTTTGTGGTAAGAATCATCATAATCAAATTAAAAAAAAAAACAATGCGAAATGGGCTAGACATCCAATGACCACCAAATAANAGGTAAAACATTACTCACTCTTGATGGATACAATTGAAAATTCATTAAGAAAATACAGAATCTCTAAATTATCTATAAGAGGATTTCAACAAAGAGAGATGATAAGGGAGGAAGTTTGGGATATCACCAATATATCTATAGTGAAGTGCTACGCCATAGAAGTGGGACATGCATAGATCCAAAAAGGCATACAAAAATGTTAATAAAAGACTTCCTAACCTACTTAATTCTCTTAATTATACCCTCACCAGAGTAAAGTAGAGATACTTCTTTGGCCTCTTCAATATCGAGCATGAGAAGAGGAAGGAATAAAGAAAGATAGGGAGATAGATAGAAGCAAAAATAAAAAATAATAAAGTAGGGGAAAAGCATGCTAAGGACATCACTAATACACTAATGGTGGAGTGTTATGTCATAGAAGTGAAGCACAGCTAGATCCCTAGAATTGACCTTTCCCTTACCTTACTCATGAATATTCACACTCCTTACATCACTCTACACTTAACATTCTCTTATTGTATTGAGACTGAGACACTCGTTTGGCCTTAGTAATTCCAAATATAGAGAGGAATGGAAATAGATAAGAACATGAGATGAGAGGAAGAAAGGAGAAATATAGTACATGATAGTAAAAATTATAGCATATAAGAAATAAAAAGTAAAAAAGAAAGAAGAGAAAAGAGGATATCACCCATACACCTGTTATGAGGATAGTGCTATGCTACAAAAGTGATACATGGCTAAGTCCTACATACTATATGACCAAAAGGATGTCACATATGTATAACATTAAAACAGTAACTCCTCCATGTTGCACTCAATAAAACACTTAGTCACACCTTCACATGAAGTAATGAGATATTCAATCACTCAAAAATCTCATTACTTATGCTAGTACATTAAGTAGAATGAGATAGATAGAATAGAGAAATATGAAGAAAATGGATAGAAAAATAGTAGAATATGAGATAGAGAGGGGAGTAATAAGCAAAATAATGAAAAATAAAATAGAGCTTAGATCAAACCTATTATCTCAAAGTAGTATGTATCCTATTGTAGTAGAGGAAAGCTAATGAAAAATAAATTGTTGTTGGGAAAACACATATTTGACCATAAACAGTCAATATGTTTTATGTTGTAATAGGATGGCTAGCTACATGTAGTAGCATTTAAAAGAATTTTATGTTAATAGGATCTAAAAATTGATGTATTTTTAAATCATATAAAATGTAGGTGCCATTTTACAAAGATTGAATCTCCAGAAAAGGATCTTGTTAGTTGGGGGAGAAGTTTGTATCTCTAGAGTTTGGAAAAATATAAAGGGCTAGACTACCTTCATGAATTCCTTTGATTATGATTTGTTTGGAATGGTGATGTTGAATATCCTCTTAATATCCATGTAGATGTTGAAAAATAGCTTATCATTGTTCTTTGAGGAGATCTAAGTCAACACATCACATGTTGTTGTTATCTTGATTTGAACACCAATCCTAGAGAGCTACACAGAGAGATAGGATGTAAATCCCAACTAGTAAGATTTTCCTAGATCCATAGGTTATAAGATATGGAGTAGGACCAATAGATATAAAAAAGGTAGTATGATAGACCTAAAAAGCATGGAATAGTTGCATGTGCCAATTGCATTGGGTTTTATTGACCATGATACAAAGAACATGGATGAGAGTTTTATTAGTGGATTTGGCTTAACCATTGGATTGAGGGTAGTACAGTGAAGAAAATGATTGGATAATGTGCTATATGAACTAAAAGTCAACTACCTCCTTACTTTTGAATTAAATTCCATTTTCAATTATGATTTAAAAAGACACACCAAAGCAGGTTATGATATGGTCAAGAATGAAATGGAAAATGAAGTGAAACTTTGTAGAATGTAAAGGGGTAACTTGTACCCACTTGGTAAAATATTTCATAGTAGTCAAAATAAATTGGTGTCCAAAAAATGAACGATTAATAGCACTAATAAGGTCTAAATATTATTTTTAAAAAGGTCATGTAATCTAAGACATGTCAAGCTCTTGTGAAGGAAGATAAATAAACGATGCATATCTTTGGTAAGTGTCACATTATTTAACTATATTATAGGCATCTTTAGTCAACCGTGGCCACCAGTAGCCTAAAGAGATAATACAAATAATCAAAGATCATAAATCTAAGTGTCTACCACAAACTACTAAATGAACTTGATTAAGAACTATCTTAAATTAAACAAGATTAAGACAACATAGAAGAAAAACTATAGAAGAAACTCAACATAAAATATCATGATTCATTACTCATAAATGTCAACTACATTTACGTAAAACATCTTTTTGAGTATTGTTAGTGGTAAAATGATGAAGGAGGTCAGCGTAGAGTTTTTTTCATCATTGTGTTGATGGCATCAACCGAGATATTAGGAGATTGTGTGAAAGGCATTAAGCAAATAGATTACACAAGTTAATATTACATAGCAGATGGATCACCTTGAATTGCAAATGTTTCCAAAGCATCAACTAGCATGTTTTCAGAACTTGGAATATGACTCAAGTCATTAGCCATTTCTAAATATGTAATAAGATGAGGAGCTTTACATTCATATACACCATTAACTTGGTTTATGATGAATTGAGAGTTAACATAAATAATAATGGTGTTAACATAATTTTGTAAGGCTAGAAAGAGATCATGTACTAGATCCTCATATTAGACTACTTTGTTAGTACATGGAAAATCAAGTTTGTAACCTTTGTAGAGAACTTATTAGAGAGTACAGGAATATAGGTTTTACTAGATTTGAAAGATTTATGAGCTTCATTGAAATAAAGAATACAATGTGAAATATTCATAATATCATATAAGCCATGAACAACATTATTAGATTCAAAAGAAAAAATAAGATTAGATATGACTTGATCCTTGATAGAGTGTTAAGGTAAAAAGCAAACATTAAACTCAATGAGGAAATGTTTCCAATGGGCTAAGCAATGATTATGAGAAGGATTATCAGGGATTATCTTAAGAATATTATCTTTATAGATAATAAATAATCTAGCATTTAAAAGATAGTGCCTCCACTTTTTAAGAGCAAAGAAAATAATTTTTAATATTGGAATACTTAGTTTCATAGTCTAAGAAAGGATGAGATATGTAATATATAGAAAGCTCAGCTCCATCTTCTTGCCTTTGAGAAAACATGGCTGAGACAAAATCATTAAATCTAGAAAGGTAGAGATAAAAAGGTTAGTTAAATTACAAAGGATGTAGAGCAAGAAGAGTGGTTAAAACATCTTTGATAGAGTCAAAGGTCTTTCAACATTTCTCATTTCAAATGAAAGTGTTAGATTTTTTAAGCAAATAAGTTAAGAAGTAAAGATGATTAGTAAGGTTAGTAATAAAGTGTGAATTGATTAATGACATCCTTTTAAGATATGCATGTTTCAAATGTATCTAGGTGGTGAAAGATTAAAATAGCTTTAACCTTATCAGGGTTAACTACTATGCCATCTTGAGATATAATGTAACCTAACATCTTTCCTATAAAGACCCCAATGATGCAATTCTTGGGATTAAGTTGAAGGTTAAACTTGTCACATTGTGTTAAGGCTTGATATAAGTTAAAAATATGTTTAGTTGCTAAGGTAAATTTGATGGTAAACTTCTCCACATAGTCATTAACTACTTTAAACATCATATCATTAAAGATAAAACTTATAGCTCATTAGTAGGTAGATCTAGAATTCTTAACTCTAAAGGATATTTTAGTGTAGCAAAATGTTGCCAATGAGTCATAAAAGTGGTATATTGCTAGTGCTTTGGATTTGAGTATATAAAGCTTAAAAAATAATGACTTGCTATTAAGTCTATAAGTTGATTAATATTTGGTACAGGATAATTGTCGTTTAACTATGACCTTGTTAAGGTCTCAAAAGTCAATGCATATACAACTGCCACCATTTTTCTTGGATACTATAATTATGTTGGAAACCCAATCTGAATAGTTGATAGGTTGGATAAATCCAACATTATAAAGCTTAGCAATCTCTTCTTTTATAGCAAGATCTTTAATTTGATGAATGTTTCTAACCTTTTGTTTAACATTTTTAGAACCTTCTTCCAAAATAATGCTATGTTGTACTAGCCTTAGATATAGACTAATCATATTGCTATATCCCCAAGGAAAAACAATCAAATTCTTTTCTAAAGTTGCTAAGATAACTTTCTAAAAATTTTAGGAGAGAAGAGTACTATGTTAAGGTATATTCTATTCACCCTTATTATTTAGTTTAGTTAGGTCAATTAAACGATTATTTGTTAAATAGGGATCTTGATCAAGGAAAGAGAGATTTGACTAGGAAAGCAACTCATCCTTAGTAATATCAAAAGAAGCTATAAGAGAAATGTCATTTATTAAGCTTAATTCTAAGTCAATAAAAAGAAATTCTAAGATCTAACATACCTGAACTGTAAGATAGTCTTAGACCAAAGACTATAGAAGATATACTAGATAGGTAGTCATATTTATCTAGACTAGAATCAAAGTAAATAGGCTTTAGAAAAACTTTAGGAAAGAAATGATGCAAAATGTTAAAATATGATGATGTTGAAATGTCGTGCATGAAAACTTATAAAATTTTTTGAAAGGGAACATTATTTTGACAAGCTATATAAGAAGCAAAGAAGAAGAAGTTAGCACTAAATCATTGATTTGTAATAGAGAAAACTAGCAAATGATGTGAGAGTAGAGCTAGAAAAGACAAAAGTAGAAAATGACAAAGAAGTAATCACAAGTGATAGTAGCATTAGATAGGGATCTAAGCATGGAACCAACAATAGCAAAGAACTACCCCAAACCTATATCCTCTCTTCCAAAGCTTAGTTGTAAGTAACATGAGCCCTAGATTTTGACACTGTTTCTACATAATTTACTATAATAACAATTTTAATTTTTAAATTTCTTAGCAAATTTAACTAGAAAATGTTGTGCTAGACCTAATCTAAGTAAAATTTAATAGTTTGTTATTTTCATAGAGCATAGATTTTGTATGTGAGTTCAATTTATTATGGGGATCAAGAATCTCATGATGGTACCTCAATTTTGAGGGTTTGTTTGATTTTGCTTAAATCTATGTCAAAAATTGAAATTCATGTATATGCATGGTATTGTTTGTTAATCATTGGTAGAAAAAAATACTATTTTCTTAAGGTTTTAGTAAGTTTATAATTTTGATTTTTGGCATGGAAATGATTTTTGTCTTTGTTTGAAGGAATAGAAATGTAAGGGCTACAAAGGAAAAAAAATCTAGAAGTTACAAATGATTTTTGCTATTGGTTTAAGTTTAGTAAGTAGCCATGAGTATATCATAGCATTTTTAAGATGAAATTCATAATTGTTCTTGTGATTTTTTAAGAAAATAGGAATTTGGAATTTTTTAAGTCAAGAATATGACATGAGGCATTTGATGTAACTTGCTTTGTACAAAATGAGAAGTCTTATTAACATACTTTAATGTAATGATTGGTGTGCCATGTCAATGATTTGGATAGTTATGAATTTCAATGCAAAACATCATAACATTATGAAATTTGAGTTCAAACTAGTTTTGTATGTACCAATGTTAGATGTTAGGAAAATTTCAACCTAAGTATTTAATGTAAGGTATTAATGAATGAACATCAAACTAAGTTGTGCATAGGCTATGATTTTTGAGATTTAAATGTAAAAACCAAAAAAATAGTTTTTGACATAGAAGTTAGAAAAAATGAGTTTTAACATCTAACATCAAAGCAATGCAATGTTTATATTTAGAGACAAAATCCTAAAGCAGTCTAGTATAGATGTTGTTGGTGACTGTTTGGGACGCGACCGCCAACAAGTGTCCTCGAACAGGATTTAGGTGCCTGCTGGTCTCTGGCAACACCAAGGCCCAGATACCTCCAAATAAACTCAGTAGTTAATGTGAGTATGTGTGTGTGCTGTTGTGGCATGTGGTTGTGAGGAATGTAATGATTGCGTTGTGTGTAAACTACAAATGACTTACTTTAAAGAGATTCAGGCAACTTTGCCAAGTACTGTGAGTT
>MNCI01018634.1:54968-88192 GCA_015680685.1 Gnetum montanum
ATATAATATAATATCCACCTTATTGGTGGTAGTGGTAGTTAATTTATCCTTTCTGCATCTCTGATAATTGAAATTTAAATTCAGGATGGCCCGAAATATGAGTCCGAAGGTGAAGGCACCAATCTTGCAACTGCCAGCAACCGATTCAAATTATCTTCTTTGGCCAAAAATCGTTACCAACAACTGCCATCTCAGGAGAAGACTTAGCCATTGCGTTAGGAGACGTCGCCATGTGTTCCGTAAGGATCTGCAACTGTTGTAACCTTTGCCTCTCAAAAATGCCCTCCAGGTTTTGATAATTATACGATTTGATCATCGCCTCGTATATTTCGCTGCTTTCCGTCTGTGATGACTGGTAAACTGTCTGGCTTACAAAGTTTTCTTCCAAAATTTGGTGCAGATTCTTCAAGCAACGTCCAGTAGGGGTTTTAAGGCATTTGCTGATGTTGCGGATGAAAACCAAAATTTGTTCATCGTGCAAAATAGGCGTCCATTCTTTTGAAATCCATCTTCCTAAATAGCCACAAGTGTCTCTGCTGAAATCGATGATGTGCCCACTGCGTTCCGCCCTGAACTGGCCTCAGTACAGCCTGCACGCGATTACTGCCCGAAACCCCTTCAATACGGCTCAGTCGTGAAAGAAGGGCCTCCCACGCGCTCCATGAACTCGGGTTCATGGTTTTCGGCATCCAGCGAGTCGGCTACGACTGCGTTCAGCAACATAAATCTAGCCGATGTGCAGGTGAAACTCTGAATGGCACAAGCCAATGCATTTGCCCCAAAACCACGGCATTCAGTTCTATTTTTTCGATTTTTTGTTTTTGTCTTCAGCAGCATTAACAATGGGCCTTTGGACTTACGGGAATTTGGATTCTTCTGCAATACAGAAGCCTTTACATCCTTTGATAATTTAAATTTATGGAATTCAAAACCTATTGGTAATCCATTAGGTCCTTCACTTGATTCCAACTCTTAACCGATTCTTGATAATCCATTACCCACGATGTTGTGTATTTTGCCAATATTAACAGGGAGTATGCTTTCTTGTGGTAAATAATCACCTCCTTTGTTTGTTATTCCAATATTCACTAAAGGAAATAACTTGGCATTTTAATTTTACTTTCCAAGAAGGCTTCAACATCAAGATTATTTACCAGTAGTGGCTTGCTTCTCCAAGAATACCCATCAACTCACAATACTAAACTACAAATTTACAACCAGGGATTGTGCTAATTTTGAACAAAATATTCCAACTGTTCCATGTGATGGACAAATGTGCCAACAGATGTCATTGTTAGCATTAGAAGAAATGATGCACAAAACTATGTCTTTGATGCAATCGATAGCTAATTTTAAGTTGTTCATGCCATGATGCTACAGTACGAAGGCTCCTTGTGATTAAACTAATGTTTTTTCTACTTGTCAATGAAAGAAGTGTCCTTGAAATAGAAGAAAGACAAAAAAAATTAGATGTAAGCCACTATTAGATTATGTCTCCTTGGTGTCTTAGAAGTGATGAGCTTACCAAGGGGCTACTAAATTTTTAGAGTTCTAAATAATCCATTTCCATGTGGTCATTTGGATAGGTGTGGAGGAGGAGATCATACTAAGGACCTTAGAGGGGATGCCCCTTGGATTTTATATTAATCTCACAAAAATTATCTATGAGAAGTAATCTAAAATTGAAGAAATTTTCAAGGATGTCATAGTATATAGAACATATTTGAATAAGCTATAGAAAAGAAGAGAATATCGATAGTTTGGTGCTGATAACACATTGCTCCTAAAAATATAGACTTATAGGGCAATGTCAAATCCATGAAGTTTGAAAATTTTTATAGAGAAGTAAGTCACATTTCAAGAGATAGTAAAAATTATTAGTTAGCTTATCATGTTCAAAGATAATTATGATATGGATGTGCAAGTTTGTGGATATGGACATATAATGTTAGACCACTTGAAGTTTTTGTAGAATTTGATGTGAGACCTATCCCAACATCATAAGTAGTGACCCTAGGTCATATCACATTTTACAGCTCAATACAAGGGATTAAGACTCCATAGATTCCAGAGTGAGTATGAAAGCATAAGATGACTTCATCCATTTCAAGGTAAAACCCATGAAGAAAATGTAGAATGGTCTAAAAAATCAAGGATTGTTCTTTGGTAAAAAATTAAGTACCTATGCTTAAGTCTTTATTAGAAGAAAAAATTAAAAGTAGACCATACTAATTATTATATGATGTGTAGTGCAACTCAAATAAGTCTTGATAATGCTAGGTTCATTGACATGATAAGCCTAATAGAGGAGTTTAAGGCTAAATCCACTACTAAGGCACACAGTACTTAAAATCAATTATTTGAAGTAGAGGGTATAAAGTATTTTAATATGTTTGAGAAGGCATGGACTTTTTATGCTTCGGGCTTAAGGAGCTTCTACCCTAGTGCATTGGTTTAATAAAAAGTTATTTTGTGGAAAAGGAAGTTTTTGTGGTGTATGTGGATTAGAATCAAGTAATCATCACTTAGGATCCTACAATGTTAAGGTATTCGCTAGGATTCCCAAAGTGGGAAATAAAGATTAACAACTCAACTAAATTTAGTGGACTTGATAGTTATGGAAGTGTGGGTGGGATTTGAGAAGAAGAATGCAAGCAATGTACACAAGGGAAATAATGAGGAATTGAAGAAGTTATTCCCCTTATTCATTGAAAGGTTATTTTGTAATAAGATTGGATAGAAGTGGGAGCTGATCCCTAGGTCATTATATGGGACTATGTTATAAGGTAAGGTAGCTTATTAAGCAATAATTATCTATCAAGGGGTAGTAGAAGAAATGGAGAAGCTATCCCAAGAGAACTAGAAAGAAAAGAATAAGACAATGAGAAAGAGGCTCAATTTTAGGTTCTACTGTGATCTAATAAAGATAATGATAACTTGTTTTACTAGGGGAGGAAAAAAACAATCAAATGGACTTCATGCCCCTATTATGCCAACACTTGGAAATTTTAATATCTACATACAACGTTAGTAATAGAGATCCTTTGGCATTGTCATCAAGAACCAAGAATAGCATCCTCAATGTTAGAAAGCATTGAGAAATCACAAAAGAAAATAAGCAAAGATGCATCAATGAAAAAGGGAAAAAGTTTAGAATGCATCTTTGGAACTATGGAAAAGGTAAAATATTTGAGAAAGAGGAAGTCTCTCTCTCAAGAGATAGAGGTATCATTTGAAACCTCCAAAATAAAGGTGTCTTAAGAGAGACTCTAGGAGAAAATAAGTAAGTGTTACTAATGTTTGTTTTCAATTTGATGTTTTTTCCTAAGTATAAATGATGTGATTTGGGGTTAATATTATGTCAATTGAAAATGATGTAATGTTAATAAGACTTTTTTTCTTTTCAATAGCCACTTAAGAAAAGAGGATGATTAAGTGAGAGGTTAAAAAGCTTCATTCCACTCTTCCTTTCATCCTCAAAGGTTGGAAGGAATATATATGTGAAGAGGAGTTAGAATTTCTCATTGGATTTCTTCTATTGGAGGAAAACAAATAAAAAATAAAGTTTTGATTTTTTTTTCTAACCTCTTTGAATTGGACCTAAATAAAACTAACCAAGAGGAACAAGAGTGTGAGAAAAAAAAAAGCATAGAAGGATTGAGCTTTCAAATATGAAAATTCCTTCTCTTGTGAATATCATTCCATCATTAAGTAGGCTTGCCTTAAAAAATGAATAACTTTATAAATGGATTAAGGAGGTGACTAGTTTAAAGTTATTTAGTTCATATGGTAAGTTAATTTCAATGTAATGTCAAAATTTTATATAGTTTACAAGAACATTTGATTTTACATAAATGAAGAAGAAAATTTGATCTTGTGTCAAAGATAAGCATAGGAAACTAAACTTACTCTCTCTAAGAGAATGTAAGTATAGTTTAATGCTATTAAGACATAGTGAAGCTTATTATAGAAACAAACATTGATATAGAGAAAACTTGATGTTTCTTGTTTACTTGTAGAAATTAAGTTTAAGTTAAATAAGGTTCAAGTAAGCTTCCTGATGAGTCATGTTTTATAGAGCTTTGATATTAGATATCTGATATTGAAGCCACAATGTTAGGTATCTGATATTGGGGCACAATCTCTAATGTCGAGGATCCGATATCACCCCTTTTGTGCTAGCGTATAAACACAACACTTGGGTGTACAGTTGGGATATAGATTCATATAGATTTTTAGTAGTAGAAAGAAGATAGATTTCAATTTTTGTTAGTTTCTAGTGCATGTCCATAGTGTGATGTTAAGTGATTGTACGACATCCTTATTTGAGTGTGATGTACTTGGACATATTACATGTTCGACAATAAAGATTGATATTACTTCCATCATTACAGCATCCACTTAGCTTTATTTTTTTTAATTACTTAAATGCTTAATATTTTCCTTAGTTAATGTTATCAATTATTTCTCTTTGATGAATTGTGATTCATCAGGCCACGATATCGAATCCACGATATCGGATCCACGATATCGAGTACACGATATTGCAGCCCAACAACGATATCAGATACACGATATCATGACTCTTGTGTGAGCCTATAAATACACATGTAGGTGCACGAGAGGGGAGCCTAGGAAGTTAGTATTAGAGTAGGATCCTTTTTTCAATTTTTCCTCTTAACCCTCTCTCCCAGTGCATGCCCGTAGGGTGATGGTTGTAATTATACAGCAGCTTTATTCGAGTGTGATGTACTTGGACACACACATGACCAGAAATGAAGATCGAGATTACTTCATAATTACAGCATTCACTTAGTTTAATTATTTAATTGTTATTATTATTTATTTCTTTCATAGTTAATATCTCTTCACCCTAAACTCCTTAAACTCAGAATGAGTACGAGTTAATCATGAGCATTTAAGTGTGACTACTTGGTAACCTAGTAGCGTACCAAGGATCTATGCTTGGTAATCCTAGTGGTAGTCATGCACGAGGTCCAAGATGTGTATAGATGATTAAGGAAATAATGCTCATTGTACTTAGGCTAGTTTAGATTCTCTCCCCCTATTTCCTCTTAGCATAACTCTCTCTCTCTTTTCCTCCTAGCTTAGCTTAACTAAAGATATTTTCCATCGCCTCCAGGAGTAGCATTATTTTAGGAACACATCATACACCTCAATCTGGACTAAACCATATGTGAAAAAGAAAATACTAGTCCAGGTAGGAACACAAAAAACTATGATCAATGAGTAACTATCTAGATACCACAACTAGCTTGTCTACAGAGTTCGATTGGATCGTGCGTGAAATGCTCGTATTCGTATGGTTGAGTGTAGGGGTACCTTGCCACTCATCATTGCCATTGTTGCTGAGGGTGGTGCTAGTTATTTACACTAGTTACATCATACAAGATCGTTGTAACAAAGTATTCATGATACAAATTTTAGAAAAGAAATTAATCTCAATTAAGTCACACAAAAATTCACACATAATGTCTCTCTCACAAGACTACGATAACACAACAGCTAGTAAGGCAATTCATTGGAGAACCAATGAATTATATGACGATGAAGATGAAGTTTGGAGTACCCGATCTGATGTAGGGTTTCTGATAAACATAAGTGAAGACAACATCATCCCAATTCACGAATGCATAACCTACCGAGTGATGATGAACCCCTACTGGCCACTACAAGCCTAATGCAAATACAAGAGGCTGTTCAAATATTCTGCATGCATCACAAAGAAATCCGTCTACCTAGGCTTGATTTAAACAACTTTCCTAAGTTCTCAAGATGCTACGATTTAGATCCACAACAACATTTACAAGCCTTCTATGATGCCTATGCATGGAACAACATTGATAATGGATGGAAAAAACTTAAGCTCTTTCCTATGACACTTGTTGTTCATGAAAAAGTATGGTATAGGTCATTAAAATCAAAATTAATCCAATGTTGGCCAACAATGGTAGAACTCTTCAACGAAAGATATCAAACTTATGCAAGAGTGTCAGCCTTGAGGAAACAAACCCAAGAGTGGAAACAAGCACAACATAAACCCTTGGACATGGCCTTAGATAGATACATTATTAAAAAATTGCCCAGGCCATGTGTTCTCCAAAGAAAGGCTAATGGACCATATCATAGATGAGCTCTGTAATGAAACAAGGCAGATCCTAGGGATGTATGCCCAAGGTCAACTATATGAGCTACAAACCCATCAATTCCAAGAGCTTATCAAATAGGTAGCAAAGAAGAAGGAGAAATGGCTAAGTGGGAGAATGTTGAAAAATCTCAATAGGCCCAAAACCTTACTTCAACAAGGGCCCATGATTATGAAGAGGAGAAATCAATTCACCTCAAGGAGATGGAACCATCTTTACTAGTACTACAATCATTGGATGAAATTGAGACAAAGATCAATAAGATGATGGAATGGATGCATAAAAAATGTGAAGAATATGCTAACATTATTAGAGGTAGAGTTATGACAAACCAAGAAATAAGATAAAACATCTTTAGACAATCAGAAAGAAGGGTAGAAGAGAATAAAAACTTAATTGCTAATCATACGTATCAATGTAACGTTTGCCTGTACAATCACCCCAAGGGCCAATGTCCAATCTTGTCACATTTACAAGAGCATTTGGAAAGAGTGTTACATCCAGAGTTCATACAAAGATACTGTGTTTCATCATAGTGGAAACAATCCCAGTTGTGGGGGAGGCCACCCTCAAACTGGTTACACCCTTCATATCATCTGAACCTAAGTGCTTATCAAGTCTAATATCTTGTTTCTCCAACTGGGTCAACATCCTCTATCTCACCACATTATTTTCATTCTCCTCAATACTATCAACCCATGTCCTCTCCAATACAACCACCACCTTGGATACCTTACACTTCTCCTTAATTTCAAAATTCTCATCCTTCACCTTCTTCTACATTGCCACCAAGTGTTCTAGAAGGTTTTGCACCATAGCATCAACCCATGAACATTACTTGTGCCTCTACTAACAATAGCAGTGGGGAATCTCCTCAACATTGAAGATGCCCCTTCTTTCAGCATGACCGTAATGGTGGATAGCATAATTTTGAGCCCACTATATCCTCCAACACAGCACAAGTCCAACACTGTGGTGCAGCTTCCTCCTTGAATCCAACACCTCGTGTTACTTTCTCTGGGCCACTAGCCAATACTCCAAAAACCATACGGCCCAATGAATATAGCCACCAAGGGAGACAGATCGATCCTTGCATACCATCTTATGGTCAAGGGTGCCATAGTGGGTTAGCCCCTCATCAATTAACTACACCCTATAACTTTCCCTACTATGCCAACTATAATCAAGTGTGTGAACCCCAATGGGGTAAGTATGACCAAGTCCCAATATTTTCAACATGTAAGCATCCCAACTTTTCATTTATTAATCCTTGCCATACTCAACCGTTCAGTTATGGGGGATACCCCTCTTTCAAATAACAAGTAGGATTAATAAATAATTTTCATTCTCTTTAAGTTTACAATTTTTTTATTTCTAGTTTTTCATATTTTAATTTGTTATTTTATCTTTTTATGAATAATCTCATCTATGAAGAAAACACTCATGTGAGTCATTGGTTGAGGTGTTGTTCTATGCTATCAAGTCTCAGGTGACTAATTATTTGAACAGTGAGCCCACAACATCCACCTACCTATTCCATTAATAAGAGGTTCTATCTTGAGTACAATGATATTCCTAATCATTACAACTTAAAGTAATTTTGTGTTATTATGCCCAAAACGAAGAAGGATGGACCAAGAGAGAATGGTTAGGGTGTGACATCAAGGGGACTTGTGGATTCTCTTTGGTGACCTCTGTAGGAGTTATCATGCAACTTGGTTGTACTAAGATCCTTGTAGATCTAATGAAAAATGGGAGTAAGAGTAATCCAAAGGCACTCAACCAGAAAATAATAATAGTGCTATTCTAAGGGGTCCCATTGGAAAGACATGCACCCATGCCTGAAGGTAGGTAGCTTCTCAGGATAAAGCAATAATTCATAAAAAAAAAACAATGAGTGCCACAACGTAAAATCACTCCTCCCTTGAATGAAATGCCAAGTGATCGTACACCTTGCTGTCATGGTGCTCTTATGGTGATCCACCATTGGATGAAGCAATGTGATGTCACTAATTAGAGGAATGGGGAGGACCATTTTAAGGTGTGGTTATGCAAGGGCACTATAGGTTGAAACCTGCTTTGGGGAGGACCCACTTGCATAACCCTTGTAATTGCACTTGTAACACATCTCCTACACATCATATTATACCCTCTAAGTATTATCAATGTTCTTCTTTCCCTCATCATCCTTCCAGTTCAAACGTTCCTATGAGCTAACACATGTCCTTTTCCCCCCTACTCTTCATGATTTTCATTGTCAGATTTTACACCATTACACTCTTTGTGCCTTTAGGCCTAGTTTGTATTACCTTGGATCCCTTTACATTGACCTAGACATCCTCAGATTATACCTTGGATTTTTAAAAAAATTTGTAAATTTTTCAAGTGCCCTATTTTTGATAGGACACAATATCGGGTCCCCAATATCGAGTCTAACGTGATATCGGGTCCCTGCTAGTGGGAACGCAATATCGTGTCCTTAAAATATATATATATGGACCCCCCTATGCATGTCAACATCCTTTGCAACTATTCACACTGGGGAAGTTTTAAAATTTTCTTCTACGACTTGCAATTGTGCATCTCTTGCTTCAATAACCATAACTCACTCGCTGGTGCTCCGATTGTCATTCTATCTTAACCTAATTGAACTCGGAGTGTTCAGCTTAGTCATGAAGGAGGGGTACATGCCGAATTGTAGATAAATTTTTTGAAATTCATCATTGCCAAAAAGACACTATCAAGGGTAATTAGTTATAAAAATAATAAACATGTGCCAAAAATAATTTCATCTACTTACCTATACCAGGAAATTAAACTCTGAAACCACCTAAGCAAAGTGGACCAAATATTAAACTCTTTTGGGGACATTTCCATCAAAATTCCTAACTTTAAAATTACACGAAATCAAAATAAACTCATTAAGGCAAGAAGTAACATATAACTTAACTTTAGTAATCAACCTTGCTAATGATTGGCATCGTGTGATTGTAGATGGTCCCAAAGCATGGACAACAAGAAGGTCCCTCTCAAGGTGCATTTAAGCAACCTAGGAGAGGTAAAGAATAGGTGCCTACTGAACAACACATAGACTAGGAGGAGAAATTTTTCAGTATCCATCAAGAAGGCCTTGCCACTATACAATTGGGATAGGTAGAAGGAGGAGCTACTGTAGTGCTTGAACCGGTATGACACCTCACGTTGCCCTTAGAATGTGTCTAGGTTATTTGTGAAAGGTCTGCATCAGCTATAATGATCGTGGAATTAAACTTCAAACCTTTCATAGAATTTTCTCCTGAGCCTATTAGAGGAACCACCTCAAAGGATCCCCGTTATGGCCTATCCTCTCCAAAAGTGGTTCTTGGTACTTAGGATAAATGTACCAATTCTGGCACAATAAAGAAGAAGGTACCACAGTTGACATTTGTGGTGTGTCTATTGATTTTTATACCAAAGCCATTTTGGAAGTGTTAAACCTTCTGAATACAAGGCCAAAGGTTTGTCATCTATCTACTCACTTTGATGTTGATGTGCGATGAGTTTGGTTAGATAGGACATATGGTAAGGAAGATAAGACTTATGGAGAGTTGACATTGGAAGAGAAGATATACTTTAAAATTGGAACTTATCACATATTTTCCACAAAAGGATTAAACACAATTTCAACATATGTGGTAAGAGGAAGTGCAATATTGATGGGAAAGGTTGGTGCTAACCTGCCTCATCTATATTTCATGGAGATTTTAAGGTGGTTTGAGGAACGCAAGATAGGGAAGTTTGCGTTGCCCTTCCCTTGTCTCATCAGGAAACTATGTAAGCATGTTGGTATTCGAGGATACACCAATGAAATCCTTAGAAGAGCCAAAAATGCTTTCGTACATCGAACTAATGAAGCCACCAGCTACAAGGAAAAGTGCTAGTGAGACGTTGGGGCCAAAACAAGAGCAAGAACAGATGGTGGGGCCCATTGCAACTCAACTTGCACGACCCAATCAACTTCCAAGCACAAGACCCAATCAACAACAAGAAGCAAGGCCTAGCATAAGCCAGTGAGATCAACCACTACCACCACCACAGGATTACTGATCATTGATGAGCCATCTTAGGGCCATTTCTCAGACTGTCAGTTAGGGAAGTCGTGATGATGCAAATCTCTTCCACGTCATCGACAATACTGTACTACCTACTATTTCTATAGATCGTTCATAGGGTGAGGTGTCCATTGAGATAAGAGGAGGGGAGAATTATTGTTCATAAAAAATTTTAGGGAACATTGCATCCTTTCAAGTGTAATTAAAGACTAGTGAAGGGGCCATAGTGGTGGTCATGTAGCACTAGGACGCAGGAGGAGCCACAGAGGTGGTCACAGACCACATCAAGGAATCTTTTAACATCCCTATTATGCCACCAGCAAATTTCACAAGATCATGGGATGCTCAAAATTTGGCTGGTCCCTCAATGACTCCTACAAAACATGAGGATGTGCTTAATTGATTGCTACAAATAGGATAGGTGATGACATCCTTGTTTGACATCCCATAGGATGTTACAACAACACAATCAGACCTCATCTTCACCAAAGGAAAGTTGGTCATGAAAAAGATAAGGGTTGAGCACACAAAAGAAGAAGTGGAAAGACTGCAAGAAAGGCTTGTAACCATGCACGCCACATAGCAGGATCCCTCTCAATTCATTCTCACAAACCAGCTGGACACCTTCAGGACCGAAAAACTCAACAAATTGCTAGTGCAAAATAAAAGGGTGGCAGAGGAAAAAGAGAAGGCCAACTGGGATGCCTCCAAGGCACAAGTGCAAACTTACGCGCATGCCAAGGCACTTAAGGCCTTACAAGAAGAAAATAAATATCTTGTTGTCGACAATCTTCGGTTGACCTCTGTGGAAAAATAAAAGAACGTTCTCAAAGAAAATTTTTAGCGACTGCGAGAATAATTGATCAGGGTCAACCAGGACATGAACTGTTTTATCAAAGAAAATCAAACCCTCTTAATGGAGGAGGTACATGCCATCTATCAAAAGATGTCCATCAAAATAATTGTGTGGCAAAATGAGGTCAAGCAGCATGAAAAATTAAAGGAGCATTTCCAAGACCAAGTGGGAATGTACAAGCAAATCATCGAGAAGGAGATCCATATAGCCAAGGCCCACCTCAACGCTTTCAGTGCTCAACACATTGATTAGCAGGCCATATTAGACACATATGCATTTTCCCACTAGGCAGAACTTAAAAGCTGGGACTTGCAGATCCAGGATCTCATAGAGTACATAGACTTGGAAAATCTATGATATGCCAATATAGGCATGTTGACAAAAGGGTGCCTGAGGATAGAGCTCGAGAGGCAGGTAGCTACCACCTACACCAAGTATGAAGTAAAATTTGAAGAACATAAGAAAACATTGCAGAAGCTAAAAGTCACAAATTCTGAATTAGAGGTCATTAAGGTAAGCTACCAAGGACCAAAATATGTTGCAACGGACTTGGATCGATGGCTTATAGATTTTTAGGAGTATAGGGAAAAAGCTAGAGCCTACGAGGAGAAACGATGATTGTTTGCAGCCTGGTACGTCAAAGAAAAAAAAATGTTTCCGCAACTATCATTCCCATGAGAGGTGCCAACTCCATCAAACATTGGAGCATCAACATGGATGGCATAGGATCCCCAAATTGAAGAGGAAAAGATCTGGGCACTACTTCAACATCATCAAATCCCAAAACTTGGAGTACAAGACAAGGGGAAGCAACCCATGGAGGAGCCACCCTCACTAGGAACCACATGAGTTCCAAAAAATTGTGTAATTTTGTAATTTTGCATTTCTTGTGATGTGTCCCAATTTTTTTCTATTGAGTTCTCCATTGTGGCATGAATAAATTCCCTGTCAGTCACTAATCCCATACCTATCCACTATGTAATCAATGGAGCTTATTCTCATTTTGACTCGAGGATGAGTTTTCATTCAATCATAGGGGTATGATGAATCATGATTCATCAGTCCACGATATCGAACCCACGATATCAGATCCACGATATCAGGTACACAATATCATAGCCCAACAATGATATTGGATACACGATATTGTGATTCCTGCATGAGCCTATAAATACACATGCAGGTGCACCATAGGGGAGCCTAGGGAGTTAGTATTAGAGTAGAATCTTTTTGTTAGATTTTCCTCTCAACCCTCTCTCCCAGTGCATGCCCATAGTGTGATGGTTGTAATTGTACAACACCTTTATTCGAGTGTGACATACTTGGACACACACATGACCAGAAATAAAGATCGAGTTTACTTCATCATTGCAACATTCACTTAGCTTAATTATTTAATTTTTATTATTATTTATTACATCATAGTTAATATCTCTTCACCCTAAACTCCTTAAATGCAGAATGAGTATGACTTAATCACAAGCATTTATGTGTGACTACTTGGTAACCCAGTAGCGTACCTAGTGTAGCAATTGAAAATGTCGGTGGTTGGAACACCGAGAGGTCATTGGGCATACAGCCTAACCTCGGATCCATGCAAGGGCTATACTAAATGTAAATGGATGCAGGGTGCCCTAAATGATCTGGTTGATTAGACAGGGACTTAATCAGTGTACAATAATCTTACGTAAACATTTGTTTTGAAGGTGTTATATGCGAGTTGAAATAATAAGTGACAAATGTAAAATGATGGAGAATAATGCAAGATATGATAATAGCAAACAAAGAATGAAATAGGCTTAGGTGAGAAAGTGCACCACCCCAAGATCGGGGGATTTGATCCTTGCTTGATTGAAGGTGTACAACTGATATGTAGTGTGGATAGGCACAGCTTACAATGAAGCAGTATGATCACAACTCCCTAAACTGCTATCAATAGCTTACTAATAAGAGCCTTTTGTTTGCCAATCTCCTTACCAATGCCAATCACCAGAGAGCCAAAATGTCAAAATGCTCAATGCCAATCTTTGAAGCCAACTACCAGAAAGGTGATTCTCAAAGCCAATAATAACAAAAGCCAACCACGCTCAAGAAAGCCAATCATACTAAAAAATGTTAGAATCCAAGCCCTTGAATGTTGTTCGTTGAGGTATTTATAGGGCCAGGATTAGGAGAAAAATGTGGTTTTGATGCCACATGTTTTGGGTCCCATAGAGTGCAAACGTAACTATGCTATGCTGCAGTGCCATGTTGAGTTGTAGTGTCATGCTGGTATACTACGCTGCAGTGTGGTGCTGAATGTGAAACTTGTTGTACTGTGGCCATACTATTCAAGCTACATGTGCCAAAATCCAGTGAACTACCATGTTTGTTACAAAGATTGCCATCAGTGAATTCAAAATGAATCCTATGCTCTAGGACTACATCTTTCCTACTCTTGCGAGTAGGGTCAAGCGTAGGGACAACTTTAGGGACAGTCAAAAGGGGTGCAAAAAAAAAAACCAATTCACTATTCTTGTCTGCTAAAAAGATGTCGAGATGAAAGTAACCATTGCCAACAAGCTTTGGAGCCAATTGAGGATGTTTCGGTACTTTCATGTAAGTGTTACGTTGTTTATGCTGCCTAGCGTATCAGAGTAATGTCAACACCCACACACTATCCTATGCTACGCTACATAGCATAGCCATCAATCTTGAAAGAAATTTTTCTTAAAATCCAAAAATACTTGTTGGAGGCCTGGATAGGCAAGTGACTGCAACCATGTCTTTCATGCTAAAAGGTCCTGAGACCTGTTGAGTCCACCCTTGGGATGCTTTGGTGCTTTGTATCCCTACTACGTTGTGCTACACTATGCAGCGTGGCACAGGGTAGCAGCCATGGTGATATGAATCCCTATCTGATCTACAATGCTTTGTCAAGAAACTCTATTTGGGGCCTGAGGATGAAATGGGATAGGCAGTCTTGTAGCGAAGTGCAATCCTCTTACTAGAACCACTTGGTAGAGGACCTTCGTGCGTTCTGTCCTTGCTATGCTATGCTACATTGCATAGCATAGCACAGCGTAGCACCTAGATTGGCCTAAATTCTAACTTATTTTGCAAAAAAAATTTTATAGAGTATCAATCATGTCCTAGCGTTGTAGCAGAGTAAACCTATTTGATAGTTGAAGCATGGACAAGTAGGCTTACTCCTTCAGAGCCATCTGAATAGGAGTATCATCAAAGTGCATCGTTGCTATGTTGTGCTATGTTGTGTAGTGTAGCATAATGTAGCACTTAAGTGAAGAGGATTTTTGATGAAATTTGCCAAATTTTTGTTGTGTACATTGCTCATGAATCAAGGGTGAAGTGGGGAAAATACTCGAGAGGATTGAATTATTGTCAATCTGCATCTTCAGTGCTTAATCAATCTTCCCAAAGCCTGCTACACTATGCAACGTAGTGTAGTGTAGCAGGTCTCGTAGTTAGAAAACTTGCTGAACTATTTCACTCATCTTCAACACTTTTGGTAGCTCCTAGCATGGTCCCTGGGTAGACCATCAACCAAGTCAAGTGTCAAGCTAAGCAAGATAGAGGGTGTAGCAAACCTGTCAGCCTAGGAGATAGAAAATTTTTCAGAATGTAGGATCTACTCTTGGTGCTTCTTTCATGCCAACTAGCCTTGTGGTTGGGTGCCACATTGGCTATGCTGCAGAGGTTGATAGGCAAGCTTGGAAGTGACTTTGCAGGCATTAGGACTTCCAGGGTGTCATTTCGTCTACACGGTCCATTGTTACATCATGCTTGCAGAGATCTTTGCCCAAATTTCGAGATTGTTGAATCATGAGAATCCCAAAATCTATGGTATTTCAATGGCCCCTCTTTGTTGATGTCTAGAGGATCTGCTTGAGAGATGTCAACAAAGAATATGAAACACCATGATGAACAAGACAATAACACTGCTCTTCAGTGCTCGCTTGGACCACGCTTTGCTACACATGAAAGTATCGGGAGAGTGATTGTAAGGGGGCAAGGGATGGAGTTGAGGAAACAGGTTCAAGGAAGAAATGAATGTAAGGTGTAACACTTTGAAAAATTGTCACCATAGTGTGATCCCTTGTTAGAGTGCTTATGAGGGAGTCAGCACAAATGGGTGTCTTTCTTTGTTGACCTTTGACCTCTCATCGGAGTGCTTAGAGATGGTTAATTCACGGTTGAAGCGATTGTTAGGTAGCATGTTGTGCCAATTGTTTTAGGCACCTCTTTTTTGAGCTTTTCTAGTCTTCTACATTGTTTTTTCTTTTCTTTTATTGTACACCTACGTTCACTTGTAGAAAACCTTGCTATTGTTGTAGGATAGGTGTTTCCTCCCTAGGATGAGCTGTGTTACATCCATGTGGGGTTTTGACCTACCTACAGATGCTTCCCATGGGATGAGTTGCGTTACATCCATCATGATCTTGGTGGTTGGGCATGTGAAATGGCTTTGTGCATTGGGAAAGCTTATAAAAAGGATAGGGAAAATTTCAAGTATGGGAAATGGAGGCTAAATTGGCTAAAAGGGAGAGTAGGGTATGTACTTCCAAGTAGCTAGGCTAGTCGAAGCGATCACTTTGGAACAATGTAGTGCTTTTCTTTCATGGTGAAGCACATCTTTGCACAACACCATCTTGGCTTGTATCCTGTAAACACAACAAGGAGGAAACCAGAAAAAGCAATCATCAAGTGAAGTGAGAGTAAAGACTTGCTTGCCTTGGACACCAATAGGGTGACAAGTGTTGTCGATGAAGTGTGTGATGTCCAATGTAGGAAGGCTAGCACAGATTCTGGCAATGGCAGGCTAGAAAGGTTATCACCAAAGAGACGAGGAGCAGTGATGATGCAAGTGCTTAAGATTCCTCGTCCAAGGCAAACATCATGTAGCCCAACTGTAAGGTGAGGAGTCTAACAGCTGAACGCCTCTTATGCTTGGATGATGAAGAGGGCTGAAGGATGGCAACCTTGTGGCTGGGCCACAATAGTGCTGGGACTCCAACAGCAAGCGTTGATAGCAAGAGCTACTGCTAGGATGAGTAGTTTTGGTAGCGGTAGCTTTGGAAGGTTAGCAAGATGCCAAGGGAAGTGACACTGCATGGTTCTAGAGGATGTTTCCTTAGCAATGTGACTACATTCTAGAACTACAACATCCCACCCTGTGTTTTCCAAGGGTTTCAAAGTGTCCATGCTCACTTGTTCATAGTAGTCATGTGTGCACTGGGGAGAATTACACTATGAACCCAGTTTAAAGTCTTGGTATCGGATGTGCTAGTCTAAGGTCCTAGCAGCCCATAATGTGCTAAATTAAGGTCCTAGTAGACTATTGTGCTAGTTTAACATCCTAGTGGACGGTGGAGGGCTAGTTTAAGGTAATAGAAAATCATGTTGTGGGTGCCAGTTTTACATCATAGCCCAAGGATGTGCTATGCCAGTTTAACATCATGGTGGACATGTTGTGCCAGTTTATAGTCATAGCGGACTATCTGTGCTAGTTTTACATCATAGCAGATGTGCTTTGCCAATTTTACGTCATAGCAGACGATTGTCTTACCTTTCTTTATACCTGATGTAATCCTTTGCATCAGACGTAGTATGGCTTGAAATACAAGTAGTTAATAGGATTTTTGAACTCATTATGATTCATATTAGCTAGTTTGAAGGCCCTGTTCTCATAGGCTTTCGTAACTACGAAAGGGCCTTCCCAGTTGGCTGAGAATTTATTTACATGTTCATGAATAGCCTTGAGGACTAGGTCCCCCTTCTTGATTGGTCGTTGATGTAAATTATAGTTGTGCTTTTGTTGTTGTTTATCCTAGTACCATTTGATGCAACCAAGTGTTTGGGCACGCTCCTTCTCTACAGAGTCAAGATCGATGATCCTTGACTCATTTTTTTGAGCCTCATCTACAACGTTTAAGAGGATCATATAGAGTGATGAAACTTATAATTCAAGAGGTAACATTGCTTCAAATCTCTAAGAGAGACTGTATGGAGTCTTACCTGTAGTTGTTTGGCATGTCATACGGTAAGCCCACAACATGTAGAGGATTTTCTCATGCCATCGCCTCTTACTGCTACTTAGCATCTTTTTGAGAAGGTTGATAATGGCTTTATTTTTTGCCTCTACCTGACTATTGGCTTGTGGGTAGTATGACGATAAAAAATAGTGCTTGATGCTAAGGTTGTCGCAAAAGGTTTTGGTTTAAGCACTACTAAATTATGGCCCATTGTCTATCATAATATTCATGGGAAGACCAAACCTTGTTACTATGTTATCCAAAATAAAACGACAAATCTGTGAAGATGTGGTCTTGCTCAGGGGAATAGCCTCTACCCACTTTGTGAAGTATTCAGTTGTCATGATAATAAACTATGCCTTGCAGAAGACTTAGGTGTGATGGGTTCTATGATATCTAGTCCCCAATGTTGGAATGGTCGCGTGGTCTATGTAGGATGTAATTTTGTAGGTGACACATGTATAAGGTTTGCATGGCATTGACATACATCACACGTTCTAACCTTGGCAAGGCAATCATGTTCTATGTAAGGCCAGTAGTACCCTAGGAATTTGATTTTTGCTACCATAGCCCTAGGGGCTATGTGTCCCCCACATAGTCCCTCATGGACTTCGTTAACAGTTTTCTGTGCTTGTTCCACACTAACGCAAGTTAGCAATATCCCATCAAAGGAGCATTTGCATAAGGTGTTATCTCCTATAAGGACATACTGTTGGGCTCGCTTTCGTATTGCATCCTTTTGAGTGGATGTCAAGCTATGTGGGGGTTCACCATGTTGAAGGTAAGCCTTAATGTTGGCATACCACTCTTGGATATTTGTTGCACTTACAGATGCAATGTATGTCGCTTGAGTAATAGGATTTGTCCATTCTATTATTGAAGTAGGAAAAGTTGCAAATAAGTGGGATGACACGTTTAATGCTAACATGGCTAGCACATTAGCTATGGTGTTCTTGTTGTGAGGCACATGTTGGATGTCTAATGTTGTAAACATTTTTAGAAAACTCTTAGCTAGATCGCAATAAGGTTGCAAATGTGAAGTTTTGCAAGCATAGACTTCAGTGATCTGGTTGACAACTAATTGCGAATCGCCTCGAACTACCAAATGTTGGATCTTTAGCTCTTCAGCTGCTAAGAGGCCCCTAAGGGGTCCTTCATACTTAGCTATGTTGTTCATACAAAGGAATGTAAAGCAATACACAAAGAGTCAAATTTCCCCAGAGGAAAATGTAATAACTACAGTGGCGCTACCACCTCATGTAGTTGAAGTGCCATCAAAATGTAAACTTGCTTCAAAATTAGATGGTACAGAGTTTAGGCTATTGATGTGTTCATCCTGGAATTCAGGTTCTATTATTTCTTGATCATCAACAAGTGAAGTTGTAAGCTATGTGGCTATTGCTTGACCCTTTGTTAATGATTGGGCTACATAATGTAAATCAAATTGCACTATTATAGCTTTCCATCGGGCTATCCTACTACTCTCATAAAAGTTGGTTGTGATAGCCTGAAGTATATTACTCTTGCATATGATATTAACCTTGCTACGAAATAGGTAATTTCTCCACATTTTTTGCGCAAATACTAAGGCAAGACAATATTTCTCTACCTCGTTGTACTTTTCCATGTAAGCTATTAATGCATGACTTAAGTAATAGACTGGGGTTTCAAACCCGTCATCTCTTTTTTGACATAGCAAAGAAACAATATATGTGTCCAAAGTGGCAAGGTAGATGTAGAAAGGCTTATCCCTCTATGGTGGGTAAGCAGTTGGGAGATGTAAAAGATCTTTCTTTAGGTTATTAAAGGCTTGTTGACATAGATCTGTACATTTGAAGTTGATCCCCTTCTTGAGTAGGTGTTGCATGGGGTGTAGTTTTTCTGTCAACCTCATGATAAACCTTCTAATAAACTACTCTCTACCTTGTAACCTGCATAATTCTTTAAGGTTTGTAGGCAGTGCTAAGTTAACGATGGCCCTCACTTTATCGTGGTCAACTCGTATCACTATTTCCAACACTACAAAACCTAGCATGCATCTGGTTTTAACTCCAAAAATACATTTTCTAGGGTTGATACGTAGGTCATGCCTATGACATTGTTGGAGGACTATAGTGAGATCGTTGAGATGATCGATAGCTTCCTTAGACTTGACTGCTATGTTATCCATGTAATCGTCCAATTTCTCTAAGAGGTAGTTGCTAAAAATGTATGTCATCACTCATTGATAAGTTGCTCTAGCGTTTTTAAGTCCAAATGGCATCATTGTATAATAAAAGGTTCCCCAAGGGGTCATGAAAGTGGTTTCCAACTAATGCTCTAGGTTTATATGGATTTGGTTATAGCTTGAGAACCCATCCATGAAGGATAGTAAGGCATGACTAGTCGTAGTGTCGATAAGTTGATTGATACTTGGTAATGGGAAATCATCCTTAATTGTTGCTTTTTTCAAGTCTCAGTAGTCTATACAAATTTGTATACCTCCTTTTTTCTTAGAAACTATAATGATGTTCGATACCCATTCCGAGTAATTGACCGCCCGGATGAAACCAACTTGATAAAGCTTGGTGATTTCATCGTGTATAGCTTATGCAATCTTCGGTTTGATTTTACGATATTTTTACTTGATTTCCTTCACATGTGGATCTAGGATGATGTTGTGTTGTATGAGCTGCGGGTCCAAACTCAGCATGTCATCATATGACCATGCAAACACTTTAACATTGTCATGGAGAAATTTTGAGATGTTTTGGTGTACCTGTGGATGTAATAGAAAGCTAACTTTCAAGGTTTTTTCTTCACCTCTAGAAGTAGTTATAGGGATTTCGATAAGAGGATCCTTAGTCACATCCTCAACCTCTAAGTCTAAGGCTTGGACCAGATGTTTAGGCCAGTCTAGGGATGTTTCCAAGGATGCTACGGTGTTGTGAGAGGATAATTCAAAGTCTACCAATTCTTGATTCAAGCATCTTGTAAATCTACCATAGGGACCTATTAAGGTCAAAGGCGAAAAAAGATCACCATGCATAGCCATTTTTATTGGACCTATCACAAGAAGCAAATAAACCAAGTCAAGTGATACCTGTTTGAAGCAACAACATGTAATGAATATATGTAAGGCAATAATGCAACATAAGAGAATTGCCAGTTTAAAGTCTTATCGAACCGTAACTATGCAAAATTTGTAAATTGCAATAGCCAATTTAAGATCTTAGTGGACCATAACCATGTGCAAAATTTGTAAATTGAAGTTGCCAATTTAAGATCTTAGCAAACTGTCAATAGATCGTGGTGGGCTATAATAATGTAACATTTTGTCTAAAATGTAAAATAAATGCTAAAATTGCCAATTTAAGATCATGTCACACCATCACTGGGCCACATTATAAGTTAAAATTGCTAGTTTAAGGTCTTTGCGAACCATAACCATGTTTAAAATGTAAAGATAAAGTAAAAATTTCAGTGGATCCACTTGCTACATTGTAGCTGTGTGCTATGCTACAGCAGGTGCATGTTGTACTATAGTAGCGTTACACTGCAGAGGTGACCTGTGTTATTCAGGATATGAAAGTGATGACCATTTTAACGCATCGGCTATAAATAGGGGTTTACCGCCTAGTAAACTTGTCATTTTCATTGTCAGAGCCCACACTCAGAGCATAGCACAGTAGGACTAAGAGAGAGCATAACAAGCGTAGCGTAGCGGTTGATAGAGCGAATTTGTGAACAAGGTAATGGTGCACAAAAGTAAACATAAGCATCAGGGACTTGCCAAGGTGGATGAAGTAAAGGACACTTTAGGACGCCTCTCCAAGGTGTGCATCGAGGAATGGCAAGAGGCTCCATCTACTCAGTAAGTTGTTATGCTAACCTTTCTTCCATTCTGTGATGCATCGGGTTAGATTTCCATTGCCATTATTTCTATCATTTTTGCAACTATTGTCACTATTTTTGTTGCCATTTCAGCTGTTGCACCGTAGTTGTTGCTACTTGGCCACAGTGGCCGTATGGTTGCTACACTATGACTACATGCGGTACCACCCTGACAACCATTGTTAAGAATGGTCACTACATTATTGTATGGGTTTGGGTGGTTCTAGGTGGCATAGCGCATGCTCGGCATAGCGTACCATCCTTAGAGTGGTTTATTTTTTTGCAAAGTTTTGGAGCAGCGTGGCACATGCCCAATGTAGCATAGCACAAGCTATTTCATGCTGTAGGATAGGGTTGGGACACCGGGATCACTGTGATTTCTTTTTTTGTTTATGTTGTTAGACTGTAACATCTTTATTGTTATTACACTACACTATTATATTGACAAGCCCTTGGGCTGTTGTGCTGGCAATCTGTTATGCTACTATACTATTAAGCTTGTAACGCTACTACATTGTTAAGTTCGCCATGCTACTAAATTTGCTACACTGCAATGCTTGTTCCACTATTACGCTACTTGTTCCATTGCTACATTGCACGAGGTTCAGTTGTCCTACTATGCTCTACATAACGCAGCCTTCACCCTTGTGCATAAGTGTAATTGTTATGCTACGCTATACAAGGTATGTTTGCTATGCAGTGCTATGCAATGTGTAACTATTACTTTGTAGGTTGCATCCCTATGCTACACTACCCATGGTCTAACTGTTACGCTACACTACACGTGACACTTTGTTAGGCTACATGCAATGTTTAACCCTATTTTACCAAGGGCTTATTTGTTTCATGCCTAAGAAAAATTTGTAAATGGAGGGTCACGCTACACTACATTAGTGATCATTACTTGAACACAGTGCTAACGTTTGATGCTTTGTCATTCAGGTTCATCTTGAAACCCATTTTGATTATCCTTAAACTGGTGGGAGTCCTATGCTACCTTAGTGAACCTATGGCCACTGTTCCCCCTCCCGATGCATGGGTGGGCTAGTAGGTAGTTTAGTTTTGGGAGGGTGCATGGGACTTCCTACAGTTCCTCCTTCACCATTGTAGTGTGGTCTTGTGGTCACACTTATTGGTTGAGACAGTAGCTATACTTACAGAAACATTGTTGTCTGAGGAAAATTGGGGCATTCTAAAGTTCATGGCTGATGGGTCGATCATGGGCAAAGGGGAAAAAGGCTCAGACCAGTGCCCAAAGGGCTTGAGGCACCTAAGTTGGATCTAGGACATGCTTGAATACAAATGCTACCATTTATACAACACATTATACGTTGCCCGTCACATTGGCACCTGCTTTTAGAACCCACCTGGAACCATTTACTGTGTTGGCGGGTGAGTCCTGTGAGGTATTTTAAACTTGTTATATGATTTTTCTTACGCTGGTAAAAAATGCCTACTGTATTTTTGCATGTTATCAGGTTTTATATTGATGAGAAGGGTCTTCACGATAACACCGATATGTTGGCGTTGGTCCAAATGGCTCTATAAGAGTTCTCCTCTACTGAGAATGTGTGTGTCAATGTTATAGAACTTGGGCTTGATTTTAAAGCTTATCCAACCAACTATTCCAAGTTGTATGGGAAGTGTAAGGAAGTTGGCTGGTTGGATAGCGAATGGGCATTGCGTCGACCGATTACCGTTGAAGATGTTCTGGTGGAACTTCCACCATTTCCTATGCCATTTAAACCTGGTATGTTAAACCATGCATTTATTCTTATGTGTTCAAGTGATGATGTGCTTTTGCTTTTGCTAACTTTCTTGTTTGTTGCTAACCATTGTAGTACCGAGGGAATCCCAAGAGGTCACGGTGATTACCTCTAGGTGTGACGAGACCAACCTCTTCTTCAAGTATGGGGAGGTGGAGGAGACTCAGCATTGGCTTTTCAATGGGGTCCTAGCCACCCTTTTTCACAACATTCAAGAGGCTGGGCTCATGGATTTTTTTTGGTTGTAAATCCAAGTGTCTTGGCTATAGAAATGCTTTCCCTAGCCGATTCCTTCTCTAAGAAGGCTGACCGCTTCTGCAAACGTATTCACAATGTGCGGGTGGTGTTCAAAATTAATGACCAACTATTTGTAGATCTTTTTGGTGTTTCTTCTGATGGTCTCCCTATAGGAGAAAAATCTAGAAAAGATGCAAAACATTAAGGGGATATTGAGGAATGGCTAGGGACAAGCAAGGATTGAAAGGGGATTTACATCTACAAGGTCAAGCTAGCAGTGGTCCAAATGGTTTACCTTGTCTTCCATGCTCATGCTTTCCCTAAGCTACTCTCCCAAGGAAAAATTGTTGGAGTGGAGTAGGCTTAGATAATGAGGGAGGTCATGGAGGAAGGGACCTATTATAACTAGGCCAAGTACCTTTCAGAAGGCTTACATGCTGAAATGATCAAACTTCATGAGAATCTAGACTCTCGTTTCAACATGCATTATGCATTTTTTGTAGCTTGCCTACAATGGTTCATGGAATTCCTGGTGGTGCATGAAAATGGAACCTGGTATAGCAGGATTGTAACCAAATATCTAAGCCATGGATTTCCCAGGTTTTCTGCATGACCTGATCCCAAGACCCCCCAAAAGCTATCAAGGAATCAATTTCAATAATGAAAAGGGATCCGGTGGCATGATCCTTTCGTGCCCAGGACAGTGTGGAAGAGGCACCTCCCATTAACACAGGCAATGTGTTAAGGGGCGAATGCCTCATTGCAGAAACAATGAAGGCTAGGCTGTAGCGTAAGAAGTCTCATCCTATAGAAGAGCCTCCCCATATGAATGAAGAAAGGGGAAAAATCTACAAATCAGGGTTTGCAGAGTGAAACCCCTCATTGGTAAGTGTATTTAATTATCCGATTAGCATAGCATCTGCTACGCTGTGTAGCGTAGCATAGCGTAGCACCTGTTTTATGCTAAAGTGTCCTGCTTATTTCAATCCTATGTTATCAGAGGAAGAAGAAGAGGAAGAGGCCTTGGCCCCTGGAGTAGGGGCACCTACTGAAGAAGAAGAAGAGGCCCCAGCCATAGAAGAAGAGGTCCCTACCATAGAGGAAGAGGCCCTTGTCAATGACTTCTTGCAGAATGTCGTTCAGTACCCGAGGGACACATGAGTGTCGAGGATGCCACCACACTTTTGAATTAGCTTGAAAGAGAGGGGCTACAATTTGACACTGGTGAGTTTGACTGCTTTCTTGACAGTGAGTCGATGGGCAATCCCCCCACTATCACCCCTGAGGGTTTTCTAGGTAGGAGCTTTGCATTGTCGTTTATCATTTTTCATCAACTTTGTTTTTGTCCTCTCCATTACTAACATGTTTTATTGTGCAGAGGACACCATTGTTGATGCCTTTGGCCCTTCTTTCTCAATCCATCTCCAACCCTGGACCGAGACCCCTAACAAATTCACTTGTATTAAGGGGGTGGTCGATGACATGATTGATTGCCTAAGGCAAATCAATCCTGAGATTGGTATGTTAGAATTACTACGCTAGGATCTCTATGTTGTTGCAATTTTGCTATGTCATTGTGACTAATGCTCTCCCATGTATGATTGGAAGCCTCTCATCTTAAGTGGGATCTTAGGCAAGCTATTGATGTCGACGTTGTGCCTAAACTTCTACTTGAGGTAGCCGAGGTACCTCGGCACATATAAGAAGAAGCAAGTAAATGTGCATTGTACTTGAAAAACTCCTTATGGGAGTGTATGCATGTGAATGAGGACTTCTGAAAGCGGGTATAGAAACTTGAGAAAGAGAAAGCCAACCTAACCACTGAGTTGGGGGATCTTTAATCTAGGAATAAATTTCTGTTGGCCCGTGACACTCACGATGGTAGTTGGCATACGGTAGTCATTGACTATGCAAGGTATTGGATAGCTGTACAAAGTAAAAATGAGGCCACTCACGAGATCATTGAACAGCGCATGCAGATGGACCTTCTAGCCTAGAAGAACCAAGACTGGAAGGATTATAGCATAAAGGTTTATGAATGGGGACATGCACAAAAGAACCATAAGCATATGTATAAAATGGAACGTGCCACCTATCGTAAACAATATTGAGATGTTGTTGTTGATTTGCATACCCATAACCTATTCCTTGATGTCATTGGCACTTCTAGTGCTTATGAGAAGTTCATGCAATAGGTGACGGTCAGTGAGTCTCCTGAAAGTGAAATGACCCTTCCTGTCGGGGAGACCACCACTGCCACCTTTTCCCCAGGATTGCCAAGATGGACAGCTATGGAAAAGGGGAAGGTTGCAGCAAGCGCTAATCTAGGAGATGTGAATTGGGCCAACCTTACTAAGGAGGAGATCCTGCGACATCTTGCGGCTGGCATGGATAGGATACCCTCCGAAATGGATGCGGGGCTATCTCGGGTTAGTCATTTTTTCATTATGTCATAGTTCATTTTATGAAAGCCTTTATTGTAGCTTTGATTCATTGTTTTTTTTTCTGTCTTATGCAGGATCCAAATGAAGACGTAAGACCCAGTGGAGTAGGAAATGGGGATGTTGGTGAAGATTCATAATGTGGTAGAGCAGGATTTTTATTTTTTCTTTTTGGATTTAAATTTTTTATAAACATTATTGACTGACATTGAATGAAGAATATAATTTGAAATAGTTTATTTAACTTTGGTTAATGTATTATATTTATCTTTATTCTTTTTCTTTTTGGGCCCCTTGGGAGCTTCTCGTTTTAGTTTTAGGCCATTTCAAGTCGTCGCTAGTTTTAGACCATTTCGGGCCGTAGTAATAGTTTAAGGCCATTTCAACCATTTCTTAATGATAAAAAATATATTTTTTTTATTTTTGGAGAAGTGGAATGGCCAATTTTAAGCCTTAGCAAACTACAATGGTAGTTTAAGGCCATTCTAGGCTGCGATGCTAGTTTAAGGCCATTTTGGGCCGAAGCAGTAGAATCAATGCAAGCAACAGCTATAATGTAAATGGTGGAGATAATGTAAATAGTAGACACAATGTGGGTGTGAACAATGGACACGATGCAAAGAATCGAAATGATGTAAACAGTGATTATAATGCCAAAAGAAATGAACATAATGCAAACTGTGAATGTGGTGCTAAAAGTGAACATAATGTAAACAGTAAACATAATGCTAAAATTAAGATAGAAGAAGATAATGAAGCCAAGAATTTATGGAGCTACACTAGAGATAATCTCTAATTACACAATTGTTTTCTAATCCATCATGCACTAGGTGAAGCGTATGGCCAATAGGCTTTGTTATGGTATTCTTCTATGTCATTGTCTACCGCCTGGAAAGGCAACTCAACCCATATAGTTTCTTTGTCTAAGTCAGCATTTTTGGCTAACTCATAAGTTAAACAAGTAGTTTTAGTAGGAATAGACACTTTTTTTTCAGAGATTACTATCTCTGAGCCCTACTCCATGTCAATGTTGTTTATTGCTTGGGTAGCCACTTCATCACTATAGATCACCACTTCCCTGCCTACATAGAGTAGGTGGATCTCTTGATGTATGGGTGAAGAGACAACCCTTAATTGGGCAGCCATGACCTCCCCAAGATTACGTTGAACCCAGGCATCTCTTCTACCACAATGAACACCATGCTTGTGGGGAAATGGTCCCTAAGTTAATGTGGACAGTTCCCTTTACCACTACGTGCACTTTGTTGAACGATTTTAGGAACAAATTTTCCATGGGCTTGATTTGATTAACCAAACCCAGTTTGTCCACTATGGGAAATGGAATGACATTTGTAGCAACCCCATCATCAACATGTACCCTTCGGATGTTGTACTGGTCAATCCAAATTATGATAAACATGGACACTGTTGTCACCTAACCCTTTTTAGGGTCATCCTTAATGGACTTATCATGAAATGTCAACTGAGCTAGCCACAGTTTCTCAGCCATAAAGGGAAGCATGACAACATGGATCACTTTCTCCTTAGCTGACATGTTTTCATCAACCGGAATGGATGTTAACATGTGAACCATGGCCTCATGGTATGCAGTGGAAATCATTACCAAGTCATACAAGCTCAAAGTTGTATTTTTCTATTTTAGAGCTTGTTTAACTTGCCTGAGGTTGTTGAGAATCTCCTACCCGTCATCTTGTTGTTTGTTACTACTTTCCTCCTCCATTCGTACTAGGAGACGAATCTCCTGAGGAGGGGCAGTTTCAGGTTGACAATTAGGCTTTCTCAGGTGAGAGGGTGACGATTGCATCTGCGTAGCGTTACCAATTGTTGATGATGAGGGGGCCATGGGAATTGAGGAAAAGGGAGTAGGCTTGGGGGCACCTAAGGTAGTGCGTTCCCTAGCCATCTTTTTCGCTAAACGCTCTTCTTGTTTTTTTGAATAGGGAGGCTACGGTGCGGTTTTTGTTGCCTAGCTTTGTGTGGTAGAGGGGCTTGGCTTTTTTGGCACCTTAATGACGAATGGTTCCTATTGTGTTGGCATGGGTGCTGGTGCAACTTTAAGCACAAAGGGAGTAGGGGTGGATGTTTGACGAGGAACTTTAAGGACAAACGGTTTTTTTCATGTCATTTTTGTTGTTGTTGGAGTTGCTACGTTACAAGGAGGCACATGCACCATGAACGGTTGCTGTGGTGGTTCTAGATTGTTGTCAATGCTAATAACATTGATTGTGTACCCCACATTGTTGGCATTTAGGGGGTCTTTGTAAACATGCATTGATTGGTTTTCAAGGCAAATGGGACTACTTTCGTCTAGGACTAGCTTGCCTTGATGGATCATGCATTGGATATCATCTTTCAGCACTAAACAGTATTCTGTATCATGACCACAGAGTTGGTGATAGTCACAGAAACATTCTAGCCTGAAGTTCTTAGGGATTGGAGGCTCATTGGGCATGGCCAAGGAGAGGTTCCTAAGAATTTTGTAATACCGTTGATGATGTTTATTTCTTCTTCTGACATCTGTTTATGTTGTATACACCCAACTTCCAATAGCTGCTTCAGAAGTTATAAAGGCTTAATGGGTAAGGGGGTGTACTTGGAGTGATCTTTGCACTCAAAGTTGGGCCTAGGCTGGGTTGGTGCCTTAGGTGCTGATGTTGAGGGCTAACCGGTGTTGCTTGAACTAGGTGTGGCATTAGGTGATGTAGCTGACTTCTTGTTGTTGCTATTATTGGGTTTGGTCTCATTGGCTACAACAGCCATCGTGGTTGTTGCTACCTTGCCTTTCTCTTTGTTCTTTTTGATGTATGCATTTTTGTATGTGACATAGGCTGGGTCCTTGCTAGCTTCAGCCATGTCCTGGATGCTCTTGGTCTAATCAAAGGATTGACTGAGGGAGCACTTGGCTAGGTAGTAAAGCTTTGACTTAATAAAGTCATTTACTACTCCCTTGAAGATGGCCAACAAGTGGACCTTAACGATAGGCTCACGTATCTCATTCAAGGTGGTACTCCACCACTGTATGAATCTTTGCATAGATTCTAGTAGGTCTTATTTGACGCTCATGAGCTAGTCCAGCATGACCTTCAGTTTCAAGTTGTACTTGAAGCAGGTCACGAACTGACTAAGTAGCTCCTCCAAGGTTGAGATGGAGGCACGTGGGAGTGCACAGTACCAGTCTAGAGCTTTTCCTATCAAAGACAAGACAAAGACATGAACGATGTTGTGTGGCCATTGTTGCAACAGTAGAGATTTAGATCTAAACGTTACCAAATGTGCGTTGGGATCACCCTCCCTATTGTATTTTGTAAATTAGGGAAGTGGCACCCTAGGGGGCAACGTAAGCATGGAGATGGTTAGGCTGATGGGGTCATCATGGTAAAAGTTCATGACTTGTACAATTTTAGAATTGGTAGCTTTGAGACATTTGATTTTCTTAGTGAGGGTCTGGATGAGTTGGAAAGCTTGATCTAGACACTGGGATGTTGTAGATGGTTGTGGTGTTACCTAAGTAGCCATCATTGG
This sequence comes from Gnetum montanum, assembly GCA_015680685.1. Taxonomy (NCBI): domain Eukaryota; kingdom Viridiplantae; phylum Streptophyta; class Gnetopsida; order Gnetales; family Gnetaceae; genus Gnetum; species Gnetum montanum. The sequence continues at coordinate 83,975 of MNCI01018634.1, forward strand.
TGGTTTTGTAAAGGTAGTGGCCTAGCCCATGTGGGGCACCGTTGGGGCCGCTCCTGCAAATGGTGTTGCCTAGGCAGTCCACCACCTAGTGGGTGGTGTTGTTGGGGCAGCAATCGCTGGTGGTGCTATGGGGTTAGTAGCTTACCTGATTGGCTAGGTGACCCATAGCCCTATGTTTGGTTGTACTATGTGTGAAAGTTGGTTCGCTTGGGGTTGCATGTAGTATGACACTTGAGATGGTTGCGCAATAGGTAAAGAAATGGTTGGCACCCACCATGTGGTTGAGACTGGGTTTGCTACTGGTGGTGAGATGGGTGCAGATGAGGGACTAGGGGCAAAGCTCACATGCAACTATGACATGGGTAGAGTGTGGACGTATGGCAGCATAGCTATGATTAACGTTGGGTACAATGCCAAGGCAAATTGGGAAGGAAGGATGACTGGGAAAGAAGTTGAAGTGCCCACCTGCTGGTACATAGAAGGTACGGGATGGCTGTCGATGGCTAACAAAGGTGTGGGTTGTGGTGGGGTTGTGGTAACCACGAAGGGGGCAAAAGCAAAGAGTGAGTTTGACCGAAAGATAGTGGTGGGAGGGATAGCTGTAGCATAGGTCTGGCCACCACCTTTAGAGTGGGAGTCCAAGTCTTCTTATCCATATTGAAATGCCTCATCATAGTTGGACATTGTGTCCGATTCCCTAGACCTACTCAATCGTATCAGCTGGTTTAACACCCATTAATACGCTTTAGTCAACGGGATGGTGATGTCAAGAGTAGGGATGAACTCCCTCCCATTCCAGTGAAGGAACTCAAAGTTACATTTATCCTAAAGTTCCTAGCATTCCAAGGGTAGAATTTTTTGGACCTTTGCATAGAGGAAATCATATCACTCTACGTCTTGCCCCATGTGCTTGGGTGACAAGTGTCATAGTCTAAGGGACTGACGTGGTGCCAACACTAGGCTAGGTGATTGCTTGAGACCTGTCGTGTTTTGGACCAAGTAGGGAACCTCCAAGTTCAAGGTGGAAACGAAAATGGTTTTGGGAATCATTTTCTTGTCATAAAAGGAAAACTATTAAAGAAGAGATAAGCTAAAACTAGGTATGCTAAGGAGTGTCGGAAGCTGGTTTCCTTCACTGTTACACCTGCTATGTTAAGCAAGAGAGTTACAATGAAAGGTTCGCTACGCCTCTGAGACATAGGCAACATAGTGTATTCAACAAAGTAAACATGGTACAATAAGCAATCGAAGGCTTTCATCTTGCTAGGTTCCAGAGGAACCATCTGTTGGCGACCGTTTGGGACGCGACCGCCAACGAGTGTCCTCGAATAGGATTTAGGTGCCTACTAGTCTCTAGCAACACCAAGGCCCAGATACCTCCAAATAAACTCAGTAGTTAATGTGAGTATGTGTGTGTGCTGTTGCGGCGTGCGGTTGTGAGAAATGTAACGATTGCGTTGTGTGTAAACTACAAATGACTTACTTTAAAGAGATTCAGCCAACTTTGCCAAGTACTGTGAGTTCTTGAAAATTTCCTATTTTGTTCAACTGCCTAGTCTACGCGGTCCTTATAATACCTACTTGTAACAAATAAAATTTTGCAAAAACATTTGAGCACAACTCCGCAATCTACTCCTAATTTTCCCCAGAGAAAGAGATAGTTCCACAAGAAAACTAGAAATAGAGCAAGATTCGATGGAAATAAGCAGAAAAGAAAAGAAAGCAGATTTGTGTAGACCTCAAATATTTAAACAAGGTAAAATGACACGAGTAAACACTTCGCAATAAAGCTATCCCAAATTCAATATCTACGAATTGTTCAAACTTCCAAGGCTCAAACAAGCAATATCTTCAAGACAATCCTATTATGCTACCAAAAATTGCTGCGTAAACTACCACGTACGAGACTCCATTTTGACTAGATAATAGATGTCAACGATTGCATTCAAACAGAACCTTTAAAAGACTTGACAATTTCTGATTGAAATACCACGAGAATTCACTTTAAAGATAAAAAGAAGCTATTCTGGTCCCATCAAAATACCAAAGATTTTCTGAACCCTCTCGACTACTGAATTGTTCAACGGCGTGACTACAAACAGAGGCTCTCTTACAACAATCCCAATAGCAGTTCCCACATGTTGCACAATAACGAAATTTACTACTAAAATGCTCTTAAGGCTTTTAAACACAAGCGCTTCTATGGCAAAATTTTAATAGAAATTTCTATCGGGCAACAAGAACAATAAGAGCAATCTAAAAATCCCAAAATTACTTGCCAAGGATGATACTATCTAAACCACTAGCTAAACAATTTAAACAAAACAAAAAATGAAATGCATAACTCACAGGACCATGACAAAGAGGCTGAAATCTTTATTCTAGCAAGCCATCTTGCAAGCAATCGTTCACAATTTCTTTACAAAGCTCTTCTCAAGACCTCGAGTATGTCTCCGAGTGAGAGCCCAAGTGTGATGTATGAGACCTCCCAAAAGTCTTCTAAGTGATGTATGAAACCCCAATTATTCCCTCCAAAAGTCCTTATCAAAAATGAGATTCCCATTCCTTTCTTTTCTCTCCTTGAAGCCCTTTTATAGGGTTCAAAGGTAGGTAGGGAAGTTACAATTTCAAAAAAAATCTCAAAATATCTCACCTAACTTTTCTCCCAAGTAACTTGACTAACCAATTAGAAGATTACTTGCCCAACAAGCTAGGAGAAAGTTATGTAGTTAGGGAGTTAGGAAGTTATGCATAAAATTAGGAGAATTTTATGCTAACATTAATGTAATGTGACATTAAATGTAATGGGATAATCAATATTGCAAAAAAAATTTTATGGGTAGTAACTTATATGTTTTAAAATAAATTTTCATGACTTGGGATAATTGAAGGCAAGTTTTTAAATCAAGGCTTCATACAATGGGTACTTCATATGATGGATATATATATATTGTTGGTTAATTTATACTCCATCTTACCCATATACTTTGAGCGGCAGAAGTAATCAAATAATTCTTGGTGAAAGCGGCAAAGTTACGTCCTTAAACGATTCTTCTTGTCTTCCCTGTAAATCGCGTAGAGGCTCAATCACAGTTCCAGGACAACAGTCTCTCTCTCATTTCTGCACAAAACTTGTAAGAACCAACACATGTTTGAATCAAGATTCAAAATGCAGCATCATCCCAAACCGTAGATTCGAACTGCCACCGCACAATAAGGCCCTGCAAAACCGTAACTGACGATCACCATGGGAGAAGGCTCTGCAACATCTGGCTCTGCCGTCGCATGCTGGAGAAGAAGGGTTTTCTTGAAGAACGACGCGTTGAGCATACTGTCCCAAACAGAGGGTTTTGATTGCCAGAGATTTTTTGTTTTGCCCCCAAAATTGGTTTAGGGCTTCCGGCATTTCTTGTTTTTGTTTGTCTCCACCATTGTCATTGATTATAGGACTAGGGATGAATGTGTTCTGAATCTGCAGCCGCTGAAACCGCAGGAACCTTTAGAGCCGTTGCTGCGTGTGCAACTGAAACTGCTACAGCCTGCGACAAAAATAGAATCGAGGCCCAAACAAAACGGGACATCTTTCTCTATGTATTGTATACAGAGGGTTTCGATTTTTTTCTTTGTTGTTTAATCCCTACGTTCTACCCTCCATTGGCCTTAGTTCTATCTGATTTTCTCCATGCGATTGCTGCCTGAAACCCCTATTAAAACGGCTCATCGGTGCAAGAAGGACCTCCCACGCGCTTCACAAACTTAGGTTTCGCGTCTGACGAGTCGGCAACATAGCTCTGACTGGTACGTGGACGCAGTCCAAAACCAGCAAGCCAAAGGAAACACCCCAATACCGCGGCATTCAGCTCCATTTTTTTTCTGATTTCATTTTTCCCAGCAGCGTTAACAATAGGTCTCAGGTCATACGTTAATTTGGGTTTTCTGCAATACAAAAACCTTTACACCCTTTGATAATTACGAATTCAAAACCAGTTGGACTCTTTACCTGATTTTTGATAATCCACTACCCACAGTGTTGTTTATTTTACCAATATTAATCAGGTAGTATGCTTTCTTGTGGTAAATAATCCTTCTCGTTTTTATTCCAACCTTCACTCAAGAAAATATCTTGGTACTTTAATTTACTTTCCAAGAAGGCTTAAATCATCAACATTATTTACCAAGCTTTCTTCTCCAAGAATACCCATTACTCACAATACTAAA
>MNCI01018634.1:94001-104817 GCA_015680685.1 Gnetum montanum
TTTGAAACTTTGAAACTTTCCAAACTATGAAATTTCTTGGTCATGAACTGAAAATAGTATCTAATTCTTAAGCCTTACAAATAATTCTTGATGTACTAAAAGTATAAGGCTTATGAACCTAGAGGCTTAATTTTCAGCCCTCCTTCTAGTGCCAAAAGAACTGTTGGCGACCGTTTGGGACGCGACCGCCAACGAGTGTCCTCGAACAGGATTTAGGTGTCTGCTGGTCTCTGGTAACACCAAGGCCCAGATACCTCCAAATAAACTTAGTAGTTAATGTGAGTATGTATGTGTGCTGTTGCGGTGTGTGGTTGTAAGAAATGTAACAATTGTTTTGTATGTAAACTACAGATGACTTACTTTAAAGAGATTCAGCCAACTTTGCCAAGTACTGTGAGTTGTTGAAAATTTCCTATTTTGTTCAACTGCCTAGTCTACGTGGTCATTATAACTTATATGTTTTAAAATAATTTTTCATGACTTGGGATAATTGAAGGCAAGTTTTTAAATCAAGGCTTCATATAATGGGTACTTCATATAATGGATATATATATATTGTTGGTTAATTTATACTCCATCTTAACCATATACTTTGAGCGGGCAGAAGTAATCAAATAATTCTTGGTGAAAGTGGCAAAGTTACATCCTTAAACGATTCTTCTTGTCTTCCCTGTAAATCACATAGAGGCTCAATCACAGTTCCAGTACAACGGTCTCTCTCTCATTTCTGCACAAAACCTGTAAGAACCGACACATGTTTGAATCAAGATTCAAAATGCAGCATCATCCCAAACCGTAGATTTGAATTGCCACCGCACAATAAGGCCCTGCAAAACCGTAATTGACGATCACCACGGGAGAAGGCTCTGCAACTGCATCTGGCTCTGCCATCATGTGTTGGAGAAGAAGGGTTTTCTTGAAGAACAACGCACTGAGCATACTATCCCAAACAGAGGGTTTTGATTACCAGAGATTTTTTGTTTTGCCCCCAAAATTGGTTTAGGGCTTCCGGCATTTCTTGTTTTTGTTTGTCTCTGCCATTTTCATTGATTACAGGACCAGGGATGAATGTGTTGTGAATCTGCAGCCGCTAAAACCGTAGGAACCTTTAGAGCCGTTGCTGCCCGCGCAACTGAAACTGCTACGGCCTATGACAAAAATAGAATCGGGGCCCGAACAAAACGGGACGTCTTTCTCCGTGTATTGTATACAAAGGGTTTCGATTTTTTCTTTGTTGTTTAATCCCTACGTTCTGCCCTCCATTGGCCTCGGTTCTGTCCGATTTTCTCCATGCGATTGCTACCTGAAACCCCTGTTAAAACGGCTCATCGGTGCAAGGACCTCCCACGCGCTTCACAAACTTAGGTTTGGTGTCTGACGAGTTGGCAACATAGCTCTGACTGGTACATGGACGCAGTCCAGAACCAGCAAGCCAAAGGAAACACCCCAATACCGTGGCATTCAACTCCATTTTTTTTCTGATTTCGTTTTTCCCAGCAGCGTTAACAATGGGTCTCGGGTCATACGTGAATTTGGGTTTTCTGCAATACAGAAATCTTTACACCCTTTGATAATTACGAATTCAAAACCAGTTGGACTCTTTAGCCAATTTTTGATAATCCACTACCCACGGTGTTGTTTATTTTGCCAATATTAATCAGGTAGTATGCTTTCTTGTGGTAAATAATCCTTCTCTTTTTTATTCCAACCTTCACTCAAGAAAATATCTTGGTACTTTAATTTACTTTCCAAGAAGGCTTAAATCATCAACATTATTTACCAAGCTTTCTTCTCCAAGAATACCCATTACTCACAATACTAAACTGCAAATTTATAACCAGGGATTTTGCTCATATTTTGAACAAAATATTCCAACTAAACAAAATATTTCAACTGCTCCATGTAATGGCCAAATGTGCCAACACCATCATTGTGACCAATCTACACCACATGGTGCGTAGACAACCACAAGGGTATCACATCTACACTAGTAGGTGACAGGGTACAGACAGCGTGTAGGATTACCCATGATATGTAGAAAGGGGACAAAGGGCCCTCCTTCTAGTACAAAAAACTATGGAACATTGAGAGGTCACCAGGCATATAGCCTAACCCTAGATCCATGCGACGACCGTGCTAGATGTAAATAGATACAGGGTGCCCTGAATGGTCTGGTCGATTAAACAAAGACTTAATCGGTGTACAATAACCTTTTGTAAATGTTTATTTTGAAGGTGTTATATGCAAGTTAAAATGGTAAGAGAAAAATGTAAAATGATGGAGAATAATCCAAGATATGATAATAGCATACAAATAATGAAACAAGCTTAGGTGAGAAAGTGCACCACCCCAAGAATGGGGGATTTGATCCTTGCTTAACTAAAGGCGTACAACTGATATGCAATGTGGACAGGCACATCTTACAACGAAGCAGTATGGTCACAACTCCCTGAACTACTATCAATAGCTTTCCAATAGGAACCTTCTACTTGCTAGTCTCCTTACCAATGCTAATCGCTAGAGAGCGAAAATGCCAAAATGCTCAATGCCAATCTTTGAAGCCAACTGCCAGAAAGGTGATTCTCAAAGCCAATAATGCCAAAAGCCAACCATGCTCAAGAAAGCCAATCATGCTAAAAAATGCTAGAAGCCAACCCCTTGAACGTTGTTCACCAGGGTATTTATAGAGCCAGGAGTAGGAGAAAATGTGGTTTGGATGCCATGTGTCTTGGGTCCCACAGGGTGCAAACGTGACTATGTTGTCCTGCTGTGCCATGCTCAATTGTAGTGTCATGCTAGTGTGCTACGCTATAGTTTAATGCTAAATGTGAAACTTACTATACTATGACCATACTGTTCAAGATACATGTGCCAAAATCCAGTGAACTGTCATGTTTGTTATAAAGATTACCATCAATGAATGCAAAATGGAGCCTGTGCTCCAGGACAACGTCTTCCCTACTCTTGCAAGCAAGGTCAAGCGTAGGGACAACTTTAGGGACAATCAAGGGGGTTGCAAAACAAAGCCAATTCACTGATCTTGTCTACTGAAGAGATGTCGAGACAAGAGTAACCATTGCCAACAAGCTCTAGAGCCAATTGAAGATGTTTCCAAACTTTCATGCGAGTGTTATGTTGTTTATGCTACCTAGTGTATCAAAGTAGCATCAACACCCACATGCTACACTGTGCTACACTACGTAGCATAGTATAGCATAGCTTTTAGTCTTGAAAGAAATTTTGCATGAAAGTCAAACATACCTATTGGAAGCCTAGCTAGGCAAGCGACTGCAATCGTGTCTTTCATGCTAAAAGGTCCCAAGACCTGCTAAGTTCACCCTTGGGATTCTTTAGTGCTTTGTATCCCTACTATGCTATGCAGCGTAGCACAGCATAGCAGCTAGGGTGACATGAATCCCTATCTGATCTGAAATGCTTTGTCAAGAAACTCTGTTTGGGGCCTAAGGGTGAAATGGCATAGGTAGTCCTGTAGCCAAGTGCAATCCTCTTACTGGAACCACTTGGTAGAGGACCTTCATGCATTCTATCCTTGCTATGTTATGCTACACTGCGTAGCATAGCACAGTGTAACACCTAGATTAGCCTAAATTCTAACTGATTTTGCAAACATTTTGTTACAGAGTGTCAATCATGTCCTGGCATGGCAGTAAAGCAAACCTGTTTGATGGTTGAAGCATGCACAAGTAGGCTTACTCCATCAAAGCCATCTGAATAGGAGTCTCATTAGAGCACATCCTTGCTACGTTGTGTAGCATAGCACTTAAGTGAAGAGGATTTTTGATGAAATTTGCTACATTTTTGCCATGTAACGTTGCTCATGCATCAAGGATGAAGTGGGGCAAATACCCCCGAAGGACTGAATTATTGTCAATCTACATCTTCGATGCTCGATTAGTCTTCCCAAAGCCTACTATGTTGTGCAGCATAGTGTAGCGTAGAAGGTCTCGCAGTTAGAAAACTTGTTGAACTATTTTCCTCATCCTGAATACTTTTGGTAGCTCCTAGCATGGTCCTGTTGGTGACCGTTTGGGATGCGACTACCAACGATTGTCCTCGAATAGGATTTAGGTGCTTACTGGTCTTTGGCAACAGCAAGGCCCAGATACCTCCAAATAGACTCAATAGTTAATTTGAGTATGTGTGTGTGCTGTTGCGGTATGCAGTTGTAAAAAAATGAAATGATTGCATTGTGTGTAAACTACAAATGACTTATCTTAAACAGATTCAGCCAACTTTGCCAAGTATTGTGAGTTGTTGAGCGTTCCTATTTTGTTTAATTACCTAGTCTACACAGTTCTTATAATACCTACTTGTAACAAATAAAATTTTGCAAAAACATTTAAGCACAACTCTATGAATCTACTTCTAATTTTCCTCAGAGAAAGAGATAGTTCCACAAGAAAACTAGAAATAGAGCAAGATTCAATGGAAATAGACAGAAAAGAAAGCAGATTTGTGTTAAGATTTCAAATATTTAAATAAGGTAAAATGATATGAGTAAACACTTCGCAATAAAGCTATCCCAAATTCAATATCTACGAATTGTTCAAACTTCCAAGGCTTAAATAAGCAATTTCTTCAAGACAATCCTACTACGTTACCAAAAAATTGCTACGTAAACGATCACGTATGAGACTCCCTTTTGGCTAGATAATGGATGTCAACAATTGCATTCAACAAAACCTTCAAAAGACTTGATAATTTCTGATTGAAATACCATGGAGATTCACTTTAAAGATGAAAAGAAGCTATTCTGGTCCCATCAAAATACCAAAGATTTTCTGAACCCTCTTGACTATTGAATCGTTCAATGGCATGACTACAAGCAGAGGCTCTCTTACAATAATCCCAATAGCAATTCTTATATATTGCACAATAATCAAATTTGCTACTAAAATGCTCTTAAGACTTTCAAATATAAGTGCTTCTATGGCAAAATTTTAATAGAAATTTTCTATCATGCAACAAGAATAATAAGAGCAATCTAAAAATCCCAAAATTACTTGCTAAGGATGATACTATCTAAACTACTAGCTAAACAATTTAAAAAAATAAAAATAAAACATAACTCACAGGACTATGACAAAGAGGCTAAAATCTTTTCTTTAACCAGTCATCTTATAAGAAATCTTTCACAATTTCCTCTTTACAATGCTCTTCTCCCAAGACTTAAAGTGTGTCTCCAAGTGAGAGCCCAAGTGTNACAGTTGGTCCATCGATTCCTAACACCGTACGCTTGCTGAACGCGGCAATGGCAGTGGAGAAAACACACATACAGGAAGAGATGATAACTAGTGGAGGTGCAATTGCAGGCGAAGGCGAAGGGGATGTAAATAATGCGGATGATCAGTGGGTTTCACTGGAGAGCTTCGTTACTGCCGATTTAATTTCTAATATTGTCAGATTCATAGATGATCGTGAAGATGTCATTTGTATCACCACTATTTCTTGATATTTCTTTGGCATTGTGCTTGAAAAGGACCTCCAATAAATCAAAATTGCATTTCTGAAGCCATTTATGCTTTCATTCTATTCCCAATCGTGGCGTTCCAGAAAAATCACGTTTTTACCAGAGTAGTAGGAAGGCAAAACCGCTAGCCGCGCGGTGCTTATCACGGTGCAGATGGGCACCTCGAAAACCGCCATCGCCATGGGCATGGCCATGTCCCTGAGCGATAAAACCTCTTTTCCATGGACACGGTAGCAGGAGACAAGAAAAATTGAAACCCTGATCCACATGCAGAAATAGAATCGCGTTTTGTTGAAACCCCAGTCTCATTATCAGATTTTCTTGATAATATCAGGGCATCTTCAAACTACCCTCTTCTCCAGCATTGCCGCTGCATCAGCGAGCTCTTGTTCTACGCGGCAATCCACGTCAGTAGCTGAGAAGTGATTGCATCATCAAACCCTACTGGCCTCTGCGCTGTTTTACGAATTTCATTTGCAACACACGGGAATACATTTTGGTTGCTGCATTAACTGCTTCCAGAGAAAACTTCGTAATGGTGAACCTGCAATCCGAAATTTCCCAAAATAGCAATAGTGCCCAACGCCGATGCATTCGTTATTGCCATACCAATCCACTCAACACAACAACAGAGACATGAAGGTATACTAATATAAGTGTATAACGGAATCAGTAGAGCAGGAGATATTTTAACTAATGCTAGAGTTGCAGTTTTATCTATCATTGAAGACTTACCATTAATTTAATTATTCCAAGTGTCCGGCTAAAGANCGCCTTCGCCTGCAATTGCACCTCCACTAGTTATCATCTCTTCCTGTATGTGTGTTTTCTCCACTGCCATTGCCGCGTTCAGCAAGCGTACGGTGTTAGGAATCGATGGACCAACTGTTGCCTCCTCCTCCTCTCGCTCTCATTAGGCACTACTGATTTTTATTTTTATTTTCTAGATTTTTGCAAGGCAGTAATAGCTGCCAAGGATCGAAGTTCCAGACATTAGATTAGGGCCAAATATAAAACTGAGCTTAACAACAGTGCTCATGAACTACCAGGGACTAACAGGGATTTTTAATTTGAGACCTTTCCAGTGATTTTTTTTAGCATTACTCATATTTTAAGCACATTCTTCACCAAAGCTTTTCAAGTAAATAATATAATTCCTTACTATTCCATGTAATGGCCAAATGTGCCAACATTTCTGCCCCCTTAAAAGCTTAAAGAAACTTATGCAGCCTCATTTTAAAACTGAAACATACTGAAACTTCCATTCAATTTTTACAATCAAAAAGAAATCTTTTTTGGAGGAAAATTCTCATTTAACATAAGGTGCGATGGAACAAAAACCTCATTCCTAAGAAAAATAACAAACTATACATTGTGATGGAAACTATTCTTGGGATGGAAACTGAATTGTGAGGGTTACCCTAGTGGGAATCCTCATCTCTCTAACTATTTCATAGGAAATTTCTGATGTGATGAAGGCTGTTTTGTTGTTCTCTGGCTTGGTGGAGCTCTCACCTTGATCTACTGGAGCTTTATCTTCAGCACTTTTCTCATTTTCTTTTTCAGATGAGCTCTTCTGTTCTTCTCTATTGGGTCCTTCATTTTCTTCTTGGGAGACAAAGGCTTCTTCCCATCCCCATGATGACTCTTCATTGGTTGGTTGCTCTTTTCTTTTTCCTTCTTCCTTGGTGCAATCTTGGTATTGCCCACAAACATTGGACTCTTTCTCCAAACCTCTGGTGAGAAAAGAAAATTCATAAGACAACCAAGCCATAAAAGGACACTCTTTTGGAGCTCCACATGATCTAGCTTTTAGGTAGGCCTTCAACACATGTTCAAGGCAACATCCCATCACATATGGAATAAAAGGCTTTCTCATTGCTCTACCAAACTCCATCTCCCTCTTTCAAATTAACTCTCTCTTACTTTTCCTACTCAACTTGAATTGAAAGATGATGAAATCTTAGGCAATCTAACCCTCTTTTTATAGGTACTAAAAATTTGAAATTCCCCCCAAGAATCTTCAACCAAGTTTCCTTGTTTTTGGGCATTCTAACCATTTTTCACAATCCTCACTAAGTGGTGGATGAGTCACCTTCTCCACTTGTCACACTTGTAGAATTCCACTTGTTTCACTTGTAGGCTTATTTTCTAATCTAAATAAATCATAATTAAACATATTAATTGATACTATATTCCTAGTAATATTTACCTAATAGTATATACATATATTATTTTGTGCAAGGACATCTTTAAGCTATATGCAATTGTCCCAAATAATTTTTTATATGCAAAACATTATATGGGAATTGCAATTCCATGCCATCCAAAGTTGATAATTTGAAAGTATCCTCTGACAATTGCTTTGTAATTTGAAAAGGACCAATCCATGTTGGGGTAAACTTATTTGGTTTCTTCATATTCCATAATAGGACAAGGTCCCCTATCTTGAAAGTTCTTTTCAAAGCTTTCCTATCAAACCATCTTTTAACTTGAGAGATTTTCTGTAACAAATTATCTCTTGCTTTATCTACTTCAGCTTCTCTTTTAATAAGTAAAGTTATGAAACTTCTATCTTTATCAGTCTTTTCACTATATCTTTGTACGAATTCAGAAGCTAAGCTTACAATCTTATTTGTAATTCTTGTTGGCAAACAATAAATTAAGTTATATGGTGATGTCCCAATAGCTCTCTTGAACCTAATTCGATCTGACCATAATGCAGATTGTAGATAATCGATCCAATTTCCTGGATTCCCATCCATCGATTTCTTGATTTAAGTGATAAGCTTTTCATTGGTGGATTTTGCTAGGCCATTTCCTTCAGGATAATAATTTGATGAGGAAAATAAGAAAATAGATTTTTCATATGCCCATCTGATAAACTCTTCGGATTTGAAGGTAGGACCATTGTCTGACACTAACACTTCAGGTAGACCAAATCTACTTAGAATGTGATCTTCTAGGAACTTAATCATGTCTAATGCCAAACTTCCTCTTAGAGCCTTTACTTCAGACCATTTAGTGAAATAATTAGTAGCTATGAGAATAAACTTGTGTCTAGCTCTTGAAGGAGTAATTGTACCAATAAAATCCAAACCCCATTGTTGAAATGGTTTATCTACAACTACTGGCTTTAAAGGGGCTCTAGCCCTTTTAATCTTGGGCCCATGAATTTGACATTTATAGCATTTTTGAATCTTTGAACTAATGTCTTGATACATGGAAGGCCAGTAATATCCATATCGAAGTATATGTTGCATAGTTGACTTAGGGGATTCATAAAATAAATTCAAATGATCATGAAATTGTTCCAAAATGAAACTAATTTGATCATTATGAACACATTCCAATAAAACTCTCCGAAAATCCTTTCTGTATAATATACCATCTTTAACAACGAATCTTCATGCTCTTTTGAAGAAAGCTCTCTTTTGACTTGCAGTTAAATTATTTGGAATTTTCCTTGTATTAAGAAATTTGAGAATTTCATCATACCAATTCTCTTCATGGGTGTCAAGTGTACATCCTTTATTTTCTCTAGTCATTAACTTGGCTAATTCCATTCCCTTAATTGTTTTGCATATTTCCAATAAAAATCTAAAACTTTGCAACTTTAGAAGCCATTTTCCTCTTTTTAATCCAATCTCATTTTGGGCTAGGAATCACTTGACTGCAGGTTCAATTAGCATAATGTGGACTAATGAACTTTCCAAATAATATTTAAAATGCTAAAGTGCTTTGATGACTGCGAAAGCTTGTTTCTATAAGTCTAAATAATTAAACTCTAAACCTTTCAACTGATACCTAAAAAGTCCAATTGGTTCATCTTGACCTTCACTATCCTTTTGTGTCAAAATGACAATGATAGAATCATTCGAAGCAAAAGAATATAACTGAAAATCTTCTTTAAGCCTAGGCTTCACCAAATATGGAGCCTCTTGTATAGCAATTTTAACTTCTGATAAATCTCTCTCTAATTTTGGTTTTTTCTCTACTTGCACGTCCCTTTTTAACATATGCATCAAAGGTTTGATAATTTTAGTAAACCTAGAGATGAACTTTTTTACAAAGTTTATCTTCCCAAAGAAAGATCTAAGAGATTTCTTACTTGTGGGATGCTCAATATTCTGTACTGCTTGAATTCGGGAATTGTCTATGGCAATTCCTTCTTGACATATCACATAGCCTAATAAGCTTCCTAATTTAACCTCGAAGATACACTTCTTAGGATTTAATGAAATACCAAACTCACGACATCTATCGAAAACTTGCTGGAGATGATTAATATGATCTTCTTTTTCTTTTGAGAATATTGTAATATCATCCAAATAAACCATCACAAATTTGCCTAATAAATCCTTGAATGCTAAATCCATTGCTCTTTGAAAAGTAGCTCCAGCATTTGACAATCCAAATGGCATTCTTTGATAAGCGAAAGTTCCCCATTTGGTGATAAATGATGTTTTCTATCTATCATTCTTATCTACCACGATTTGATTATAACCTGAGAAACCATCTAAGAAAGAATATACTTGACAACCTAAGACTTTAATCAACATCTCATCAATTCTTGGAAGTGGATACTGTTGGCACATTTGGCCACTCCATGGAACAGTTGAAATATTTTAATGGAAAAAGAATCTATGGTTGTGAAGGCACAAGAGCATTTTAGCTTTAATGTTGAAGGTTGGGTGTTGAGATAAAGGTACCAAATTTGTCCCCTAAAAAATTCGAAATTAGTATTATGGCAAGGAAGAAAGTATGTGATTTGTGAGAATTACGAGTTGCAAATTTCGGTTGTTCAAAATCCAGATATACCCTTACAAGACAGAATCAAAAATTAGCAAAATCAGCAACGCCTTCATTGTTTTAAAGTTATAGAAAAAGAGAAGGTAAGTCAATCTCCATCCACCTGCGGGAGAAGAAAGCGAAGGAAAAGGGGACAGCGTTGCAGGGTATTAATTCAAAATAAAAAAACAGCAAAGCTTGAAACCTTCATACGCAAGGAACCGATGTGTATTGCAGGCCAGGGAGCATCGGCAAACAAAAAAAAATGCAGGGAAATGAACCAGAAAAACGCAGGGAAATAAATAGGAAAAACGCAGGAAAGGAGAAGAAAAAATGCGGGAGGCCCTAAATCAATTTAGGGGGGGCAAACAGAAATTAAAACCCTCTGTTTAGGGTGCATTGTTTCAGGAAAAATTCCTTTTCTTCCAGCGCAATGGCGGTGTGTTATGTTTCAAGCATTTACAATAACGGACTTCCTGACCATATTCCCGAATTTACTATCGGATATTCTATGCCTTCTGATTTGGGGGAAGA
>MNCI01018634.1:111231-135546 GCA_015680685.1 Gnetum montanum
AAGTTATACATAAAGTTAGGAGGAATTTATGCTAACATTGATATTTGTAAATATTACAAATATTTTATGGGTAATAACTTATAAAATAATATTTGAAAATTAAATTCAAGACCTCAATATTATGAGAGCTTCATTCACTTGGAATAATTAAATTAATGGTAAGTCTTTAGCTGGGCACTTGGAATAATTAAATTAATGGTAAGTCTTCAGCGATAGATAAAACTGCAACTCCAGCATTAGTTAAAATATCTCCTGCTCTACTGATTCGGTTGTACACTTGTCTTAGTGTACCTTCATGTCTCTATTTCTGTGTTCAGTGGATCGGTATGGCGATAATGAATGCGTCAGCGTCGGGCACTACTGCTGTTTTGGAAAATTTTAGATTGCAAGTTCACCATTATGAAGTTTTCTCTGGAAGCAATTAATGCAGCAACCAAAATGTATTCCCATGCATTACCGATGAAATTCGTAAAACAACGCAGAGGCCAGTAGGATTTGATGATGCAATCACTTCTCAGCTACCGACATGGACTGTCACACAGAACAAGAGCTCGCTGATGCAACGGCAGTGCTAGAGAAGAGGGTAGTTTGAAGATGCCCTGATATTATCAAGAAAATCTGATAATGAGACTGGGGTTTCAAGGAAACGCAATTCTATTTCTGCATGTGCATGAGGGCTTTAATTTTTCTTATCTCCTGCTACCGCGTCCATGGCAAAGGGGTTTTGTTGCTCAGGGATGTGGCCATGCCCATGGCGATGGCGGTTTTCACAGTGCCCATCTGCACCGTGATAAGCACCGCGCGGCTAGCGGTTTTACACTCCTACTACTCTGGTAAAAACGTGATTTTTCTGGAACGCCATGATTGGGAATAGACTGAAAGCATAAATGGCTTCAAAAATGAAATTTTGATTTATTGGAGGTCCTTTTCAAGCATGATGCCAAAGAAATATCGAGAAACAACAGTGAGATGAATGACATCTTCAGGGTCGTCCATGAATCTAACAATATTAGAAATTAAATCGACAATAACGAAGCTCTCCAGTGAAACCCACTGATCATCCGCATTATTTACATCCCCTTTGCCTTCACCTGCAATTGCACCTCCACTGGTTATCATCTCTACCTGTATGTGTGTTTGCTCCACCGTCATTGCCGCATTCAGCAAGCATACAGTGTTAGGAATCGATGGACCAACTATTGCCTCCTCCTCCTCTCGCTCTCATTGCTTCACAATCTTCAAGACGACGGAGGCACTGCTGATTTTTATTTTTATTTTCTGGATTTTTGCAAGGTAGGAATAGCCACTGGGAATCGGAGTTCCAGACATTAGATTAGGACCAAATATAAAACTGAGCTTAACAACAGTGCTCATAAACTACCAGGGACTAACAAGGATTTTTAATTTGAGACCTTTCCAGTGATTTTTTTTAGCATTACTCATATTTTAAGCACGTTCTTCACCAAAGCTTTTCAAGTAAATAATATAATTCCTTACTGTTCCATGCAATGGACAAATGTGCCAACAAGTCCCTGGGTAGACTGTCAGTCGAGTCAAGTGTCAAGCTGAGTAGGATAGAGGGTGTAGCAAACTTATCAGCCTGGGAGATAGAAAATTTGTCGGACTGTACGATCTACTCTTGGTGCTTCTTTCATGCCAACTAGCCTTATGGTTGGGTGCCATGTTGACTGTGCTACAGAGGTTGACAGGAAATCTTGGAAGTGACTTTGCAGGCATTAGGACTTCCAAGGTGTCATTTCGTCTACACGATCCATTGTGACATCATGCTTGCAGAGATCTTTGCCCAAATTCCGAGACTGTTGAATCATGAGAATCCCAAAATTTATGGTGTTTCACCTAGGATCTATGCTTGGTAATCCCAGTGGTAGTCGTGCATGAGGTCCAAGATGTGTATGAATGATTAAGGAATGGATGCTCATTGCACTTAGGCTAGTTTAGATTCTCTCCCCCTATTTCCTCTTAGCATAACTCTCTCTCTCTCTTTTCCTCCTAGCTTAGCTTAATTAAAGATATTTTCCATTTCCTCTAGGAGTAGCATTAGTTTAGGAACACATCATACATCTCACTCTAGAAAAAACCATACATGACAAAGCAAATACTAGTCCAAGTGGGAAGACAACGAACTATGATCAATGAGTAACTATCTAGATACCACAACTAGCCCATTTGCAAAGTTTGACCAGATCGTACGTGAAACACTCGTATTCGTATGGTTGAGTGTAGGGATACCTCGCCACTCATCACTCTTTATTATTTCTATTGTTAAGTGGAATGAGTACGACTAATTGTGAGTGCTTAAGTATAACTACTTGGTAACCTAGTAGTGTTATCATTTGGTACACCTAGTAATGATACATTTGGTAATCCTAGCTAATGAGTGGCGAAGTACCCCTACACTTAACCATAAAAATCACTAAGCATTCATGCATGATCTAGTCAAATTTTGTGGACTCTATGTCTTCTAGTACACTAGCCTCTAGGACATGAACTTGCCCTAACAATCATTCATTATCTTCCCAATTACACTTGTGATGTACAAAAATATCGTAAAGTGTAATTAAGGCATATGATTTTTATTATTTTATGGTTTATGTTTCTAGTGCTTTAAAATAGAGAAATGAAGTAATTTAATAGCTAATAATCTAACTAATTAATTAATCTCTAACTAATCCTAACATAAGTAGTTGGTCCCACTTCCTGTACACATCCTGAATGCATACAATACTACTAGGCTACCAAGTGTTAAGTGCTACTAGGATTACCAAGTGTAGTATGTTATGCTCGAAGCATTACTAGGATTACCAAGTGTTGTATGTTATGCTCAAAGCAGTACTAGGATTACCAAGTGTTGTATGTTATGCTTGAAGTAGTCATACTTATGTGTTTAATTTATTTTTCTTAATTACTTAATTAATCAATTAAAGTCTAGTTTAGCTTAATTAATTGTATAATTAATGAAAATAGTAAATGCAAAAATAAATCATTAATCTATTCCAAGTGTTGCAAGGTTTGATCAAAAGGCTCATCTTTATTATCATTTAGACTAGTGTCCTCACGTACATTAGTATTCAAATAAAGACCCATACACTTTCTGACTCCTACTACAAGCACTTAGAGAAATATTCTAACTCTCAAATGATAAAACTGTAAGAGCTCTACTACAACTATGACTTAACCTCCTATAAACACAGCTGGTGAGCACATATTTATAAACTTTATTATGGTGCTACATCAATGAGGCCCCATAAATGCAATAAATCCTACATTGATGCAGCCCCATCGATGCAGCAACACCACATAGATAGGGCTACATTGATAGGGATCCATTGATGAGGCCATGTTAATGGGGCCCCATTGATGTGACACTTTGACACTTCATCATACCCCCTAAAACATCACAAAATTTTGCATGTTATAATCAATCTTCATTATATAGCTTTCACTCCATGAAACCTGAGGCAAAATCTCATTGTAAATGTGAGAATTGTAATCCACAATGAGCAATTTCACATACTTTATACTTTTAGAAATGAAAATTGTCTCATAAGTGGTCAAAGCCCCATTTCCCAAGTGAAACAAAGTTACCTAGTGTCTATATTTAGGCTGGGAGGGGTTAAAAATGCCTCTTAAAATGCCCAAAAAGGCAATTTGATGGGTTTTATGGGGGGTATGCATTTTTCTATGATAGAAACACTTGTAAGGGGGTAGATCTCACCTACCCCCAACATGGAAGGGTGGGGGGTTTGAAAACTTTTTCCCCTTCAATGTGAAGACCAAATGCACAACTTGGAAACTTTCTCCCTAGCTTGGAAAGTTTCCCCATATCCTAGCATGGAAAATTCAATCCCCCAGTGTGGAAACCACAAGGAGAAAAATTCATCAATTCATGCCCTTCAACATTGACCAGCCACTGCAACAAGCATGGTGGAGAGCTTAGCATGCAAGATTCATCTCCAATGTGGAAGGCTTGCGTCAATTACTATTTATAGTAAATGGAATGACCATGGGGGAAGTACTTACTATGTATAGTAACCCCCCAAATTTGGGCACCCATCTTACCTAAATTTGCAGAAAATTTATGGCCATTTTATCCAAATTTGTAGCTAATTCAAAGCCAATTTGTAGCCAAATCATAGCGAATTTGCAACCCCATTCATGGCCCAAAGATCCTATAAAAGCAAGCCTTCAACATCATTTCTAGGTTCAGCAACTTTGAGCCACATAAGCAATTTTTGGTTCTGAAATTTTTGAGCAAGTCAAGCATTTTTTGTTTAAGAAATTTCCATACACACAATTCCACACTTGGAACATTTTCAAGCACTCAAGAGCTCTTGCAAGTTCCCATACTTGCATTCTCTTGAACCCTAGCGTGGAAGCAGTAAAGCCTTGAGATTTGGTGGATTTTTGGTGTTAATAATGTACTTTTAGAATTCCAAACCCAACATGGAGTAACTTGGCATTCAAATATTTCACCTTTCTCACTCCCAGTAGTGGCCCAATTGGCAGATCTAAGGTTGTAGCAGCAAAGGAAGGTTCGATAACATCAAGAGTGTCTTAGCACCTAGATCATGGAGTAGATCACCTCGGCTTCAATGGGCTTTAAACTCTTACAAAAGTGAACCCCCTTTTTTCTCATTTAGGTGCCATTTGTACACATTTTTCTAACTTATTTTTATTCTTTTCTCAATAAAGTTTTAAGTTTTGAGTTTTGTGTTCAAAAATAAATTTATTATTTATGCATTATTCGAGTATGTTTATATTTCTACATTTTGCATATCCTAAGTCTCTAGTTGATCTATCAGATCAACCAGGCACCTCGAATCTCGTTTTTATCATGGAGGCCCTGGGGATTCGAGGTTGGGGAACTGCTTACACTAAGGATCCTTGGTTCTCATTCCAGCAATCGAGGTTTTCCATTGCAACAATTTTTCTTAGGACTAGAAGGAGGGCCTTTGCCTAAATTTTATAGCTAAATTTATTCTTTTCATAGCCATTTGCAAGCGTTTTCTTCATTTTTTGCAGCCAAAACCCTTGAAAAATCAATGTTGGTCTTTCCCCCTTATGATCAAAATTGTAGTGTGCAAGTGGTAGATGGTTGAGTTTTGGCTTTTCACAACACTTTTTGTGAATTTTACAGCCCAAAGCTAGTGTTGATATCTCTTTTCCTTCCATTATTTTTACTACCAAAAGTTTATTTTCTAGCTTTTAAAAGTGGGTGGTTCATCACATCCGTGAATTGGCTTTTCCCTTCATTTTTTCCAAGCTAACAAATGGCTAAAACCAATTTTAGTGGAAAAATACTAACTTTCCACTTTGTTTTTTAGCCTTTCCTCTCATCAACATTAAGGTAGGAGTTGTGAGATTCTCATCATCTCATCCTCCTTCTTTCTTCCCCTCTACCAGACCCAACATGGAAGTAGTTAGGAGGCCAACATTGGTGAAGTTTGAAACCAATTTTATAACTATATCTTCTTTGGTTACAAGTTGAAAGCCATTTTCTAGTCAAAACTCCTAAGTAATTCAATGCTAACTTTGCCCTCTCCCCCCTCCCCCCGCTATGGCAGAATCCTCAACATGGAAGCTGCAGGTGGTTTGGGTGGTGAAATTTCACAACATCTGTCATGAATTCCTAAAGCAAAGCCAACGTGGAAGCATTGATAAACCTTTAATTTTTATTTCCATAATCTTTGCCACTAAACTAACATTGGTTTCCATACCAACCAAGCCGACTTTTCCTTCCTTTTTGGTAAAAGTTGGAAGCTTGCCAAAACCATCTTTAGAAATTGCCAAGTTTCCATTTTGGTCTTCAAACTTTTCGCCCTCTCTCCAATGTTGGAATAAGAAGCTATGAAATTTTCATTATCTCACCCCCTTCCATACCCAATGTAGAGGCACTTGGAAGGCCAACTTGGATGGGGTTTGAAGCCATTGTTGCTAATATTCTATTTTTGGTAAAGGGGTAAAACACCCTTATCCACCACTTACTAATTATAGTAAGTATATCATTTTTTTGCCATTTTCATTTTCTCTAAGATTTTTTGAATTCCATTCACTAGAATTTACTCCTATCTTAACATTTATATCCTATTCTTAAACAATTCTCAACACTGTAACCATGCCTTTTTTAAAATCCACCAAATTGTCCTTCACCTTCATTGGCGAAGATCATAACTAATAAGTCATGAGGGTGTATGATCCCAAAGATCCTATAGTCATTAAGTGTAGGTGATCTTTGAAAGTAATAGGGGAGAGTCCTAATTTTGTAGCCATTAATGAAGATTGCTATAACTTCATTTATGCCAAAATATAGGCAAGTATGTTAATTTCATGAATTAAAGCTAAGGCCAAAAGGGATTTTGAGCTCATACATAGGGGTGGAAAAGAGTACATCCCTTTCCCATATGAAGAAATTCCTCTTAACGATGTCAATTCTAGCATCCTAGACTAATTGATTACCACAAAAGAGGAAGATGACCAAGCTACCTTTGGGGAACAATAGGAAGAGAAGGATGAATTTAGGGCAAAATCTGAGACTAAAAACATCCTTGGAGGATTGTTCCAACAAACATCCCCCAACATCATAGAACCTTCCCCTAATGCTTTTGTTTTCTTCATGAGCATGGTGCCACCATTTTTCAATCCTTTGCACCCTAATATAGTAAATTTCACACCGGTTGTAGTTACACATCACACTCAGTCAATGCCACAAACAACAAACTGTTGGCACATTTTGGCCATTTCATGGAATAGGTTGGCATGATAAAACTGGTTAAAATTTTTTGCAATTTGATAGTTGAAAAAGTTAATGGCAATTCCCAAAGGTGCCTATTTCCAGCTTGTCAGTCTTCAGGAGATGCACGAAACAAAAGAAGATATAAAGTAAGATCCTGATGACACGGAAATTTCCATCGGTGACTCCTCTCGCATAGTTTCAGGACCAATTTCATCTTTCAGNGTCCCCATTCCAAAATTTAGCAAATATAATAGAGAAGATGATCCTAATGCTCACCGTATTACCTTTCAATTAGAATGTTTGCTCTTGTAGCCATGGCATTATACCATCACGAGGATTTTCCCTATATCTTTGACTGGAAAAGCACTTGATTGGTATCACGCATCATCCAAGGGATCTATATCCTCTTTGGAAGACTTAGTAGCCTAGTTTGTCAACTACTTCAAATATAACTTGAAGCTTGACACAACACTTGATCAACTTATGAATGTCAAGCAAGGATTCTAAGAACCTATACAAAAATTCATTTAGTTGTGGAATGGATTGCTAAATGAAATACTAAGGCCCATAGCCAAAGCCCACTTGTTAGCCATATTCAAGGGAGTAGTTAATGACTTCATCAAGTCTAAACTCTACTAGCTTGATCCATGGTCTCTTAGCCAAGCGTTCTCACAAGTTAAAAACATAGAGGATGCTATAGCAGCTAGCCATGATCTAGCCTATATATCATATAAAAATAAACACGCTCAAAGAGACAAAGGAAAGAGAAAACAAAACAACACTATTATAACAACTGTAATTAAGGAAACCAAGATCACAAACCAAGGGCCAAAGGTTAGTCCACTCAAGGCCCCCATCAATGATTGCAATAACCAACCATCAACTTCTGGGACCACTACATTGACGATAAGTAGACTAAGCTTTGAAAGGAAGGATAGGTCTAAATATACTACATTGTCACTAAAACCATTTGAATTGCTAGACAAACTATTAATAAGTGCACATATGCAACATAAATAAATGACCGAAGTCGCTTGAAAGAAACACAAGAGACTATGTGAAATAGCCAAAGATCCTACTTGAGCAATGAAGGATGATCATCGATTGCCTAAATACTTCAAGTTAGACCAATTTTATTATTATCATCAATTGCCTAGTCATGATACAAACTTCTACCTTATGTTGAAGGATGACCTGTAAATAATGATAGATAGGGGAAACTAGTCTTAGATATTTCTAACCCAGTTCGGCCATAAAACCAATCAATGCAAGTCTACAAAGACCCTTTGAATACTAATGATAGCCCCTATGTTATCTAAGCATTCAACATCAATGAAAACCAGAGACCTACAAGAGAACCATTCTTAATCCAAGTAACCCTCTACAATGAAATAGTTTCTTTGGCTTCACATAGCTCAATATCTCTCTTCATTATGAGAGTACCATCACGGATGCCTCGATGGGAACCTTTTGTCATCAAGGTCTTTCAATCTAACATGACCCAAATAATCATAGCCCAACCAACTACATAATGATCCCCTATGATGGCCAATGCTACTTACACTTCCTTACAACCAATGATTGACAGCCCAAAAACTATAGCCAACCAAAGGAAGAAGCATAAGCAAAAGCTTGACAACATGGGAGACAAGAAGATGAAGGCACGAAACAAAGTGGATCCATTGAAGCCCACTTTCATTTTGGCTATACCTATAACCTCCTCTACCCTAGCTCCTTCAACCAGTAATCCAAAAGGGGATACCAAAGGTGACAACCAAAACAATCAAAAAGGGGCACTGCCTAAAATTGAAGTTTGCATTTTGGGGTGAACGGAGGAAGTAAAGCACAATTGGGGTGATAAGGCCATGACCAACGATAAAAACTTCTTTACTATGATGGATCAAGTTAGGTAATTGCTCAAGTAGAGAAATATAGCATTAAGTTTGTATGACCTAATCATGACTTTCGCCACGTGTTGTGAGGCACTAGTCAGAATGTTGACCTTCATACCCATTAGTGTGGATATTCTTGCTAATGAGAAAGCCATCCATGTAGCAATGATTCCTCCCTTACTAGAGGAGGAGAATTCAACACCATTAAAATTTTTGCAATGGTGAAGCTAAGGTTAATCCCTAGAACAGTGAATTGACTACAACCTCTTTATTCATAACCATACACATAGGAAAATTTAAAATACATCGAGTGCATGTTGATGATGGAGCTACAACCAATGTCATCCCATGCACCATCATTGAACACTTAAGCTTAACTGAGTAGGTACAGCCTATGACAACCACAACTCTTAAGTCCTTCAATGGATTAATAGTTGCCATCAAGGAATCTATCTCTTTAGAGTTTGTAGCTAGAAAATGATTTTCTACAACCACAAACTTCTTGGTGGTGGAAGAGATACTAGGGCCTAACTTGATCCTAGGAAGACCTTAGTTGGCTCAATTATGAGTTGTCTCCTTGCCCATCCATTAAGAAATTCACCTTTCTTATTAGGGGAGTGAAATTATCATTCATGGTACTAATGGAGCTCCCCTAGCTATCAATAATGTGGACATAGAAGAGGGGTCCAAAGTTGAGCTTCAAGAAGAAGTTCCTAGCCATGAAGAGCAAAGCCTAAGATAACCAATGATGACAATAATAAGCAATTCCATACATTATGGAATGAACTTCCTTTTAACATTGTAAGTGAAGGGGATGGCAAATATAAGCTTGTGCAGCATTTACCTTACTCTCTCCCTAATCTTGTAAAGATTATGAAGAATCTACACAAGTGAGGTTTACCTTAGCCTACACAAGTGACCAGATATAATGATAACCATATAGCCTTACTTTCATTTATAGCTTATTATATATGTAAATGTTGTTTTACTCTTTATGCACATATCCTAATGCATGTAGCCTACATTTATTTGCATTGTTACTTATTTGCTACAATCTTTCTTTATTTTTAAACATTAAGAATAACTTCTCTTTTAAACATGGCCCACTAAGGTCTAAAACTAGCACTACGGTTCTCTATGACCTTAAAATAGGATTCTCATTAGCTAAGATGTTAAATTGACACTACAATCCACTAAGACTCTAAACTAGCAATATGGCCTGCCATGGCCTTGAACTAGTAAAACTATATAACCTATGCCTGTAATGGCCTAAAACTAGTAAACATCTCCTTTATTACAATTTTCTTAGCCTATTATTGCATCTATTAGCCATTTGATTTTATAACCAAAAAACATCAACATAACTATTTTCAAAGTTTATAACAATTACAATATTACTACTACTATGGATGCATATAGCTAAGAAATAAAACCAAATATTCAAATTTAAAATTAAAATGTCCATAACATATAGCCATAACCATAATGTGTAGTAATGATGCCAAAGGATAACCATCGATAACATAGTTTTGGCTAACCATAGCCATCAACATAAAAATGAAAATAAGCTAAACTAAAGGAGACTGCTGAGAGGCATTTGAAGGAGGAAGTTGTGGGTCATTTCCACCCTCACCGCTAAAGTTACCAATGTCTCTTGAGGCCTGAAATGCATTAACATATAGCCAGTTAGTAATTGATAGCCAAAATTATGACTTAAACAAAGACTAAAGCATAAAATATATCAAACATATGAAGAGTTCAACTTCATTACTATTGGAATTAGATGGGGAAGGCCTTCCTCCAAACGATGGAGGATCTAGTCCTCTATCATGTTGATCAAGTTAACATCCTCAAGATCAATGCTATAAAGAATGTTAGATCTATCTATAGGAGTCCAAGTAGGAAGCTCATGAGTAATAGCAATTGTAGTAGTCTCACCTACAATGGTAGTGATTTGAAGAGTAGGCAATTGCTCTACCTTGAGAGTACTTTCAAAAAGTTGATAAGCACTCTCTGCTTGAATCCCTTGAATGGATAGCTCTCTCTTGTGCCATTCAACCAACTCTTCCTTAAGAAATTTTAGGTAGGCCCCATGATCAACCTTATACTAACTCTTGTGGGCCTTTTGTGTCTTGCCCTACTCTAGGATCAAGCACAATGATCCTTCTAGTACTCAACCTTTTGTGTCTTGCCCTATTCTAGTACTCATCTACATATGTTGCTCCACCATCTCTCATAGGACCACTGCTTTGTCTAGAACAACATGCCAATCATGGGCCCAAGTGATCTCTTTAGTCCATAACTCCCCCAAGTTAGCCACTTGGGCTTCCACAAAGGCTTTATAGTCTCAAAGATCCCTAAGTGTATCCTCCTAACTTTGAACCTTTTCCCTCAAGGCCATAACTTCCTCCCATGAGAATTCATTGGAGCTCTCTATCCCTCATGAAGCTTTTGTGCACAACATTGCTAAATTAGTCGCAGTGTCATACAACTTCACAGTTATACTAGAAATGTTAAAGGGAAGTCTAGGCAAGGAGTCTACCTCCATGTCTCTATTGATATCCCACTCCATAGATGGTACTACACAAAGCATAAAATACACCTGTAAGACAAAACTTAAGACATCCATAATGCAAACAAATCCTATGACCGAAGCACATAAAACAAAATCCTTACCTCTCTCAAGTGCAACCTAATTCAATCAATTGATGATGTTCGTAGCCATCCCAAACAAAAACTCCACTTTTTCTAGAGTCTCTATCCATGGTTTTACATGAAGCTCAGGGATGGGAGCTTGCGCTAGTGGCTCAGGATCTACTATAAGCATAACACTCATTGAAAGGTTAGGATGATCCTCAAAGAGAACCAATGAAATATAACAAAAATAGTGAGGCATAAGCATACCTTTGAGATGATGATGGGAGAGGTACCTGGTACTGCCTCACCAAGCAAGGCATTTAAATCATCTAACCTACATCAACAAGTCCTTCAACCATAGGTTTCTTTAGAAGTTCCTCTTCTACACGCCTTTTTTTTACCTCCACAAAAGCTTAAGTTGCTATAAGCTAATGCTTGTCTATAAGAATAACACATAGAAAACCAATCAACACATAAAACCATAAAGTCGCCACAAAATTTTAAAACATGAAATAGCCAAAGTTAAATAAAGCATACCTAAAACTAGCTATTATGATGGCTTAAGCTTAAACTTAAACTTCTTTAGGGTAGGTTGATCTGATGTTGGGGGTGCCTCCTCCATAGGCCTTTTGAGTTTCTTTCTAGTTTCCCCTTTAGCCTCCATGCATTGTCATCTAGCATCTTGAACACTAGGAGGAAACAAGAGGGGCTCATCATCATTAGTACTATCAAGAGACTCATATTTCCTAACATCAAGATTCTTAGTGATGATGGATAATATTTCATCCATTCTCTTTAGTGGGTTCTGGGCTTGCATTGTTGGATAAATGTGCTTTATCCAAGGCCTAGAAAGTTGGTTTGGGTCTTGGGAAACCCATAGTTCATTCGTATACACTGCCAAACACTTCATAAACCTCTTTAGATAACTTGTAAACAATGCAAAGTGCATATGGATTATCGTAGAGGTGTCAATGTGGAGTCTAAGGACCTCCTCTCGAAGCCTAGTAGCCAAAGTAGTAGTCCAATCAAATTTGATGCCCTTCATCAAGACCTTATTAAAGTTCCATCTCTATGCTAGGCTGATTATCTTCTTTTATGATAGTAGTTTGGGGAATTCATGAGACCTAAATAAAGGATATGATTCCTTTGCATCAAGGTTTGTGAAGTTATCCATCGAAATTTTAGAGTGGCCCATGCTGACATCAACCCACTCTAGAACTTCCTTGTGATGGCCTAATTCCCTCACTATCCTAGTGGGAACCTTGGCCCCATCAACAGGGACACCAAACAAGTCACGAAAGAGGCTAGCACCTATGTCAGTGTTTACCTAAATACTTCAGATGATGGTGTTAAAGTGACCAACCTCCTCATCAAAGGAGTCAATAACATGCAACATCTCTATAGTAGGGATGGAAAGAATAGGTGTTATAAATATATCAAGAAAACCTACATTATGGATGTTTACTTGAATGTATCTAGGCACCTACCCCTTTAGCCACTCCTACGTTGATGCCACATTACCAAACTTCAAGATGAGGATGTCCTCATGATGTGAACATGAAAGTGGTATAGTGACATCAGCTGAGGTGGAAGGTGCTATGAAGCAATAACCAAAGGTTAGCACTAATATGAGAAATTTCAACAACCAAGAAAAGGAATAAAAAACTTAACAACATAAAATACTAAAATCTATATGCTCACCTTTACTTTTCTTCTATGATGTGGAGGTTCTAGCTATAAGGATTTGATCCATGCTATTGGCATCTATCCACTAGCTCTGCATCATCTTATCATCCTTGCACTTCTTGTATACAAGGTTAAATCTAGTGGCATATTCATCAAAGTCCCCTCTTAACTGTTGATACACAACAACTTTGATTTGGGGACTCTTGGTGGATTTTTCTAAAGTAGTTTGAGCTACTGCCAGGATTTGGTCATTAATGATCAAGCCCTAATTATTGACCTTGTACCTACAAGAAGTTAAATTAATGAAGTTAGGTTAGGCAATCAAGCCAAAACCATAAAAACATTACAATAATCATGTTTACCCTTGTAGATGATACACGGTGCTAGGAAGGTTCTAGAATAATGTGTGGGCTCTATGCACCACCATTAGGGTATTCTTAGTATTATACTGACTATACTCTAGCATCGCCCAAATCTCTTAAAGGTAACATGAACTAACAACATCTACAGACCCCCATGTGGTCTTAGGAACTAGCTTGTCAATAATATACCTGGTAATCAGTTCGATGCTCAAGGCAACAAGGTCTTCACAACAACCCTAGCTACATTTAAGGATAAGTGTGACCACAACATCACATTGAAGTTCCTAAGGAGGTAGGCAAGGAAGCCCCCCAAGCTGAAACCACAATGAGAGCTTCCAAAGAGGTATGTTGTGTGGTGGAGTATTGGTCTTGGGATGACCAATGTAGCACAAAATGCCAACCAGTTCCACTACAATGAGAATAGGCCTCAAGAAGACCCTGCATGAAACAAAGCAAAAACATTATGACCTATTATAGTTACTTAGCAAATTTAGACAAAACATCTAGTTAGAGGTGAAATTAGCCTCTGTAAAAATCTCTAGGGTGTTTATTT
The DNA here is from genome assembly GCA_015680685.1 of Gnetum montanum. Lineage (NCBI taxonomy): Eukaryota > Viridiplantae > Streptophyta > Gnetopsida > Gnetales > Gnetaceae > Gnetum > Gnetum montanum. Next base: position 125,116 of record MNCI01018634.1, read on the forward strand.
AAATTATTCTATGTAATTTCACCAAAAAAAAAACATTATTATAGCCTTACATATCCTTACATCATGACTAATTGGAATTTCTTTACAAATTTAGAAAAAACTTCCTATGTGAAAGGTGAAATTAGCCTCTATAAAAAGCTCTTATATTTTTATCTAAATTAGCTTGATAATTTCCATAAAAGAATTATTACCATATTTTATAGCCTTTATAGCCAAAACATTATAACCAAGACTATATCTTAGTCTAAAGTATGCATAAATTTAGAAAAAACATCTAAACTATGCACAAATTTAGAAAAAGCATGATAAAATTAGAAAAATACATGAAGCCATAATAAAAATTTATTTAAAATAGAAAAAGCTTTTACTCTTCTATAAAAGGCAAAATTAAGCATATCAACCACTTCTATTTTGGGTAATGCACTACAACCATGAGTTTTGCCCTGATTCACATAGCCATAGCAAAAAATTCATAAAAAATTTATTTTGAGTCCAATTTGAGTGATTCCACCTCTTTTGGAAAGCTGAAGCCAAAGCTTATGCAACCATGACTAGAAAATAGCAAAAAAAATTTCTATTTTCTTATAAAAATTTGATAAATTTACATGAAATTACAAAAGCGGCACAAACAACCTAACTGTGTGATGTTAGGAAAATGATCATAACTTCCTCATTTCAAAGTCAAATTAAATGAAACAATAACCATCAGAAAGCTTAAAAAATGGCTAGAAATAAATAACCTTTAATTTTACAAATATATAGCTATTTTATTCAAAAAAAATACACAACTTTTCTTGCTTTTTTATAGCAAAACTTCAAAAATCTCAAAGCCTAAATTTCATATAGCCATTAAAATGGTTGAAATAGCCAAAACTATTAAAACCAATTTAAATTAACATCAAAATAATGTGGTATGATTTTTTAAAAATTTAATTTTAACAAATACTAAGGCCTAGATCTCAAAAAAATGGTCCTACCCCAAGATTTTGAGAAAACAACACAAAACAGTCAGCCCTATTTTCAAAATCAAATTTGCAAAAGCTAAAGCGATAAAAAAACTATAGATATATATGGGAGTAGAGAAAATAGGAGATGGTATTTCATCAAAATTTCATTTTAATCCATCTACTAAAGTAGATCTATAAAAAATGGGTTCAACATCTAGAAAGCAAAAACCTAGAAAAATAACAAAGAAACAAAGGTAGAAATAGGTAGAATTGCCTACCTTGGAGCAATGACAGATGGGGCCTAAATGAAGATAGGCCTAGGAACCTTTGATAACTATCTAGAATTCTCATCCATCCTTTGGATCATAGGATTTTTGCTCTTTCCTCCTCTTTGTTTTGGTGCCATGGCAAGCTCAACGTTGAGGAAGATGAAAATTGGAAGAAGATAGAAGTTCTACGCTAGCTACAAGGGATATGGGAGGCTTCCACACTGAAGATTAATTATGGCTACCACAAGAATATCTATCAAAGCTCTCCTCCAATGTTCTGTTGTTGAAGAGTAACAATTATGATCAAAATTTGCAAAATTTGACTTATAAAACCCATCTAAAACCTAAACAAGACCCTAACTGCTAATTCAACACACCATGACTACAAGTGCACCAAAGAAAAAAGGGGGAAAGTCTAGTTCACATTGGTTTTAGAGGAGAAAAAAATTCACTTTTCAAAATTTTAAATTTTTGGATTATGGGCCCCACCTTGCACCTTGACTTTTGGCTAAAATTTACATGAACACTGAAATTTTTGCCAATTTTGACACTTAAAACATTAGGGCAACCTTACCCCCATGCATCCACACTAGGAATACCATGCCTAGAGTTGAAAAATATTTATCATTTTATAAAATCATCAGACTTAAAAATATCTTTCTATTTTTGGCAATCCAAACTTGCCTTTTTCAACCCCTAGGTTCCAAAATTAGGAAAAACATGAGCAAAGAAAAGAACCATGGATTTCCATGCTAGGGCAAAAGTTCTTAGTGTGGAAGAAGGGGTGTAACACTCACTCTCGCCTACCAACACTCATCTAGCACAAGTTTGACCCCAAAGTGGACCCCACATGACCTAGAACCCCTCTAAGCATCTTTGACAACCTCAAAACCTCATCAAACCTAGTCAAAACTAGTCAAAATCTAGAATTTGATGTGTTCCACACTAGGGAAGGCTTCTTCCATCTTGAGCCTCTTATCCTTAGTGTGGAAAGATCGGGGGAAGCCAAAAATGACCCAAATTGATGACCTAATGAACATTTCCTAATGCCCAAGGACCCCTAGACCTTGCCAGAACACTTTGAAGCCTCTAGAAGCTCCAAAATGGGTTTAAAATGCTACAAATATATCATCCCCCTATCATAAACCATAGGGCCATCATTACTAGTGTGTAAGAAAAGAGAGATATTACATGAGACACTTAGAAGCTTCGAAACTATCAAATCTTAACACCCAACATTGGCCATCGACACTAGCAACCCCAAAGGTTGACATGCATGGTCAATTAGCTATCAATTTGGCCTAGATCTAACTTATTCTATTGATGGGAACCTCTTCCATGCTAAGCCTTCCATCCTCAATGTGGAAAAAATGGGAGAAGCTTAAAAACCCTCATAGCCTCCAAAATGACCAAATCTTGACCCTAAGCACTAATGGCTAATGCCAACAACCCTGTGAACACTCATGCAAGGCAAGATCAACAAAAAATAATCAAAAAATGTTTCCCCAAAATTTTCCATGTTGAGCATTGAAGCCTCAATGTGAAAAAATGGAAAAGTCCAAAAAATGCCTTATTACCCTTGAAATAGTCAAATTTCAATGCTAGATAGTAGCAGGTGACACTGGTAACCTTGTAAACGTGGATGCATGCTTGAAAATGACCATAGAAAATCAAAAAAAAAAATTTCCCCAATATTCCATGCTAATCATGGAATTTATAGCATGGAAGAAAGGGGGAAGTCAAAAAAATGCCTTATCAACCTTGAAACAACCAAAATTTGGCATCTAGTAGCAGTTGTCATTGCCAATAACCTTAGAAACCTGCATGCAATCATAAATGACCAAAAATATTTTCCCTAATTTTTGCATGTTAAGCATGGAATCCCTAACATGGTAAAAGGGGTGGAAGCCCAAAAACCACTCATCAACCTTCAAGACAGCCAAATTTTAACACCAGATGTTGACCATTATTACTAGCAATCATAAAAGTCTGCATGCATGACTGAAAGTGATCATAAAGCATCAATAAGCTTTCCCTCTAATTTTCCATGTTGAGCATAGAATCCCTAGCATGGAAAAATATGGTAAATTCCAAAAACCACTTTAAAAATAATTAAAATGACTAGTTTTAACTCAAGACCCTAGTCCTCAACATTGGTAGCCCTAGAGGTTGACATGCATGGTTGATTGAAGTCAAAGCTAGGCTAGATATAAGTTTTATGGTGTCTCCAAGTTGGAAATTCCCCCCTCCATGCTACTAAGCATGGAAATTAAGGGGAAACCCATTTGAAGTTCATAACTACATTAGGACAACATTAACCAAACTTGTATGCACTCTAGGACCTTGTTGGCACCATTTGAAGCTTTCAAACTTTAAGAAACTAATGTTAGAAGCTCAAAAATTCATTCCCCCTTGTTTTTCATACTAAACTCTCCATCACTAGCATGGAAAGTAGGGGGGAAGTTGAAAAAACTCTTAGAAATATTCAAAGTTACCAAAATTTGACACCAAACCCTAGTCCTTGACACCCCGGTGACCCTAGAAGCTGACATACATAGTAAATTAAGGTCAAAACTAGCCTAGATCTAAGTTGCATGGTTCTTCCATGCTATGTATCCATTTTTTCATGCTGATGGTGATATCCCTAGTGTGGAAACTTAAGGGAATACTTTTTTGGGGCTCCTAAACACCTCAGAATAACATCAAACAACTTTTCATGTGCTCTAGAATCCTTGTAGTAGCTATTAGAGCCCTTAAACTTTATAAAACTAATCTCAGATGGTCAATAATCCATTCCCACTTATTTCCACACTAATATTTCTATCTCTAGTGTGGAAGAAAAGGGGAAATACAAAAAAACCATTTAGGGGTGCCCAAAATCTACTAAAATTTGACATGGATCCATAGCCCTTGACCCTGGAAACTTTGAAAGGTAACATGCATGGTCGATTGTGACTTGAATCGGCCTAGATCTAATATTCTTGCTTCTTCCATGTTGGAGTAGCTTCCCCAAGATGGAAATGATGGGGAAACTTGCTTTTCTACTTTTGGATGCAAGATGACACTCTTGAAAGCCAACGATCTTCGCCGAAGAATCCCATGACCTTATAGGCTCAAGATTTCACTTGTTTAACCTCATTCCAACCTACAAAACCTATTCCCCCAATTATTCCACACTAAAGTAACTCTATCAAAGTGGAAACAAGGGGGAAGACCTTAAGTACCCTTAAACAACCTTCAAACATGCCCAAAATCAACTAGAAACTTGCAGAATCAAAGTCTGGATTCCTAGGGGCCTAGAAACCTAGTCAAAGTGCCCCAAAATCACTCTAAATTCATAAAATAAGTGTCCCCATATTTTTCCACGTTGAGGATACCATGCCTAGAGTGGAAGAAGGGGGGAAGCCATTTCAATACCTATTGACACTCAAAATGACCTTAAATTACCTTAGAACGAAGCCAGGAGATGCACAAGTTTCAAATCTAGACTCCAATCACCTATTTGACCATGTTTGACCTCATTTTTTCTTGGATTTTGGTTCCCCATGTTGAACCCCCCTCGTATTTACATTGGCCAACATGGAAATAAGGGGGGAAGGCTTCATAACCTACTTTTTAGCCTTTATAAACCTTTGAGGAGCCCAATTTTGATGGATCTAATCTTGTGCTATCTTGGGAAGGCACTCACACCTCAATTTTAGAAATTTGAGCATTATAAAACAGATTTTCCTTAGTCTCCATACTAAGGGTCCCTATTTCCCCACTAAGCCCAACATGAAAACCTCGAAACACTTAATTTTTGGGTCTAGATAGCCCAAACACAACCTTGATTGATGCTTGAACTTGCCTAATAGCCTTGTATCCTCAAAATATGGCCCGCTAAGGCCTAAAACTAGCAAACCTAACCATTTTTGGCATATATTAACAAAATTTCATCATATATAACCTATTTTGCTTGATTTTTTGCTTTATTATGTAATGTTTTGGATTGATCTTGGATTTATGTTGCCTTGGTGACATGCTTGACATTCTATAGCCTTTATATAGCCATATATTTTCATTACTTGTCTTATTACAACTCTATTTGTCTTTTTTTGGCCTTTAAATGGTATCAAATAGTGGGGTTTGACCTTCCCTAATCATCGTTTGACACCATATGACCATGGTTGACTAATGTCTTAAATTGGCATCATATTCCACCAAGACTATAAACTAGCACCATGGTCCACTAAGGCCCTAAACTTGCAAAATTGTGATATTTGTTGATTATTTGTAGTCTTACTCTTTATACTTTCCCTTGTTTGACCTTTATGCATTGACCTTATCTCATTAATGACCTTGGATGGCCTTGATTGCATTAGAGTTGCATATGGTTTATGACATTTTAACATTATATATTCACTTTTACCTAGGTGTCACTTAATATGCTTTTGGTTGATATGCAGGATAGAAGTATGATTACTTGGGAGAAAATTAGTTTACCTTTGTGTCTACATGGACCTCATGGTGATATTAAATTATGTATCAACCTTGATTGCCTAGATCTTGAGCCTAAGAGTCTTGTAGACCACATAGCCTCAATAAAGAAACCTCTAGAATGGCCTGAAAACATTGTCAAAACCCTTGACCTAGAAGTGGGAGACATAATCAAAGACCCTCTAGTTGAGGTTCTTATCATAATACATAGTGGTGAGAAGAAAACCCTTAAACTAAGTTCCTCACTAGAGCCTCAATATGTCTAAGACATCACCAAAGTCTTACATGGCAACATTAAGGCATTTTCCTAGTCATATGAAGATATGCTAGGCCTCGACTCACATCTAGTCTAACACAACATCATACTAGACCCTAGCATTAGACCAGTTAAGCAAAAAGTGCACAAAATTAGACTTGATTTGGCCTTGGCAGTTCGCGATGAAATCTCAAACCTCTACCAAGTAGGTTTGATTAGGGCTATCAATTATGTAGAATGGGTGTTCAACATAGTGGTAGTCCTTAAGAAAAAGGGGAGTATCTGTATTTGCATTGATTTTTGAGACCTAAATAAATCAACCATCAAAGATGAATTTTGCTTACCTAGTATTAATCAACTTATCAATACTATAGCCAGAAAAGCCTTGTTGTTCTTTATGGATGGATTTTTAGGATATAACCAAATTAGGATCAACCTAGAGCACCAACTTAGCATAACCTTTATGATCCCATGGAGGACTTTTTGTTATATCATAATTTCCTTTGGCCTTAAGAACATTGAAGCGACATACCAGAGAGTCATGACATATATCTTCAATGATTACATGTCAGGTTTGCTTAATGAGTATGTAGATGACATAGCTATAAAGTCTAAGATAGCCAAGGATCATGCCAAGGACCTAGATCTTGTGCTTACACAATCCTCAAGTATGAGCTTAGGCTCAATCCTAAGAATTATTTCTTTGGTATTAAGATTGGGAAGATGCTTGTCTTTGTGGTCTCTAAAGTAGGGATACACATAGATCTAGATAAGGTTAAGGCCATATCCAAATTGGCAATACCTACCAACCTTAAAGAGCTTTGGGATTACAAGGTAGATTATAGTTTATTTATAGGTTTATCTCTAGGCTTACAGATAAGTTATAGCCCATGCAACACTTGCTTAAGAAAGGAGTTCACTATGAGTGGATGGATCAATGCCAAGAGGCCTTTGAAAACCTTAAGCAAGAGTTAACATAACTACCAATAGTCTATCCTCCACAAGAGGGTAAATTTTTTTACATTTATCTCACCATCTCTAATACATCCATTACCTCTATACTCTTCCATAAACATGATGATGGGGTAGAAATGCCTATATACTACCTTATACTAAAGCGGAGAAGTATTGTCTAGCATGAGTCTTCTCTTTGAAGAAATGGAGACACTACCTCTTCAGAAGCCAAGTCAATGTAATTTGCAAAGACAACATACTCAAAGCCATAACAACCAACATCTACAAAAGTAGTTGTATAGCCCGATGGAAAGCCATAACTACAAAGTTCAATCTTCATTATGTATCTCAATCCTCAATAGAAGGTCAAGCTATAGCTACATAACTAATAGTTTCACTTGTTGATGACAAAGCAACCATAGACCCTGAGTTTCTTGATGAACACATTAACATAGTTAGCCAAGTGCCCAAGGGTTATGAGGTAGTCATGAACTTCAATAGAGCTTCAACTGCCCATGGGGCTATTGTTGCTACCATTGTGACATTCTCATCTGGTAAAATCCAATCCTTTGCCTATTGTTTTGGATTTCCATGTACCAACAACATAGCAAAATATGAGGGTTTAATCAAAGGGATAATCGTATCTTGTAACCTAGCAATTCGATGCCCAGCCATCAAAGGTGATTCACAACTTGTGGTTAACCAAGTAACCAAAGTCTATGCATGCAAAGCTAAGCACTTACAACCTTAATATGATATAGGGAAGTAGTTGTTACAATAATTCATAAACCTTGATATCTAATAAGTACCTCAAAATTAAAACATCATAGCTTATGTGATTGCAACATTGGCCATTAGTATGATGTTAGATGTGTTTAGTAAGTTGCCCACCTTAATCATGGACTGTGTTACTCCCATCATATAGAACACTGAGGATACCTTTGTGGCCATTGTTCATATTACTCCTTCTAAGGAGTGGTATGACAATATCAAATTTTACCTTATTCATGGTGAATCCTCACAAGGCCTAATTACTTCTCAAAAGGATTACATATGCAAGTGATCGAAGTAGTATGTCATCATAGGTGATAACACATTATGTTAACAATCCTATGATGGCATACTCCTAAAGTACTTAAGTAAAATCAAAGCCAAAATAGTCCTAGAGGAGGTCCATGAGGGTGTTTGTGAAGGACATATAGGACCTAAAGACATGGTTGCTAAGATTAGATGGTTAGGCTACTATTGGCTCCATATGGAAAATGACTACCTGCAAAAGGTTAGGCGATGTGACACATGCCAACAATATAGCAACCTAATACATGTATAACAAACTAAGTTACATACAACCTAGATAACATGGTCATTTCAATGTTGTATATCATTAGACCTATAATGCCTAAGTCTACTATAGAGCATAGCTTCATCATCATCATAATTGAATACTTTACCAAGTGGGTTGAGGCCATTTCCCTAAGGAAGAATACATCTGAACAAGTTTGCAAATTTATCCTATACAACATTGTGGCTAGTTTTAGCATATCCATGATCATATTTACAAATAATGGACCTCAATATCTAGCCAAGAAACCAAGGATTTCTACCATAACCTAGGCATTAAGCATTTTTTCTCATCACCTTACTACCCCCAAGCCAATGAACAAGCAGAAGTAAGCAACAAGGCCATCATCAACTTGATCAAGAAGATGCTCAACAATAGTAAGTGGAAGTGGCATGAGCAACTTGTCCATGCACTATGGACATACAGAACTACCTATCGCATGGAAACTAGCATGACCCCTTATAGCCTTGTCTATGGTTAAAATCTATTTTACCTCTTGAATTGTGGGTGCCATCACTTTGAGTAGCCTTGACTAACTTCATCAATGATGAGTAGGGAGTTGTAAACAATAGCACTAGATTTAGTGGAGGAGTGGCATATGCAAGTGCTCACTCACATCAAGCACTGTTAAGAGAGGTAGAAGCAACAACATCACCATAACTTAACCATGTGCAAGATCAAGGAGGGGGACCTAGTCCTCGAGAACGTTCGTGAGCATGTGGACCAATTCTCAGCCAATTCAAAAGGGTCCTTTCTTATCACTAGTGCCTATGGGAATGGAGCATTTAGAATAGGGAACATGGATGGAAATGAGTTGGTCAATCTAGTAATCATTGCTATCTAAAGCCATATTACATGTAGCTGATACTTTCAATGGTCTACTATGACCTTAAATTAGCAAACTTGGTCTACTAGGACCTTACCATGGCCTTAAACTAGCAACATTGGTCACTTCGATAGCCTAATTTTCATGTGGTCTGTATGCATTATAACATTATAATATGTAGTGATGTTTTGTATTCTTTGTTGATGCCTCTTGGGTCAATCCTCCAAGCACCAACAAAGGAAACACCATAAAATTTTGCATGTTATTACCAATCATCATAATGTAGCTTTCACCTCATGAAATCTAAGATAAAATCTCATTGTAAATGTAAAAATTGTAATCCGCAATGGGTAATTTCACATACTATATACTTTTGGGACTGAAAAATGCCTCATCAGTGGTTAAAGCCTCATTCCCCAAGTGAAAAAAAGCCACCTAGTATTTATATTTGGACTTGTGGTGGGGGGGGGGGGGTTCAGGCTNATCATGTGCAAGATCAAGGAGGGGGACCTAGTCCTCGAGAACATTCATGAGCATGTGAAGGGGGGGGTGCAGGTTCTTAAAATTACCTTTTGGAATGTCAAAAAAGGAAATTTAATGGGTTTTATGGAGGGTATGCATTTTTCTACATTGGAAACACCTATAGCAGGTCAATCTCACCTACCCTCAGCATGGAAGGATGGGGGGGTTTGAAAACTTTTCCTTCTTTAACATGGAGACCAAATGCACAACTTGGAACCTTTTCCCCCAGCCTAGAAAATTTCCCCCTAGCTTGGAAGCCACAAGGAGCAAAATTCATCAATTCATGCACTTCAACGTTGACTAGCCACTTCAACAAGCATAGTGGAGAGCTCAGCATGGAAGATTCATCTCTAGCATGGAAGGTGTGCCCCAGTTGCTATTTATAGTAAATAGAATAACCATGGGGGAAAGCACTTACTATGTATAGTAACCCCCCAAATTTGGGCACCCATATCACCTAAATTTGTAACAAATTTGTAGCCATTTTTTAGTCAAATTTGTAACTGATTCAAAGCCAATTTGCAACCCCATTCATGGCCCAGAGATCCTATAAAAGCTAGCTGCCAACACCATTTATACGTTTAGCAACTTTTATTCATACAAACAATTTTCAGTTTTGGAATTTTTGAGCAAGTCAAGCATCTTTTGTTCAAGTAATTTGCATACATGCAATTCCATACTTGGGGCATTTTCAAGCACTCAAGAGCTCTTGCAAGTTGCCATACTTGCATTCTATTAAACCCTAGTGTGGTAGCAGTGAGACCTTGAGATTTTGTGGATTTTGGTGTTAATACTGCACTTCTAGGATTCCAAACCCAACATGGAGCAACTTGGCATCC
>MNCI01018634.1:135577-172331 GCA_015680685.1 Gnetum montanum
CCCCCCCCCCCCCCCCTCCCAGCAATGATCCAATTGGTAGATCTAAGGTTGTAGCAATAAAGGAAGGTTCAATAACATCAAGAGTGGCTTAGCACCTAGATCATGGAGTAGATCACCTTAGCTTCAATGGGCTTTGAACACTTGCACAAGTGAATCCCATTTTTGCTCATCCAAGCACCATTTGTATACATTTCTCTAACTTATTCTTTATTCTTTTCTCAATAAAGTTTTAAGTTTTGAGTTGTGTGCTTAGAAATAAATTTATTAGTTGTGCATTATTTGAATTTGTTCATATTTCCACGTTTTGCATCTCCTAAGTCCTTGGTTGATCTACTAGACTAGCCAAGGCACCTCAAATCCCATTTTATCATGAAGGCCCTAGGGATTTGAGGTTGGGAAACTACTTACATTGAGGATCCTTGGTTTTCATTCTAGTAATCGAGGTTTTCGATTGTAACACCCCCATGATTGAATTAAAACTCGTCCTCAAGTTCCTTTATAAAATTGGAAAGGTATGGGATTATTGGCTGACTCTTAACATAACAAAACTAAGTGCCCAAGTGTACAAATCAATACATTACAAAAAATTGATGATGTTCATGACACAAAATTGAACACCATGACATGACTACTCAAAATCAAACAACACATCCTCTAATAGCTTGAAGGTGGTTGAGAAGATCAAATAGTCTTAGGCAATGGAGGCTCCTGACATTCAAAAGGACCTTTGCTAGCTTTGGGACCACATGGTGGCTAAGGTGGTTATGGTTATCCTACTAAGATTGCTACCTCCTATAGAAGGTGAAAGGCATCTATTAATGACATCATCTTCTCCTCCTTGCTTCGAGGATCATTCACAATTCACATGACATTGCCAATGTGGGTTGAAATGGGGATATCCCATGAACAAGGCATTACTAGGAACAACTCCTTAATGTTGACAAACCAAGTAGTGAATTTTTTACATTCTACATTGAACGCCTTCACTATGTTTTGCATCTCCTAGTAGTCATTCATTCTTTTGGCCAAGTTCTTGGTAGTAGATCTTTGACCAGTGTATTTATCCTTAAGAACCTTGAATACAACATTTTTTATTGCAAGCTTCTATTTAGTGTCCTTTTAGTGCTTGAACTCAGCCTTGTACAACAAGTACAATCTAGCCACATGCTTTTCTAGTTTTGATCGTAATCATTCAGCAATCAACATAGCCAGGTACATGGACCAGAGATTGGCCAACTCCATGTATTCCATCATTTTCTCTATCTACAACTTATTTAGGTGAATTTTTGGTTTATTGTACTAATCAATACCATCAATGATGTGCTACCATAATTCACATCCTCATTGGAGTTGCTAGAGGATCTCATTCACGTTTTCCTTTACCACTTAAATATGTTTCTCGTTTACTTCTTTTTGTAGGCTGACCTAGTCTCTATGGTGATCCTTGACTCTCTCAAATTTTAGAGCCTCTTATTTCTAAGTGGCTACCTCTATTATGGTCTTTTGGTGAAGGGCACAAGCCTCCTCCATGAAGAGGTTGCTATTCTCAATAGCCAATCTCCTTACCTCTATGTTTGCTCTAACTAGTAACTTCTACTGTTGATAGATAAAGTCAGCCAACTATTGTTTATGTGCATCAACATCTTGTACGTAATGGTTTTTTGTGCTCAGCTACACATTCTCTTGGTGGATCAGATCCAAGGCCTTTTGAACCTTATGCTAGGTGGCCTCTACCAAGGATTAATAGAACATGATCATCTCCATCACATCCTCAACCCTTTTCAACCTAGTGTGAAGCTGTTTAAGAGCTTTATCTCTTGTCAATGTTGGGTTGAGAAATGCAAGGTCTATAATCTAGGCTCTCAATTCAACAAACTCTACAACTAAGCATTCATTCCGCTCCTTGGCTATTTTAAGTTTCTCCTCTAATATAATGTTCTTACCCTTTGCCTTTAGCAGCTTCGACTAGGTTGCAGTAATATTATTCGAAATATTAAAGACATCCATAAGTGGTTTCCTAATTCCCACTAATTGTTCTAGTAGTTCTTCATTTTTTGTTTTGCTTAATCTGTAGCTTATGATCCTTGCAAACATCTACACATATTTAAGTGTAATGATATCTAGTACAGATGTTGTAAGTGCATTGAGTATTTTGGAAATTCTATCAACAACCACCTCTATTATTGTTTCTTGTCCTTGGTGTTACATCACTAGTACTATTTCCCCCTTGCCTTCCTCCAAGTGCACTGAGAAGGTTACAATGTTTCCATAAATCTCTAGGAGTGGATGTTGTTCTAAGAGAGATGTTGTTACCTCTCTAGCACTAGGATTTAACCTCATGGATAATTGCATTCGTTGGGTAGAGAAAATGGATCCACCTCTTTCCATCAGGCTAACTATTCGGGCCACCTCATTTAGGTGACTCATCATTGGTTAGTACACAGATGGATCTCCACCACTCATGCTTGCTCGTTACTCTTGCTCCCTCAAGAGCCATTCTTGATACTCATGAAATCATTGGGACGTTGCAATGATTTCTAGCACAATGTTCTAAGTGGTAGGTGGAGGTGGTAGCTGCTACTCCTCTTCTTGAATTATTGTTGTAGGTGTTTTTTCTTTCATGATCTCTACCCAATTAGTTGTCAGATAGCATCATTCATATAACAAACTATCCCTTCCCTTCAACATAGTTTTTTGGTGAGTCATAGGAAGTGCAGTGCCTTCCTTTCATGTTCATTCTCTTTAAACTACTTCTCTATCTCTAGATACATCTATTGTGGAAGGTTGATGGGGAATCTCCCACTCAAATCAACACATGCATAGGTAGAAAAAGTAATGGTCTTGCTAGGCCTCACCATGGGGTTTAAGTAAAAGTTTGCAATCTTGTAGTGGATTCTTTCTACCAATGTGAGCATGTCGTACTCCTTATGGTCAACACCATAGCACCATGAAACCATTCCTTTTTGATGCTAGGGTTCACCTACATTGGAATCTTAACAAGATTTTTCTTAGTTTTAGGCAACCCAAGTGCCTCAGCAACGACCTACACCACATAGGACACTAAAATATCCTTGATTTTGACTATTGAACCAACCCACCTATTGTTCCAAAATAAGAACATCTCTTCCATAGACCACTTCCTACTGGAAGTGATAAATGGCCACATGGGAGAGGTCTTCAGTTGTTCTTGTACCTATTTGGGTGCTTGCTCTACGAAAGAGCCAAAGTTTAACTCCTGCAACACCATCTTTTGGACCTCCCTTGATCTGATTTGAGCTAGGTAGGCCTCCATCAAGGTCACCTCAAGGTTTACTTACTTAGCTGGTACCTCATCTTAGTGGGAATGTTCTGTTGTTGCTACTAGTACTAGAATCTAATGAATGGGTTCCACTTCAACCTCCTCCCTCAGAGGTCCCATAGCATGGCTTGCAATTGGTTCTTCCTAGGCCTGTTCTTGGCCCCTTTCCATTTTTTATTATTTTTTCCTTAGTTGAGATGGTTCTTCTTCCTATTTGTGTTTACCTTTTGGTGCCACATATAGTCACAACACATCTTTGGATTAGTATATATAATGTGCAACTTTGAATATTTGAATACCTTTTCTTGTTAGGTAGTTACACTTGGCTATGGTTGGATCATGGTAAATTCATTATTTTATTCTTATTTTATTAATTAATTTTTATTATAAGTGTCACCAAAGCTCGTTGAAAGGGTTTAACTTATGTAATTTGGTGTTTAAATGTTGATTTCTTAGTTAAAATTTTGTGGGCATTAGAAAAATGGTGAAAACTCTTCTATCAAAAATGGCACATTTGTGGCCCCCACGACTAAGATCTTACCTTTGGAAGCTACAAGGTCAAAGAATAGAGTAATTTGGATAAATAGTAAGGAAATTATTAGCTCTAGAAAGTTTTAGGCTCTGAAAATTTGAAAAACTCCCTTGGCATTTGTGAGCAAATGTAAATATTTATACGGCGGGTCATGCATATTTATAGTATTTTTTCACTATGTTGATGGGGCTCCATATACAAGGCCTTGTATACACATAGGATCTTTCGATAGGGCCTCATTTACGGGGTCCATAAATAAAATTTTCAAACTTGAATATTTTTTAAAAAAATACAATGAATTTTGGGTGCATGAAGTTCTAGAAAAGCCAAGAATATGATGAAATTATTGAAGAGGATCTTTGAAAGCTCAAAAATTCAAAAATTTGATGGAGAATGTGTGAATTAAATAAAATACATAAAGGAGCACATGGTTGGATGTAGAAGATGGGTGTATGAAATATTCTGATTACAAGAATGCCTAAGGATAAGATGCTTAACAAACCCAACCAAGAGATATGTAAGTGGGTCCTTCCCATAGCAACCACATGCCTTGTTTGCTTTTGCATAACCTTAACCTAAGGAGTCTATGGGTTCCATAGGCAATTAATGGTTGATGAAAGTTAAGGACCAAAAATTGAAAGGTTCTACCAAAGAATTCAAGTATGTTAGATAAAAATACTAAACAAGAACATGGACACCAACGTTGAGGTGCGTGATGAGTAGTATGGATGGATGATGAAGAAGGTGGAATGAAATTTGAAATTGAGGTCATAAGAAGTCCCTTGTGGATTTGTGTTTAAATGATCAAATAAGATCCATCCTTAGTCTAGACCAAAACCAACTGCTTTTAGTGACTTCGCATCATCAGTCCAAGATGAATCCACCCCCTCAAGACACAAGAGTGCTCCCAAAAACAATCACCATTCCTTAAGAAGAAGAAAAGAGAAGCAAGAAGTGAGAGAGTGCCTTAGTTAGAGGGGACCTTTAGGCATAGGTAACATATCTTTCTAGTCCCATAACTAGTGCTTGGAGCCCATTTATTTATCTAATGGATGTGCTTTGAATTCCCATCATGTTTTTTTCTTTTATTTTGTTTTTTTTTTTCTCTTATTTTTTTTTTCTTTTTGGATGGGAACCACATCATGCAAAGACTTATTCAACTTTCTATTATTGGTTGACATGGAATAGTAAGAATTCTATGAAAACACCCATGTACTCAAGCAAGTAGAAGAGTACAAAGAGTATTGAGTCCCCTTGAAGTTATACCCTATGCAAATCTTTGAATCCTTCCCAATTCTGGAAACTACCAAGGTCATAAATTTATTAAGAGTTTATTTGATGAAAGGAACCTCATACTACCAAAACAAAGAAAATCATAGAGGTTATGGATGGGTAGTTGTCATGCACTCATTGCTTGTTCCATGAAAAAGAAACAATGTCTTAGCCATCGGTACAAAAATTCAAAAATAAAAACTAGACATTAGTAAACAAAACATTAAGCACAAACCACCATTAGCAACAACTATGACACCACTATGTTCTATTGGTACAAAGCATGTTTTATTAAAAAAACTAGAAAATCACACTAAAATAAATTAATATATATAAGAAAGTGTTAAATATTTAAGAAAAATTTAAATGTACCAATGATGGTGTAAAACAAAAATGGTGTAAAATAGGAAAATGTTTTAAATTAAAAAATGTGAAAAACAAAAAATAGAAAAATCAAGGAGCCACGTATATGATTAGCACGGATGGCCATCTTCCCCACAACTAAGTTGGAAGGAGAAGATCTGAAAAATTAAGCGTGGTCTTTCATCTGTTGAGGTATTTGTTACACTAGCTTGCTTAGGCTTGTGGAAAGGCTTTATCTATTAAATGTTGACCAACTACTTCTTATTTGGGCTTTCAAGTTTATATATGATCATGACCCTAGAAAGAAATGTTGCATCAATTATATAAGGCCCTTCCCACAGTGTTTGGAATTTAGTTTTTTTAGGTATGTGTGTGGGATTCCAATAGATAACCTTATCTCCCAGTTGAAATATCTCTTTCTATATGTTAAGGTCATGTCATTATTTGTTGAATGGCTTGTGCACTTCATTTAAGGACATGGTCACTAATCAATTTTCATTCATCACATTCAAGTTGATTAATCTTTCTTTTCATGCTAAACTTAGGTCAAGGTCCAAGTCACAGGCTATTGAGAATGTACGAAGCTTGGATTGAATTGGGAGCATTGGCAGTTTTCTATACAATAGCTCATATGGAGAGTAGTCAACAAGGAGTTTCCATGTTGAGTGGTAGGCCCAAAGGACATCATTGAATTTTGTGCTCCAGTCTCTCTTATAATTGCTAATAGTTCTTGTTAGAATCTTTATAATCTCCCTATTAGTCATCTCTATTTTATCATTAGCTTGGGGGTGATAGGGTGTTTTTAATTTATGTTCAAGCCCCAAGCATTGCATGAGTTTTCAAAAATTAGCACCTATAAAATAGATTTTATTGCCAAAAATCAATGCACATAGCACCCCAAAACTATTCACAACATTTTTTTGTACAAATTGAGCAATAGTGGATGATGTATAGTCGATGATAACTGCTACTTCTACCCATTTGGTACAATAGTCAATGGCGACGATTATATATGCCTTTCCATTGGACATGGGTGTGATGGGACCCATGGAATCTATGTTCCATATGTCAAAGGATTCCAGTGGTTGGATCCACTATTGAGGTTCGTCCATACATGCGATTATCCCACCATCTTGTTGACAACACTCACAAGATTGGAAAAATTGCTAGGAATCCTTGAAGATTGTGGGCCAATAATATCCTACCATTAGGATTTTTAAGGTTGTGCATATCCCAACATAGTGGTCCCCACAAGGACCCTCAAGAGCATCCTAGAGAATTTGCAATTGATCTGCATCAAGTACATACCAATGAACTAGGCCATCGATGCAAACGTTGTAAACATGTTCGTTGATTTCTATAAAGTGCTTAGCCTGATGGAGAAATTGTTGTTTCTTCCTATGGTCTAGATCTTATGGCATCTCTTGAGTAAGAAGATAAGTGAGGATGGAATCATACTATTTTGATTCTATGGGTATTTGTTCATTTATTGCACTTGCAAAGAGGAGTTCAATAGGAAACAGATTAGAGAGTGGGCTTTCCTCCTCTTTGTTGTCCCATTGCAACTAAGAGAAGTGGTTAGTGACCACATTCTCAATTTCCTTTTCATCTACCATTGTGAGATTGAATTCCTATAAGATCACTAGCCACCATATGACACAAGGATTCATCATTGGCTTGTTTATGAGGAAGCAAATGGCACTATGATCCATGTGCACAAACACTTTATATCTAAGCACATACTGCCTAAACTTCTCTAGAGCAAATACCACTACCATCAATTATTTTTCTATGGTGGTGTAGTTTAGTTCTGCATCCACAATGCTTTGACTTGTGTAATGGATGTAATATGAACATTTATTATCATCCAACTGCATAAGCATGGCTCCCAAGATGTAGTTAGATGCATCCATCATGATATGAAATGGTCTGGACTAGTCAAGTGCTCATAGAATTGGAGTCTCTATGAGATTCTGCTTAAGGCTTTAGAATACATTTTTGCATTCATTGGTCTAGATGAAGGGAGCATATTTTTTTTGTTAGCTCAACTAATAGTTTTGCAATCTTGGATAAATTCTCTATAAATCACTAGTAGTAGCCAATGTGTCCAAGGAATGATTGAACATCTTTAACAATTTCTAGTTTATGGGCGATTTCTTGGATGATCCTTATCTTTTTAGGGTCTACCTCAATCCCTTCCTATGAAATTCTATGCTCCAATACAATGCCTTCTTAGACCATGAGATGGCTCTTTTTCCAATTAAGCCATAAATATATTTCCATACATCTTTTGAGTACTTGCTCAAGGTGGTCCAAGGCTTGCTTGGAATGTAGCAACATAAGTGAAGAAGTCATCCATAAATATCTCCACTTTGCTACTAATTTGCTACTAAAAGATGGTTAAGACCAGGTGTTTGAAACTGGCAGGAGCATTGCACAAACCAAAAGGCATTCTGTGATATGCAAAGGTCCCCTAGGGACTCATGAATGTTGTTTTGACTTGATCTTCTAACACGATCTAGATTTGGTTATAGCCACTATAACCATCCAAAAAACTATAATAACAATGCCAAAATATGGTGTCCAACACCTGATCAACAAATGACAATGAAAAATGATCTTTCAATGTTTCCATGTTTAATAGCTTGAAGTTGATACAAACTCATCATTTTTTATCTCTCTTTAGCACTATCATGAGTGAACTAACCTACTTGCTATCCACAATGGGGTAGATTAACCTTAGCTTAAGGAGTTTTTTAATCTCCTCTTTGAAAATTTGCTTCAATTTTGGATTCAACCACCATTATGGTTACCTCCTTGTCTTCATGGACGAATCTGTATAAATGTGGTGCTAACATATCTATGGATCAATGCTAGTGAGTTCAAGCTATGAGCAAGAAAAAGTTGTTGGTCATTTGTTAACTACTTTTAATTATTTTTCTTTCTATTTGAGAGCAAGTTTGAAATTAAGTAAAACCAACTTGCCATTTCTTAAGAATGCATATTCCAAGCCAGTAGGTAGACTTTTTAACTCTAATGGCTTTTCTTTAAAATTCTTAGCAATCTCCAACTTTCCCCAATTGGTATCATCATTTTCATTATCAAAGAGTTGGTGATGAACTTGCTTTACTTCATTCATGCCTACAACATAAGCACATGTCAAGCTCTCAGTACATTCCATGCACATTGTGCTACTATCAAAATTAGCAATCAACCACTAGATGTCCTCTTATTTTATGGCTACTACATATAGACACCTTTGAATATCTACTTCATGTGCACATTACTTGTATGCAAAATGGATACTCATTTCATGGACCAAAGTTTTTACATGTAATTGCACCCTATATTATTGTACACGATGCATGGAACTCATCTCTTCTCAATCTTTCCAAATGTATTTTTCTTACATATCTCCAGGGAAAGATTTCTAATGCTCATTCTTGCACCAACAATGCTTAGCGATGTCGTTCCCATAATGATTGGAAAGTCCCTTTTACAGTTCTCAACCTTGATCACTAGGAAATCAATAGGATAAGATCATCCATAGACAGTGCTCATAATGTCTTTGACCAATTCCAATGGAATAGTGATGAACTAGTTTACCAATTCCAATCTGATATTGCTCTTCTTGAGATGTGGTAGGTTCTAGGTAGTATACATCTCATGAGAAATCAAGTTCACACCAGAACTTGACTTAAGAAGAGCTTTACATGATTTATTCCCAACAATTTGTACATAGATAAGAGGACTCCTAAGATTAACTAATTTCTTGAAAAGGTTTCCAACCAAAATCCAATGAGATATGAAATGAGTAAGCATAATAGTATGGATTTTGGATAGCATTTGGTTTGAAGGGAACCCAATGGAATGGTTTGCAGAGGCTATGGTAAGAATAGGGTGACCAACCTCCTAAGTTTGTGAGGGCTTAGTAGGACTATTGGTTTAGAAGAATGATCTTTTACAAGCATGAGGTTCTAAACCCCTCAATTGATGAATCAGTTATAGACTAATAGCCATGGTAGCATTGTGTTGCTACAACTGGGTTGAAAGTTCACCCTACATGAATGGAGTAGGTGGTAGCTATGTTGAGAATGGAGGAATAGGTGTAGGAACAGGAGGAGGATAAGAATAAAATGTGGCATCCCTCATGGAATGTGGAGAATGAGCTCTATAGTATTGGGGAGGATGATAGTAATGTTGGAAAGGAAACATGACTAGAAGAGTCACGTGGAGACAAGGATTGCAAAACGTAATACCCATATGGATCTTGTTACCTATAAGGATACTACTGCTTTGGTGGTGGCATCTCCCATAACTGTGGTTGGTGCCACTATTAATATTACCTATATGATTGTGGTGGAGCTTCACTTGGATAATATTTTTATTGCTAATGGAATTATCTAGGATTACCTTAAGGATAAGGTAATCATATGGGTGTTTTGTCATGGATTTAGAGCATACAGCCCAAACTCTTGTAAGTGTGACACAACAAGGTAACATCTCTTAGGATGTTCATATTGGTAGATGTCACACCCACCATCATCATCTAATTCAGTTTTTGTAATACCCTCAACTACAACAATCTTTCCCCTACCCCTTTAGTAAGCACGTTCAGCTTCTTTCCACCTCCTATGGTCACAATCACTACTCTGCTCTCTTGATTCTTCAACGATTTTTAGAGCAACTTGGAATTTTTTATCCAATAAATCCCACATTTTATCTACCTTAGCCAAAATTTTAGATATAGATTTTTGAATTGGCAAGGTCTTTCTCTTTACCACTTCTTTAAGAGGTCACTCTTCCTCATTATCACAAAATCAGACTTCCCTCTTTTTGATGGAGGGATCCCTATTGCATTCTTCAGAACTTTCCTATTTTCTTAAGTCTCCTTCTTCTTTTGCTACCTTCTCAATTAGCCTTTGAATCTGATGGGCTCTAAGTTTTGATAGTCTCCCCTGGGCATAAACCCCAAGAGTTCTTCTTGTTTCCAATCTAAGTCCATCTATGATATGGAGAAGTTGTTCCCACTAAGAATAACCATGGCCAAGGCATCAGTGTATGAGAGAATAGTATCTCCCTATGGAGGCATCTAAGGGTTCATGGTTTTCTTGCTTCCATCCTTGGATTTTTCTTCTCATATTAGACACTCTGGAGTATGCTTGATGCTTATCATTAAATAACTCTAGCATTGTACTCCACCTATGAATGGATTTCGACTTCAAGGACTGGTACTAGCTTTTTGCTTCCTTGATGTGTCTTGGGAAATAGCTTTAATTTCTATCAATAATTTTCAATATTTTGTAATGCACAGGCATCATGAAAAGCATGAAGATGTGTTTGTGGATCATAGTTATATCTCCCCTCAAATTTTGGAATATTTTTCATATAAAGTGGTCTAATCAGACTATCTTTCACATGCCTGGTTGGAATGTTTATTGCCTCTTCAATATTTAGCATGCTTCAAGTTGCCAAGAAAGGCTTATCATCATCATTATTTTGATGATGTCGATGATTTCCTCTACTAACCCTTCATTCATGATGGGTCCAATGATCATCATTATTGTCCCATTATTCCCCTTCATCATGATTGTTCTTTCTATGATGTTTGTTAGAACTAGAAGAGGAAGAAAAAGATGCAAATGAAGAGGGCAAAGAGGGAGGAGGACTACCACCATCATGATGTCTACCAACTCCCCTATGGTTATCATGGCCACATTCATCAATTTTATTTTCATCTTGATGCTTGTATGAGCCCTTGCCCTCACTTCCATTTTTACCTGAACTTGGATTGTTGATAGTGAACTGCAAATTCATGGCTGCACCCCCATAACCAATAACAAGGCGTGGAGAATCTTCATGTTGAGAACCCCCATAGGGTGGGTCCTCATTGTCATTTTGGTTAAGCAGGAATAAGGGATTGGTGAATCATTTCCCCTTCATAATCTCATGGTGCTTCTCCTAGTGTTGATCTCTTCTACATTGTGTTTTAGTGGGATGGTAGTCCCAGTAGTCATAGTCATGCACAATGTACTCCTCTTGAAGATCTTGGATTCTTAACCTCCTAAGAGTTTGAAGCAGCATCATAGGCATAGATTGATTAGGAGGCATTATAATGTTGCCTTCCATATCTCACCATCATAGTTATTCATCTTGATGTAGGATAAAGGTGAAATCAGGCACATACTCATGTGGATGAGTATACACCACCTTACATTCTTGATCGACGGGTGATTTAGTATATCACACCTATGAGAAGAAGACATTTTGCAATACAAATAAGATATCAATGTGCTTATGTGATCATATTTATTGCGAGAATGATTTTGACCTTAGGGTTCATCCAATGATTTTAATGATGTTCACTAAACCTAGATAGCACATAATCAAACAAAAAGAGTCCCCAGTAATGATGCCAATGATGAGTGATGAAGTACCCCTATGCTAAACCATATGAATCATTAAGCATTCACACATGATCCAATCAAATTCCATGGACTCTATGTCTTCCGATACACTAGCCTCTAGGAAATGAACTTGCTGTAATAGTCATTCATTATCTTCCCAATTACACATGTGACATAAAAGATATGGTTAAGTATAATCGAGGCATATGATTTTTATTATTTTATAGTTTATGTTCTTGGTGCTTTAAAATAGAGAAATAAAGTAATTTAATATCTAATTTAATCTAACTAATTAATTAATCTCTAACTAATCCTAACATAAGTATCTAATCCCACTTTCTATACACATCCTAAATGCATACAACACTACTAGGCTACAAGCATTAAGCACTACTAGGATTACCAAGTGTTGTATGTAATGCTCAAAGTGGTCATACTTATGTGTTTAATCTATTTAGCTTAATTACTCAATTAATCAATTAAATTTTAGTTTAGCTTAATGATTTAAATAATTAATGAAAACATTAAATGCAAAAATAAATTATTGATCTATTCTAAGTGTTGTAAGGTTTGATCAAAAGGCTTGTCTTTATTATTGTTCACACTAGTGTGCTCAGGTACATAGGTGCTCAAATAAAGATCCATACACTTTTTGACTTCTATTGTAGGCACTTAGAGAAATATTCTAATTTTCAAATGACAAAACTGCAAGAGCTATGCTACAACTATGACTTGACCACCTATAAAAAGAGTTGGTAAGCACATATTTATAGACTTTATTATGGAGCTATGTTGATGGGGCCCCATAAACATAGTAAACACTACATCAATACAGCTGCATTGATGGGGCAACACCATGTAGATAAGGTCATGTCAATGAGGACCTGTTGATGAGGCCACATCAATGGGGGCCCATCAACATGACACTTTAACACTTCATCACTAGCAGTAGTCATGTGAAGTCCAAGGCATGTACGAAGGGTTAGGAATGGATACTCATCACATGTAGGCTAGTTAAATCTTTACTTTCCATTGTTAATTAGCTTAATTGATTTATTTCTTTATTATCATTGGGAGTAGCATAAGCCCAAAACAACATCAATTATCATATGTCTCACTTTGGACTAAATCACAAGTGACTAAGCTCTCACTAGTCCAAGTGGGAAGATAACAAACTACAATTAAGACATAACAATTTAGATGCACAACTAGTCCCATCCATGCAATTTGACCAGATCATGCATGAACACTTATGATTCATATGGTTGGATGTAGGGGTACCTCATCACTCATCACTTCCTTAATTCAACCATCAACATCAATGTGGCAACCAAAGTGAAGCTACAAAAAAATAAGCATCACTCTCAACCATGCCAAGAATATGGAATTATTAGCCATTGAGCAAACTAATGCCAACACCATACTCTTAGATTTTTTAAATCAAATGTGCAAGAAAAATAAAGATAATAATCACCAAATAAAGATGTTTTCAAACCAAGTGGAGCTTCTAGAAGCTAAGCTTAGAGGTAACAACATGATTACATAGAATTCTCCTTTCCATCCAGACTAGATGGAGAAAAATAAAGCTTTGGAATTCCAAAAAAAATTATTAGAATGCAAGAGGTGTGTGTTGGCCATAACATGTTCCATGACAAGCTTAAGAAACTTTGCAGCAACATGGAAGAGTTCGAATAAAAGGCATCAAATAAATAAAACTTGATACAAGAAAGAGTACTTTTAGTTATTAAAGAAGAATAAAGGGTTATATGTAGAAAGGAAAATGAGTCTATTCATTTAACATACTAAGTTGGAGGAATTATTCTAGAATTTTTCTAATAGTATAGTAATAATCACATTAGAAGAACAACAAAAATGCCTACAAGGGGAGTATGCAGAAGAGAAGGATGAAGATGGCATCACCCTTGGGAAGCTTAAATACTATGAGATAAAATGAGTTATCATTTTATTTAAAATCCCTAACTCNATAATATAATGACTAATGCTCTATGTTAAATACATTTGACACATAGAAAACTAACAATAGATGTGACTTTACAAATCTTTATTTCTCCTTGTTGCCAATAACCTCTTCCTCATTATTGTTATTGGCTTGCATGGGAGTTAGGTTTGCTACTNTTTTGTCTTGGTATTGCATCCAGATCCTAGAGAAAGTAGCCAAGAATCAGTAGCAAACCTAACTCCCATGCAAGCCAATAACAATAATGAGGAAGAGGTTATTGGCAACAAGGAAAAATAAAGATTTGTAAAGTCACATCTATTGTTAGTTTTCTATGTGTCAAATGTATTTAACATAGAGCATTAGTCATTATATTATAAAAAAATTGCTAAGTGTGAAAAATGTTGAAAATAATTTATGATGTGAATTATTATTATGACTATCAATGTAACAATTTTTTGAAATAATAAAGTATTTCTACATCATCTCTTATGAACTATTATTGTATGCCACACTAGTTATAGAAATGACACAACACACAAAATGTTGTATTATTCTTTAGCATTTAACATTATTAGTTCATAGTAAGTAATGAAGTTAAAGTGAAAAAAAACGAACAATATGAAGTTATAACTTGGTTACTAATAAGTACTAGTAGATATCTATCACTTAAAGAAATAAAAAGAAAGAAAGGTTTTTTAGTTTTTTAAGCATTGAAACATTATTCTATTAGTAATAAACTTACAAGTAGTAGTATTATAAGGGAAAGAAGAAATTTCTTCCTTAGTAGGAGAGATATTAAGTTTTCCAAAGCCTAAGTCAATAAACCCAATATCAAAGATAAAATTGTTATTTAGACCTATCAAGTCTTTAGTATCAGTAGGAGTTTTAAAAGTGGAAGGGACTGTAGTTATACCTACAAGTTCAACTTTAACATTGGATGATTTATCACTAAGTTAATAGGGTTGTGTCTCATGATCTAAGTGAGAGACACTTAAAATTTAAATGTTAATAGGGATGATTATCTCATGGTCTCTAAGAGGAAAATATATTTCCTAATGTATAGAAGATGAAACTGCATGATTCTAAGCTAATCAAGGGCAACCTAATATTCTATTCACATCAAGACACTTACATATGATCATAAAGAAAGCTTTAGACTGCATAGAATCACCTACTATAAATGGTAACTTAATAAAGCCTATAACCTCTACTTGTATACCATTAAAGGAGATGAGGTTTGTTCAAGTTTTCTTAAATTTTACCTGATCATAGAGATCAAGATGCTTGATAAAAACTCATGTGATCACATTAAACTCAACATTATCATTAACATATATAAGTGGGATAGGAGCATCAAGTGATACCTTAATAGTAATGTAGATTGATAGCTAGCAAATATTCCTAGTAAACTTAGTCTTAATGTTTTTACCACAAAATTTCAAACTATCTAATCCATAGCGAGAGACTTGAAGGAAGGATGAGATAGCCTCTATTTGGACAAGGATGTTACTTGGAACCACAATCCTCTTAAGAACATCATATAGAGCATCATGATATTCTTTTGAGATTGCTATGAGGTCATACAAGGATAAACTAGTTTCCTTATAATGGAAAATAGTAGTCATTTGCTATTAAATTTTATTATCCACTGCCTGAAATAATTATGGAGCAAGTTCTACTATGACTAGTTGTATAGGATTGAATACAGGTGGAAGAGTACATGAAGAGGTAGCATTCTATCGCTATTGAAAAGAAGCCTTATTCTGAGCTTTAGAAGGCTATTTGGGTGCACCAAAAACATTTTCTTTCTACTTATTTGCCTATTATTCATTGATTTGATGACTATCAGTAAGAATCCTCACTTGGGATGATATAAAGCATTGACTAGATGATTGGACTGTAGTGAATGGAGGGATACTTTGAGATGCATGAGAGTGATATGAAACATGGTGAGAGTAGGAAGGGTAAATAGGTTAAGATAACATAAACAGTGTTTTAGGTTATTATTAGTAATCATGGTGTGGTTAAGAAGTAGGAATAGCAGAGTAGAAATGTGTAAATGTATAAGGTAAATGGAGATATTGACCATTTGAGATTACATTGATGTAGTATGGGACCTAGAAAGACTGAGCTAGTGGTAATGAGAAAGTGGTGCAATTTGACCAATAAATCACAAATGGTTTGTCATGTTATGAGAAATGCTATTTATGGCCTTTGTTATTTGACCAATGAATAATATGTAGTTCCTTTGATGGAGAATTGTGAGTATTGCATTTTGGCCTAAAGGCTAAAATAACATTTCTAGTTCTCAAAGGGTCTTGAAAAACTTCAAGATGTCAATTATTCAAATGTATGATGAATGGTTCATTCTCCATTACTATCTTGTCCTTATCTATGAGATCTTGTACGTTATCCTTTAGATTTCTATAGTTTTCTGTGTTATGACCAATGGTCTTATAATAGTAGAAATACTTCATGTAGACATACCACTTTGTTACTTTAGTATCTCCTTCTTATCTTAGAGAAGAATCCATTTCTATTAGATAAATGCAATGATCATGTGCCCTCACTTGATTAGAAACTTGCTTCTTCTTAAGATGTCCATCCCTAGGAAGGTTGTTAGGAACTAGGGAATATCTCATGGGTATCTTGATACATTGATCCCTATTCTTTTGAGGCCTATGTTGTTTAGTTAAAGAAGATATAGTCAAGGGAACACTATTATGTCTCTTTGAAAAAGAAAAAAATACCTTGGAATGTTGGTTATCCCTTCTCTTACTTCAAAACCTTGTTGAATTTATTACCAATTGACAAAAATTTGTAGTAATCACATTGAATGATAGCTTTCTTAATATATTTGACAACCAAAACAACATTATTCAAAGAATGAGGCTTAGGATAAATCATCTTTTTCTGAATGTAGTCAATCATTGTAGCTTTGAAGATGTCCTGAAAATGACACTCCTCAAAATGATATGGTAACTTAGTTAATGTCACATTCCATTAAGAAATAAGCTTATTGATGGATTTATTTAGAGCTTTCTTAATAGCCACAAAGGACATAACATTGTCACTTTAAGAAACATTGACCTTAAAGTGTTCAATGAAGGTAGCCAATATGTTTTCCAAAGAGGTGATAGAATCATAAGACAAGAAGCTATACCATTCACTTGCTCTTCAAGAAATAGAGTTAGAGAAGCATCCATATACAATGTGGGGACAAGAAGAAAGAAGCATGTAATCATTTATGAATGTGACTACATGATTCATAAAATCTCCTATTTCATCATTATACTTTGTAAAGCTTAGTAATGAGATTATTTTAGGCAGAACTATCATAAGAACTCAATGCATAGAAAAGGAAGAGCTTCCTTGTATAAACAATGCCTTAGCTACCTTGTCTTTAGTGCTTTGAAGATGGAACATAACCTTGTTAAGTAATGTTAGTAGTTGTGGATCTATTCTAGGGGAGTGCAATGTAGACTAAACTATAGTAGCATAGAAACGTTAAGAGATGATCCATGTTTGGAGTGTATCCAAGTATTGTTGAACTAGGTAAACCTAATGAGATAGAATCAAGTAGGTGTATAAGAGTGGATTATGTATAACCAAGTTGAAAAATACTAAACATGAATGAAGTAATAGTGGTGGGATGTGGAATGGAAGGAAATGATGATATACTAGGTTGAGGTTAAGGGATGAAATATGAAGGCCCAAAATTAGACTTAGACACTGAAAGAAGAAATAGGTTTTGCTAACATCATTAGGAAGGAATGGGTAATAAGGTTGATGAATGGAACTAACCAAGAGATTAAATCTAGGTTTTCCCATGTTGGAAGGAATAGATCTAAATAAAGAAATTTGTGTAGTAACACTAACATTATTTATATGATGAGATAAGGGATTATTTTTATTGAGACATTCAATTTATCATTCTTCACCTTTATTAGTAAGATGAATATTAAATTCTAAAGTTGTACTTCCTCTTTTTTATCTAATAATGGTGTTTGGACCAAGAGGTTGATCCATAATAGCTTTTTTTCTAGCTTTCTTAATCTATAGATTTATCTTCTCTTATATCTTTTCTTATTTTATGATGAATTCCAAAATCTCCTTAACTTCTCCATAATACAGTTTAATGGGTTGATCAAGCTTTAGAAGAAAACAAGAAAGATCATTAGCCCTTTCATATTCAACCATAAGCCTGAACATTTTTGGTGTAAGTAGAAAGTCCAATTTTCATTTAGCGTAGGCTATCTTGTAATCTATTTGGCTTAGTCCTTCAAAAAATCCTTGGTCTTTTTTTATGTTAGTAAGCCTCTAAAGCTTGAAAAAATCAAAATTTAAAGATGATTTAATTTTCCATGAATGTCTTTTATAAGTGACTATGACTTCATAGGGATGTTACAAAACCTTCAGTTTTCCAACAAATAGGTTTGGGACTTGGAAAAGAATTTGAAAGAGTATTGGTTTAAAATGACATATAAGAGTAATAGGAGAAATGACATGACATAATAGTTTTGATATGACACATTAAATGGACTTAGAAAGTTTATTATTAAGTAGATCCTAGAAATGACACTAATTTCTATATATTGATCCCTCCTAGTGTTAAAGAAGTTATTGTCATAAGAATCATCATAATTGAATTCAAAGTAATCCTAAGTGAAATGAGTGAAGCATCTTATGACCACAAAATTGTTCAAAAATTATATCTTCAAATCCAAAAAGTACTTACAAATTATCAAGAATTCTAATGACTTCAAACATCTTTTCACCAAACATAAGCCATAATCAATCAGAAAAGATTACCCCGAATAGTAGTTAGAAATGAGATGAATGCAACATATGTAAGAAAACATATGTATAATGTAATGTAAATAACATTATATAGAATGGAATTTGACAAAAAGATAGAATTTATATGTGACCAGAAAAGGGAAAAATAATTTGACAAAATTAGATCTAGAAAACTAGAAATAGATGTTACTTCTAGATCAAAGAGATAGTATAATAGATCTAGTGTAGATAAGTGCAAGATATGGAAAGAAAAACTAAAACTTAAAATACAATGAGATAAAATAATGAGGAAAAAATATAGAATATCCAACAAAAATTCTTGAGACATAATCAAGCTATCATGAATCCTTGACAAGGAGGTTTGTTACCTCATTTCTATTGCTAATGCATGTGCCTTATAAGATCTCAACTAGAATGATGAGCTACTACAAATAAGAAATTGGCAAAGCAAAAGGAAAAGTTAAATCATATCAATGTATGAATCTAGATTCAATTAATATCACCGTGCATTAGAAGGATAATACAATAGGGATACAATGTGCCAGTAGAGCAAATAGAGGTAACTAGAGACTATGATAGGCTAAAACCCTAATACTTACAAAAGCAATTACAAGAGAAATTGTTGTTGGAAAAGAGCTTTCTCTTTATTTAGAGATTAGCAAATATCCTACTTATATTTGTAACCAATGATCAATCAACCCATTTTTGAAGTATACTCTTATTTATAGGTTAGAAATGCCTAGCAGATCATGAAGAAATATGCATTGGGATCCACATAATTCTCTAGAAGGTTTGGATAGGATAAATAATGTGTGTAGCTGTAGAAGATGTTTAAAATGAAACTAACATAGAGAAGTGACATTTAATATCAAAAACTTCAAGAATAAATGTCAAGAATCAAAAAAATGCTAAACATTGGACATGAAAATTGTTGCAAAAAAGTTCGGATCAACTCAAGAGATGATGCTAGATGTTGAAATTGAAGCTTAAGAGATGACTAAATCAAAATGACATTTTATTTGACATGATACATCATTTTTTATAAACATTTATAATGAAAACTAGAAACAATGTTGCTAATGATGCAAAATGTTGAAGTTAGAACTTTTCAAGATGGCCTAAGTTGTAAAAACCACAAAAGTATACTTGAGATGCTTACTTATGTAGAAAAGTCAAAGTGAATACAACAACATTTAGTAATGTCGATGTCATGCTACTATAGAAATATAATGATGCAAGATGTCAAAAAAGATCAAAACAAAAGGAAAAAATTATGAAATGGAATCAATTATGAAAATAAGAACAAAAAACATGGATTAGAATAGTAGAAGAAGAATAATTAAGAAGATAGATTTGAAAAGGGATGAGTGTTAGGAGAAAAGTGATGAAAAAAAGAACATTTCCTTTACCTTGGGAGATTAAGGGAAAACTATGCTAAAAAGAAATAAGCTCAAATCTAAAAGTCCCTAAGAGATCTGCTACACACAATTATGAGTAAGAGAGAGAGATGCATAATTGATGCCAAGAGAGCTAGCCTTACCAAGTATTTGTAAGCATAGAATAAGGTTTGAGAAATTTCATGAATAAAAATCTAATTTCAAGATTAGGTTACATGTATTTTCAATGGATACATCAGTAGCTATGATCAAGGGTTCAGGTCATCAAGAAATATTAGATATAATCTAGGCTACCCAAGAATGAGTTCTTGATACCAAAAGTTAAAACAAGAGAACAATTGGAATAAACTCTAGTTAAATATATAATATGTCTTTAGACCATATAATTACATTAAACTCCAATTAAATTACATGTATTTTATAAATATATAATTATAAAATACCAACAATGGACCACCATCATCTTTCAACCTGTCCTTCATAAGAAGGACTAAACATTAGCAACTACCAAGAAATATTAATAAATAAAGGAAATTATCTAGGATGCTTATGTATTCCATGTTCTTTCCTTGTGCATTAAAGTTTATAGGTCATGTACGTTCAAATTCTATGAGGTTAGATGTTTTATTTTTCAAAAATGAACTTTGCAAGATAATGTGCATAAAGTAGTGAAGTTAGTGGATAGATGTGTCTTAGTGGAGTTGTAGATGTATCAAGCATGCTCAAAGTGGATTAGAAAAATATGAACTAGCAAACATATAAGGAGATTTTCTAGGAGTGAAGTAGTAATGAGAAAGTTAGTTGGCTATGCATGACAACCTCCCCATACTTGTATAAATCATGCTCATTTACTACTAAAAAACCTTAAACATCTATTTTCTAAAATTTTTGGATGTTCATTTTCATTTGTGCTTTGCTGAAGTCTTTCAAGAGTAGTTTTCTTTTTCTTGTTCTCATGTTCACTATGTTTTAATCTTAATTTGTTCTCATGTTCATGTTTCTTACATGTTCACAAATTGATTTTATTTTATCATCTTTTCTCTCATTTCTTAATCAATATCTCAAATTATCTATTATGTTACATATTTTCATTTCATTTTTTTAGTTCTTAGTTGCATAAGTTCATAACTTTTTCTTAGTTTCAAGGGTTACTGAAGTTAATTTAAATTTTTTATTTCAAGATAATTTTAAAGTATTTTGATTAGTTTAAGGCCTAGATCTAATTCATATGGATACCTAAGATTCATATGTGTAGATTTTGAAGGCTTATTATTTCAAATTTTTATAGAAATGTCAACTAAAGTTCATTGTTTCTATACTACCTACATTGCCACAACCTTATCACAACTCTTGGTAAGATTCCTACAAGATCATGGCATCATCATGACTCATGATGTACTTATGGTCAAATATCATAACCTGTGTATCACTTGCAATTGACTACCATGTGTTGTAGTTGCATCTTTTGCTACCAATAATTATTTTAATAATCCTTTCATTTTAACCACAACTCATAGTTGACTAATTTTCTCTAACCATGACTCGTGGTTCACTCCTAGACTCTCACTATGACTTGTGCTATAATATCATAACTTGTGGTATTCATAGTTTTCAAATTTGTTTCTATTTTGGCCTTACCATGACTCATGATCAAATGCCATGACCTCTCTTGGACTTGTGGTTAGGTCATGATGACTTTTTTGGAGTTTGGAGTTAAAATTTCTACCATTTTTGCATTCTGAGGATCTTATTTTGCTACTTAAATTTTTGATAGTGGTATTAGAGCATCATTATTTAGCATAACAAATAAGAAAGTTCCTAAGTGCTCTTTGATTTGTAATGGTTTTCAACATCATACATTTTGAGGTCACCTCATGAAGTCTTTATTATAAATCAACAAAGTTTGGAAGTATGTTGAAAATGATTTTGAAATCCATGTTGACATTAAAGCTTTTTGAAGACAAGAAAATAAGGAATAAAAGATCACTCAAAAGAAAGACTCTCTTTCCAAAATGATTATTTTTACATCTATTTCAAAATCAATTTGTACTAGGATCATAGTCAATGAGACATCCAAGTAATGTTGGGAGGTATTACAATAAGAGTTCAAGGAAGATGTGATGAACCAACAACCCAAGAGGCTTAAACTTAGGTCATAGATTGAATCATTTTCTTAATAGATTGTTTATTATATTAAGGAATTTAGATGATTACCAATGTGATTATTCCATAAGGTAAAAAGTCCAGAAGTTTGTTCAAGTCTTATATAATAACTATAGGTACCAAAACTTTATGGTTACCATACTTCAAACAAAGGATCTATTCTCCTTTACTGTTGATGAGATAATATCTAGTGTGAGAGCTCTAAAAGAGTTGAAAACATCTAGTTCTCAAAATGATAATGCATATATTACCTAGAACTTTCAAAGAGATAGAGATAAAGGCAGGAGAGATAGAGGTAGAAATGCTTAAAATAGATTTAGTAAAATGCTAGAGATAGAAAACTAAAATGAAAAAATAAGAATTTTAGAAAAAGAGAAACATAGAATTTATGGTAAGGATCCTAAGAAATGGATCAGAGATCAAGAATGTTAGATGATGAGCTATATTACCCCATTCTCTCTCTGATGTATGTGTTTAATGAAAATTTGACAAGAACATTGAAGATTTTGGAGTTAACAAAAAGAGATTGGATGAGATCAGTATATTGACTTGATTCTAAATGGATCTCCATGTGCCAAGAGGATAACACAAAGAGAATACACATATATCAACATGGGGAGAAAAAGAAAATTAAAAAATAATTTATATATCTATAAGGAGAATAATTATTCTACAAAAAAGAAAAACTCTTTGAAACACTTTCCAAATTGTCCAAATGAAAGCAAACATATCATTTGGCTTAGTAGAAAAAATAATTGAAAACATGTTAATCATGTGCTCACTAAGTGTTAACCCTTTTTTATTTAGTGGTATCCTCCTATTTATAGGCTGAAAATGCCTTGTACATTGTAAATAAATAACGCATTGGAATCCACAGAATCTTCTAGAAGATTTTGAATAGGACAATTGACATGTAGATAGCTAATATAAAAAATGATGTCAGGTGTTAAAAGCAAGATTGATGCAAGATGTCCTAGAGAAAAAATGATCCTATGCATTAAGAGAAATTGCAAAAAAAAAAAAGAAGGAAAAAGAAAAATAAAACTAAAGTAAGCATTGATGTAGAAGATGACACTAGACAGCAAAATCGAAGACCATAGATAACCAATCTTAAATGATGCTACAGGTAAACGTGAGACATCACTTCTAGCAAAAGTTAAAGATGAAGACTAGAAACCACAATTATTAATGATGTAGAGCATTAAATATGGACCATTGAAGATTTCTTTGAGCTAGGAAGCCATGAAATGTACCCAAGACTTTAACTTATGCAAAAAGAAAAAGCCAAAGTGGGTACAATATTATACCTTCTTAATTGATACTACTAAAAAGTTGAAGGAGAATTCATAAAAAAAAAAAAAAGACACAAGCTACTAGGTAATCGTAAGAGGATTAAAAAAAGTAGATAAGTGGGAAGATAGTCTAGAATATCACTAATACACCTATCATGAAGTGCTATACCATAGGAGTGGGGCAAGGCTAGACCCCAAAAAGCATACATAAAAAATGTAGATAAAATGCTCCCTAATCCACTCAATTCTATCAATCACACCATCACCATTGTAAAGTAGAGACACTCATTTAGCCTCACTAATGTAGAGCATGAAAAGAGAAAGGAATAAAGAAAGAAAAATAAAAAATAACGAAAAGTGAAAATAGAAAGCAATAAAATAAGTGAAAAGCATGCTAGGGACATCACCAATACACCAATGATGGGTTGTTGTCTCATATAAGTAGGGCATTACTAAATTCCTAAAACCAACCTTTCTCTTATCTTACTCATATGAAGATTCATACTTCTTATGCCACTCTACACTCAACACTCCCTTACTACATTAGGGCAAAGACTCTTACTTGGCTTCACTATTTTTGAACATATAAAGGACTAGAAATAGATGAGAAGTGGGGATGAGAGGGAAATATAGTACATGATAGCAGAAATTATAGCATGCAAAGGTAGAAAGAAAAAAATAAATGGGAAGAAAAGAGGATATCCCTCATACACTTGTCATGAGGATAGCGCTATGCCAAAAAAGTGAGATATCACAAAATTCTACGTACCATATGGCCAAAAAGGATGTCATATATATATTTGCAAAGTAACCCATCTCTATTCCACTCAATAATATGCTCAATCATACCCTTATATGAATTAATTATATATTCAATCACTCAAAAACCTCACTAATTATGCCAAGTACATATAGTAGAATGGGATAGACAACATAGGGAAATATGAAGAAAATAGCTAGAGAAATAGTAAAATATGAGATATAGAACAGGAAAGTAGTAAGAAAAATAGAATCAGTAAAATAGGATTTAGAGCAAAACTATTATCCTAACATAATGTATATCTCATCGTAGTGTAAAAGAGCTTATGAAAAGCAAACTATCGTTGGGACAACACACATTTGATCTTGTACAACGAACAAGTTTAATGCTATGAGTTTAGCTACATGTAGTAGTACTTTAGGAAGCTTTTGTTCATGAGATCTAGAAATTAATGTCCTTACATATCAAATAGAATATACATGCCATTTTGTAGAAATTCAATCACTAGAAAATGACCTTGCCAGTTAGGAAAGAACTTTGTAAGTACAAAGTTCAAAAAATGGCAAGTAACTACATCACACTCATGAATCTCTCTAATTCTAACATATCTAAAGTGATGACACTAAATGTCTACTTGATATTCATGTAGCTGTTAAAGAGCAATTTATCATTATTTTTTAAGAAGATCCAACTCAATGCATCACATGTTGTTGTTATCATGATATGAATACTAATCATTGAGAGCAACATGAAGAGATGGAATACAAAGTTTAATTGGTAATATTACCTCAGAACCATAGGTTAAAAGGTATAGGGTAAGACCATTTATGATACAAAGAGTAATACGGTAGAACTACTAGACATGGAATAGCTATATGTGTTAATTGTATTGGGCTTCATTCATCATGGTACAAAGGAAATAGATGATCATTTTATTAGCGAATTTAGCTTGACCCTAGGTGTCCATCATAAACTCTTAAGTGAGTTTGACTAAGGACTATCGTAGACTCCATAGGACTAAAACAATGTAAAATAATGCTTATCGAGGAAAATCAACATAGAATATCAAGATTTACTAAATGAAAGTGTCAACTACATTTACATAAAGCATCCTTTTGAGCAAGCATGAGATAATTAGGAGTTTTCCCAATAATTAGGTAATAAAAAAAGATTAGCGTATTACTAATTATCATTATTCATGTTGATATTGCTTATCAAGATGTTAGGAGATAGTGTAACAAGTGTTAAGAAAACTTATTATACAAGCTAATCTCACATAGTGAAAGGATCATTATAAATGATGAATGTTGTCACAACATTAGGCAATGTATTTTCAGAGTATGAAATGTGACTCGCAATATGAACAAAAAAAGAAAAGAACAAGTTCCTTGGCCATTTCTAGATAAGAAACTAAGTGAGAAGCCTTACAATCATAGTCCCCATTAACTTGATTTATAATGACTTGAGAGTCACCATAAATACTAATACTCTTAACTTGATTTTGTAAGGCTATAAAGAGATATCGTATCAAAGCCTTATACTTAGCTATGTTGTTAGTGTATAGAAAGTCAAGCTTATAACTCAATAAACAACTTGTTTTGCAGAAAGAATAAGACCATAGTCTACACTAGATCTAAAGGAAGTGTATGTTCCATCAAAGTAAAAGATAGCATCTGAATACTTAGTATCACCATGTTAGTTATGGAAAATGTGAGTTGTTTTAGAGGAAGAGATAATATCAACTATGACTCTATCTTTAATGGAGTGTTAAGATAATAAACAAAGGTCAAACTCAATGAGAAAATTCTTCTAACAACCTGAGCTATGATTGTTGGAAGGATTGTTAGCAAGGACTTTGAGAATGTTATTTTAAATAAATAACAAATATCTTAGCATTGTGAAGGTAATATGTTCACTTATTAAGAGCAAAGATAAGACTTAGATAAGATTTCTTGATGCCAGAGTACCTAGTGTTATAGTCTGAAAAATGATGAGATATATAATATATGGGATGAAAAACTCCATCTTCTTACCTTTGAGAGAGCATGGTAGATATAAAATGGTTAGATTTGGGAAAATAGAGGTAAAAAGGTTGATTAAATTGTAGAGAATTTAGAATAAGAAGAGTGATCAAAGCTTCTTTGATGAAATTAAAAATCATTTGACACTTCTCATACCAAAGAAAAGAGGTAGATTTATGAAGTAAGTAAGTCAAAGGATGAAGATAATTAGTAAGGTTGGAAATAAAGCAACGAATCAACTAAAGATAACCTTGTAGAATACACATATCTCAAATATTTTTAGGTAGTGTAAGAGCTAGAATAGCCTTAACCTTATCAAGATTAATAGCTATACCATCTTGGGATACAAGATAACCTAACATCTTACTTATAAGAACCCCAAAAATGCATTTCATAGAATTAGAACAAAGTTTAAGCCTATCATAATGAGTTAGAACTTAGTCTAAGTTAGAAGCATGATCAATTGCAAAGGTAGATTTGATGGTCAAATCATAAACATAATCATTAGCTATTTTGAACATCATGTCATTGAAGATTAAAGTCATAGCTTGTTGATAAGTAGCTCTAATATTTCTATGTTCAAAAGGCATTTTAGTGTATTTAAATGTTCCCCAAGAAGTTATGAAAGTGGTATATTGCTAGTGCTATGAATTTATCTAGATTTGGTTGTAACTAGAAAACCCATCCATGAAGGATAGAAATGCACAACCAACTTTGGATTCTATAAGTTGATCAGTATTACGTAATGCATAGTCATCTTTAAGAGTAAGCTTGTTAAGATTTCAAAAGTAAATGCATATATGAATGTTAGCATTCTTTTTAAGAACTATAACCATGTTAGAAATCTAATTAGAATAGTCAATGAATCAAATGAATCTAGCAATATAAAGCTTGGTAATGTTTTCTTTTGTAGTAAGGGCTATAGGAGAAAAAAACTTCCTAACCTTTTATTTTACAAATCTAGAATATTCTGTCAAAATAATATTATACTATGCTAGCTTTAGGCCTCAACCAAGTATATCATTACAACCCTAAGCAAAAGTAATTTAATGCTTTTGCAAAGGTGCTAATATGGCATTGCAAAGATATTGCAAAAGGATAGCACTAAGCTAAAGAGTCTTTTGTTAACCCTTATAGCTTAGTACTGGTACATCAATCAAGTGATCATTTGTCAGAAGAGGATCTTGATCAAGAAAAGAGAGGTCTAACTAAGGTAGAAGTTCATCCTTTGTGATGTCTAAAGAAGATGTGAAAGAAGTCAAACTTGATTTTAAATCGATGAAAGAAAGATCTAGAGTTTAACATACCTAGCTTTCAGGGTGACTTAAGATCAAAGGATGAAATAGAAAATCTATGTAGGCAATTATGTTCACCTAGGCAAGAATCAAGTAAGAAAATCAAACTTTTATGGTTGGCAAGAAAACATAGCAGACATCAAAACTTCTAGGATGTGCATCATTTCCTAAGTTATAAAAGTAATGGAAAAGGAGAATTCAATACAAAAGCTTTCATTTGCATCAAAGAAACTTGAGAAATAAAATATGAGCATAGTGATAGTGATAGTGTTACTAATGACAAAAGAGCAAGATGACAAGTGGTAATAATAACAAGCAAGGGACTAGGGGTGGATCCAATAGTAGCAGAGGACTACCTTAATCCTACACACTCCCTCCTAGAACCCAAATGTGAGTCATTCAAATCCTAGTTACAATTTTTTTTCTAGAGATTACTACTATTTCTCCAATTTTTTTTGTGATGATTGTAATTGATTTTTGAGATTTTAACCAAATTTCACTAGCAATTGTTATGCTAGTCTTGGGCTTAGTGAATATTTTTAGTTTAGCAAAGTTTTAAAAGCTTGGATTCAGTCTTTTGATTCTATTTTGTTGTGGGGATCAAAACCCAATAGTGTAACCTTAGTTTTAAGGGTTTTTTAAAATTTCTACATTTTCTGCTTGAACTTCATGCATGCATTAATTTGGTTTTCTTTACACATCCTAGATAGGAAACACATCAACTATTCAAGGTTTTAAGCAAATGTGCTTTCTAATTTAAGATAAATCATGATTTTGCACGTCATTGTTATAATGCATTGAATAGTAATAATAGGGCAAAGAAATTTTGCTATTTTCTAGCAAGTTTTGACTAAATCTAATAAATTTTTTAAGTTATCTAACTACAAATATGCATAAATTGACGTTTCCATAGCTAAATTTATAATCATTCATGCAAATTTTAAGAATAAATGGATGTTAAGGTTTTTTCAACTATGATAACATGAAGGTTTTAATGTAACAACATTTTTACAAAATGCCTAAGGGTTGGGATTAATGTGTAAAATGATGTCCTACATTGAAGTAAAATATTAAAATAGAACATTAGAACTCCATAGTTGGATTTCCACATTTCATGTTAAAATTTTGAAGGAGATTTTAACGTGAAACCTTATTTGAAATTAGTATGTCCTGATATGTCAAAATTAATTTAGATTTTTAATGTACAAAACTATGTTTTCAATACTAAACTATGTTCATGTTTGTTTTAGAAATGTAGCAATACCTAAGTTCCTTACCATTGAGCCTATGTTCCTCCTCTTAGTAGATGAAAGAAGTATTTTGGAAAACAAACAGAGGAAAGTAAGGCCCATCAAGAGCAAACCACTATTTAATGACACTATTTTCATCCTATTGAAGCTATGGGCTTGTAGAGGAGTTGCACATTTTTGAAGTTATGCATTACTTACTTCCATGTGGTAATATGAACAAGCATGGGAGAAGAAGTTGTTCTATAGGCCTTGGAGGGAATCCTTCTAGGATTCTTTACAAAGCTCACAAAGATAATAGTTGAAAAGTGGTTTGAAATTAAGGAATTATCCAAGAATGTCCTAGCATATAAGAAATATTTAAATAGGCTATGGGAAATAAGAGAGTATAAGATATTTAGTACTAATAGCTATTTGCTCCTAGAAATTCAAACTTCCATGGCACTGTATAATCTAGTAGGCTCTTAAATTTTTGTTGAGAAGTGAGTTAGTTGCCTAAGAGTTAAGAAGAGTTTCAAAGTTAGTCTAATTTTAGCTAAAATTAACTTTGACATTGTTATGCAAATTTATTTATCCAAATGTGCAAAGTCCCTGTCATTTAGAGATTTTGCAAAACCTACTATGGGATTTTTTCTAGCATCAAATTAGAGAACTTGGGTGATATCTCATTTTAATGCTCAATATAAGAAATGAAGACTACATAGGCTTTGGAACAAGTATAATAGCCAAGATGGCTTCATCCACTATAGAATGAAGTCCATGAAGAGAACATAAAGTGGCCAAAGGGATTAAGAATCATCCTAAGGCCTAAACGTAAGCATGAAGAGATTGATTTTCTTATTAGTTATTTATATATTTATTTTTAAAAGAGTTAGATATAAGATAGGACTAGATAGAAGATGAGACTAATGGTTAAATATGGTTACTTGTATCTCAAATAAGCATCAATAATATCAAATTCATTAACATCATGGAAGTAGCAAAAGAATTCAAAGTTAGGTTCACCAACGAAGCACAAAATTTTTAAAAGTGGCTTTATAAAGGAGAAGGGATTTAAGTATTTTAATAAGTTTAACATGGTAGGAATTTTGTGTGCTTTAGGATTAAAGAATTCCTACCCTTACATAGTGGAATATGTAGGATTAATAAAGAGATACTTAGTTGAGAAGGTAGTTTTTATGGTTTATGTAGATAAGAAACAAGTCATCATTACTTGGGATCTTTCTACACTAAGGTATTTGCTAGGTTTTTTTGAAAGAGACATAAGAATTAATAGTTTAAAACTAGATTTAGCAACACTATTAGTTATGAAGGATTGGGTGGAATCAGAAAAAAAGGACACCATCAATGTGCATAAGGCAACTAATGAAGATTTGAAGAAACTATTTCCATTATTTATTGAAAGGCTCTTTTGTAACAAGATAGGCAAAAAAATGAAAGCTGGTCACCAAGTAGTTATAGGGGAAACATTCCAAGGAAGGATAGCTAACTAGGCACTAGCTATCTATCAAGGATTAGTTGAAGAAATGGAAAAACTATCCTAAGAGAAAAAAAAGGAAAGAAGAAGATAGTGACCAAGAGGAATGACTTTGGGGTTTATCACTAATTAACAAAGGTTATGGTAATATTATTTGCTAGAGATAGAGAAAAGCAAGCTAATGTTTCTTTGAAAGTAGACTTTAGGCCTCCACTCTTCCAATACTTAGAAAGTTTAGTGTCTGTTTATAGTATTGGAAGAGGTGGTTCTTTAACATCAACATCAAAGACTAGAGAAGAGGTGGAATCATCAATGTTAGAAATCAGTGAAGATCCTCATAAGAAAATAAGTGTATATAAGGAAGTAAGAATCAAGGGGATCCTAAAGAGCACCTCTAGAACTATGAAAAAATATCGAGCTTCAAGAAAGAAGAATCCTCTTTCTAAAGAGAAAGACATCTCCTCAAAGATCCCAAAAATATAGGTCTCCTAAGCGAGGCTAGAGGAATAAATAAGTAAATATGTCTTTATTTGCATATTTTACTAAGTGTTAATAATGTAGTATAGTTTCTACTTTTACTAGAGAATGACACAATACTAATCCTTTGGTTATTTTACAGAGGTTGCTAATGAGAACAAGGCTTTAGACCAAGAAGTAAAGAAACTAAATTACAATGTTTTTCAATCCTTGAAAGTTAAAAGGTAGGTATGAGCATAAAGGACATAGATTTCTTCCATGAATTACTTTCATCAGAATGAAGGCTCTAGAATGGTGCATATTAAGTTATGATAGATTTCTTGTAACTCTACAAAGAAGATCTAAAATTGTTCTATTGACCATTTGGTATGTCAAAATATTAAGAAAATGGAGCACAAGGATGTTTGTGTGTTTGTGTGGTTGTTGTGTTTGTAGAACTTGGATTAAGACAAGAAGACATGTGGAAGTTCAAGGACATGGACAAGGAACAAAGACTTCAAAGCTTAGAAGGAAGCCTTAGTATTGAATAATTATTTTCAAAGAAGATGTATTCCAAAAACAATAAAAATTTATCATCAAGTGAAGATGTCTCCAAGGAAAAGAAGACATCTTGGAAAAATTGAAGACATCACACGAGAATATGTCTCTGAAAAACAACAGATGTATTTTTGAAGACAAAGTCATCTTTCATGAGAAGAAGATGTCATTGCATAATGAAGGTTTGATGAAGAAAATTGTCTCAATCTTGAAGAAGAGATCTTTCCAAAATGAAGGTCCATTAAAGAAAGACATCTTTGTCTTAGAGAAGACATTTCCAGTGACCATTAACTAGTTGTTGCATAGATTCCAAGGTAATTTTAGAAACATATTGGCTATAAGAAGACTTCATTCTCATTGGAAAAAGTGCAAGCTTTATGTACTTTCATTATATTTATCAAGCAATCATTATAAACATTGTTGTTCCTCATTCTAAAATCTTTTGTCTGTTGTAATTGGTCAAAGTGAGTTGTACCTCAAAGTGCAAGTATCAACAAACTTAGTTGCATTCTTTCCTAGTGATTATTGTTCTCTATTATTTCCCTGTAGGATTGATGTGTTTCTTGCGGGAAAGCATCTTTCTTGAGCTTGTTGGGATCCTATGAGATTGAGTGTTTGTGTAGCACCATAACACTTCAGAGCAGACCTCAAGTTGTTAAGGTTGTGGGATCCTAGAAACCACATTCTAAGCTTATCAGGATCTTGCATCGTTGAGTGGATTTATAATATCAAACCACTTCATTGTGAATCTTAGAGATTACACAAAGTTTAGTAACCTTCAAACCACATTTGAGAGCAATAAAGTCTAGAGGTGTGTTTGCAAACTATCCTCCAAGAGTAGACTACACAAGTTGGGGAACCACATTAAATTTGGTGTGTGTGCTTTGTCTCAATGAATTTTTATTTTAGTGAACTTATTAATCCCCCCTCCCCCTTCATAATCTTAACGACCCTCAAGTGGTATCAAGGCCTAGTACTCTTCTTTGTCATCATCTTCAAAGAGTGAACAATGGAGTGGACATATTCTACAAATCCATTCATGTTTGATGGATTCGACTTTGCCTATTGAAAATATAAAATGCAAGGATTCTTCAAATCCATGGAGTTTGAAGTTTGGGAGTCAATCCTTGAAGGCTACACCTCGCTTATTGACAACTCCATCGGGATCATCAAGCCCCATAACAAATGGACACAAGAGGAGAAAGATAACTTCATGTTTGATTCAAAAGCAAAGAATTGTTTATATTGTGCTTTGAATAAATCTAAATTTAATAGAGTATTAGGATATAAAATGGCCAAAGAAATTTGGAAAACTTTAGAAGCTACTTATGAAGAAACCTCTATTGTTAAGCACTCAAAATTGTTAGTTTTGAAAAGCGAATATGATAATCTTAAAATAAGAGAAGGTGATAAAATAAAAGATTACTTCTTTAGAGAAAATGATATTGTTATAGCTATTAGAGGTACTAGTGTAGATTTGTTCAAAAGTGATGTCATCATAAAAATGATCAGAACTCTTCAACCGAACTTCAGACTAAAGGTCACAGCTATGGAAGAAATTAGAGATTTCTCAACTCTAAAATTTGAAGAGCTTCAAAGTGCTCTCATTACTTATGAAATGAATCTCATAAATGAAGGAGCCATCTAAGAAAGACTTATTACTCTAAAGACTACCTCCACGGAGAAGGAGCTCAATGAGCATGATGAGGGCAACAAAGATGAGATTGCCTTCCTCTCAAGAATGCTACAATAATTACTAACAAGAAGAAAAAAGGGGGCATATCAAAAAAGATCCAATGTGTTCAAAGCTAAAGAAAGAGAGAAAAAGTTTTTGAACTCTAACTTAGATTTCTCTTCTACAAAATGTTGGGTTTGTGAAGTAAGAGGCCATATGGCCTCTGAATGTCCTAGGGATATTAGGGTTCAACCAAAGAATAGATCCAATGATGAAGAATTGAAAAGGACCAACTTTTATACTAGGTAGGATGATGGTAAGCAATATGAAGAAGAAGTAGGTAACTCTACCAAAGATTCTCATCTCATATGCATGGCACTTACAAATGAAAACTCTTCACACATGGTTGAACAAGGTGGTAAGTGTGATGAAAGGTATAGTGAACTTAGAGAAGAGATTCTTATTCTACATTATTTGCTTAGGAAAGTAAAGAAATATTTAATTTCTAAGCTAGATACTATTACATTGAAATGAAAGGAGAAATATTAGACATAAGAGCTAAGATTCAACAGCTAACCACTTTAATTAAGGATTGCAGAAAGGTTCAAGAAGAAAAGACTCCTGAAAAATAGTTAAAGAATATGGAGAAAGTCACACAAGAGGATACAAGTTCAAGTTCAAGCATAGTCAAGTTTTTTGATGTCATTCATGAGGAGAATACTTTATTTGGTTATAAAAATTATGGTAGTAAGCAAAACTTTAACTATGATCAAAACAAGTTTGATGCTTGGTCTTGTCAAAAAGGCTTTGGTAAGGAAATTTTGTAGGCAACAATAGCTAAAAATGAAGAGAAGAGGAGAATAAAATATTTTCTCAAAGAGAGAACTAATGCATTAAGTATTCAAGGATTCTTTCTTAAAGAACAAGAACAAATAGAGACATCATATAAATGATCTAATGAAAAAGAACAAAAAGATAAGGAGGTACTTCATGATGGAAAACCTTATCTCAAACTTCATTAGTCTCCTCTTCTCACCTACAAGCAAGGTAAGTCAAGGTA
The DNA here is from genome assembly GCA_015680685.1 of Gnetum montanum. Taxonomy (NCBI): domain Eukaryota; kingdom Viridiplantae; phylum Streptophyta; class Gnetopsida; order Gnetales; family Gnetaceae; genus Gnetum; species Gnetum montanum. Next base: position 169,611 of record MNCI01018634.1, read on the forward strand.
GGTTTTCATCTTCTTTCTAACTAGATAATCTATAAGTATATGATTTGAGAAATCCAAATTATTTTTGATTCATTCTTACATTAATTATGAAATGTTATGTTNGCTTACTACCATAATTTTTATAACCAAATAAAGTATTCTCCTCATGAATGACATCAAAAAACTTGACTATGCTTGAACTTGNTGTAGCACTTGTAATAATTTCTTTCTAGGATTTTAGCTTCCTTTCAATCTTGCATGGTCTGAACTTCTTGTGATGATCTATTCATTATTTCTTAGCTCATGTTCTTTGGGATATTTTAGCCATTGTTGTGATAAGTCATGAATATTCTATCAATATTTTTGAGTGGAGACCTTAATCTCCAGATTTGATCTTCAAGTTATCCTACAACTATAGTACTTTGATGAAATATGATGATTATTTCCTTAACAAATACAAGATGATTTTAAAAGCCTAAAGAGAACAACACAAGTGTATGGGAAGTTTGTTCTTCATTATCTATCATCATCTTGGAGGTCACCAATGTAGGGGAAGTCTTTCAAGGCTTCTACCAAGAAACACTCTAGTAGCAAAATATCACATTACAAAAATGAGCAAGAATTCATGTCATGCAAGGGTATAGTACAGTATCCAAGGTAAAAGTAGAATTAAATCCTTATTAAGAAATCCTATAGACATTTCATCTTGTCATATCTTTTGGTTACATTTCAATACTTTTTGAACATCTTTATTTGGCTATTTTTGAGCATCTGCTTATTTCGATTTGGTATTACTCTTATAGGCATGTCCTTTCATTCTTTCCATATAATTATCTTCATGACGCTTTCAAAGGGGTTGAGTACTAATGGAATTATGAAATATTAACTTAACTAATGAGTTTATTGGTTCAAAAAGATAAGTTACTTGATCCTCACTGCTCAAAAATTGATTTTGATAAGGGGAAAATCCTATTTATTTTGACATCTTTAGCCCTATGAAAATTTTGATAAGAAATGGATTTTTTTGTTGTTTGCATCTCTATGATAATACAGCTCAATATGAATATATTGCTATGAATATATCTTCCCTTAAGCACTTATGATCTCTCTTGTTAATAAGGTATAAGCTAAAGCAAGAAGTACTCATATTTCTATTATGGAGGCCTATCAGGAAGTTATTGAAATTGGTTGGATAATATACCTAAAACTTTCCAAAGACTCTTATGATCATTATGGATATCTTTTGTAACAATGGTATTACTACAACTAAGTAATCTTGGAATTTTTATCTCCTTTTCCTATTCCACAAAGGGGAGAAGTTTTTGTAATTCTTGAGACTTTTCACATATGTGATTAATGTGATGCTAGACTAATGGCTGTTCTTGATAGTTATGCATTTATGTGGACAATTGGCCACATGATATTTTGTAGAACAGTTATGGACATATGGTGTTTTCCTTTGATATCATTGTGTGGTGTTCTTTTGATCATTACTTTTGCATTGCATCATTTCATTATTTTTCACATTTTACTGAATAACCTTGAACCCCAACGCTTTATCCTAGTCCCTGGCTGCCATAGAAATTTATATGTCTTAGTGTATTTTTATTGGTTTTTAGAACTAAGTCTATGTGCTTTATCCTTTTTGATATTTTTCAAAAAGGGAGAGAATATAGTTATGGATATATTGTTGGACATTTTCATATCTACTGATCCATTTCGTTAAGTTTTGAGGATCATCAAAAAGGAGGAGATTGTTAACCTTTTGGTATGTCAAAATGTTAAGAGAAACGGAGACAAGGATGTTTGTGTGTTTGTATCATTGTTGTGTTTGTAGGACTTGGATTAACACATGAATTCATGTGGAAGTTCAACGACATGATCAAGGAATAAAGACTTCAAATCTTAGAAGGAAGCCTTAGTATTGAAGAATTATTTTCAGACAAGACATCTTGCAAAAATAACAAACATCTATCATCAAGTGAAGACATCAAAAAGGAAAGGAAGACATCTTGGCAGAATTAAAGGTAGTATAAGAAAAGACATCTTTGAAAAATAGCAAATGTCTTTTTGAAGAGAAAGACATCTTTCATGAGAACAAGATGTCTTTGCAGAATAAAGGTCTAATGCAGAAAGACATCTCAATCTTAAAGAAGACATCTTTCCAAAATGAAAGTCCATTACAGAAAGACATCTCTATCTTGGAGAAGATGTCTCTAGTGATCATTAACTAGCTGTTGCATAGATTCTAAGAAGATTTCATAAACATATTGGCTATAAAAATACTTCATTCTCATAGGGAAAAGTACAAGCATTGTGTACTTTCATTGTATTCATCAAGCAATCATTGTAATCATTATTATTCCTCATTGTATAATCTTTTGTCTATTGTAACTGGTCAAAGTGGGTTCTACCTCAAAGTGCAAGGATCAATAAAGTTAGTTGCATTCTTCCTTATGATTTTTTTTCTATTGTTGCCCTGTGGGGTTGATGTGCTTTTTGTAGAAAGGCATCTTGCTTAAGCTTGTTAGGATCCTATGAGATTAAGTGTTGGTGTAGCACCACAACACACTGGAGCAGAGCTCAAGTTGTAAAGGTTGTCAGATCTTGAAAACCACATTCTAAGCTCTTTCAGACCTTGTGGGATTGAGTGGATCCATAGCATCAAATCACTCCATCAACTCACACTAGATGCCTACCCCCACCTCCACAAAACCCCCCCCCCCCCCCCCCCCCCCCCCC
>MNCI01018634.1:172364-203490 GCA_015680685.1 Gnetum montanum
CATCAACTTTCAAAATTTTCAGGCAGTTCTATGAGACACATTAGATTACAAAATTTTAGAAGCTTAGTGAATTTAAAAGATTACAACATGTGAAAAAATATAATTCAAATAGCTTGTCCCAAAGAAAGAAATTGAAAACACTATTTAGGTATTAATTAATGAAGCCATGCCATATTTTGAGATCTAGAGCTAGTAGTAAACAAATTTGAACATTAAAGTAGAGTAAAAGCCATACTATGAGCAAAGATTTCTCAAAGTTCTTTGAATTTCAAGCTCAATATGTCTCAAAAATAAAAAGAAGAAGCACCAAAGAAGTTCTAGGACATTGACACCTTCAACTTCTTTGATTACCTGCAACATTTTAACCTCAACATATATTAGCTACAACAATGTATTGATGTTGGGTGCGTAAAATCGGAGCAAAAAGAAAAAGAGTTATTCAACTTCAATGAAGATCATGATTTAATTAAGAAAATAGAGTTTAAATTTTAGAATTAATGAAAGAATGAAGAGAATTTTATGAGAGAACAAGCCTTCACAAGCTCAATTTCAAACCTAGGGATAACATTATAAAAAGATGCCATTAATTGTCTCATATCTAAAATCATGTATGAGAAAGATAAGCTCTACTTTAGAGCAAATATAGAATGCTTAATTGACATTAGTATCAGAAAGGTGTATGAGCTCTATGGTCTCATAGAACCTAATATAACAAAGGTGGAAGCTCATCAATACAATGATGAAGTACTTAGTGATAGATTTTAGGCACACCTAGAAGTAGGAAAGATCCTCAAGCTCTCATTGGCATAACTTGCCAAAGCCTATGAATATTGAAATGCTATTCCGAAACCCATAGAGCTCAAACTCCTACATATAATTTTTTTTAAGCTTTGAATTTTTATTCCTTAGTGAAAGAAATATTGTTGTTGATTATCATGTTTGGGCCTATGTAGCTTTAGCAAATAACAAAATCATTTTCTATGTATAATATATGAATGATATATTGTAGCATAGCTCAGTAGAGATTCATGAATAAGAGGCTTAGTTAAATTTAAGTTCATTCTTAATAGAATGTCTATTAAGTAAGATTCCAGAGCTAGAAAAAATAGCTTCAATTTTCACTAGATACATCATAGTGTAGAGCTCATCCTAAAGATCCCTATTAAGATTTCTTTTTAGTTTATACCAAAAGAGCTCTTTTGATGTTCGAGCCCTATAATTTTTTATCAACTTTGTATATCCTTATTTATTTAAGTTCATCTTAAAAGCTTTCCCACCATGGATAGATCACCAAATTATCATAAAATTAAGAATAAGTACCAAGAAGTTGTTTTCCGCATGCCTGTTATACTTATATTTTAATAGCAGGTTTTGAGGGACATGCATTTAAGCTTCTAAATTTTGTATATCCATACTTAGCAAATCTAGAAGTGGAAAGAAAAAAGTGGAAACCCCTCTTAAGACATGATTATAAGCATAAGAAATTTTTTCCCTTAAAGTTTAACTTTTGGGAATTCAATAGCATAGGGCATCTAACGAGCATGGCAAGGCAATACAAGGAACAATGGGATTTTCTTATAGCTCTAAAGAAAATATATTTAGCTACTATCACTCATAAAGTCCATCAACCTGATGAGATAGATATGATTTATCAGGCAATACCCAAACGTTAAAAAGAAGCTTATCCATGAAGCTTCTAACCTTTACTTGTGATTGACTAGTTATTAAAGTATGTAAATGGATAGAAAGCCAAGAACATCCTTTGGATAGAGATTTTCTTAAAGAATATCTAGCTTTGACAGAAGAAAACTAATTCTTATGACTCTAGGATCCCAAAGAGGCCATACCCAACAAAATATTCCCATCTAATGTAGATGAATATGTAAAGGTAAAGGAAGCTAAGAAGATAAGAATTAAGAGAATAAAAGCCAATAAAAAATCAACAATAAAAGCTTCTAAAGTAGTAGTAGTAATAGCATGAGCTACTAGAATAACAAAATTTAAGAAAGCTATAGCAATAGCAACAAAAGTGGAAAGCTCACAATTAGCTTTAACAACCTTGGACTTTCTCTGAGGCTAGTTAATAAAACAAGCAACTCAGTCTTTCAAAGTAAAAGAAAAAGAACAAAGAATCATCCTTAGCTAAAAGCTCTAGACCAAACCAAGAAATAAAGCAAGTATCATCTTTACTTATGGGAAAGATTATCCTCAAACTGGAGGTTAAAAATGGTAATGTTCCATCAAGATATGTTAGACATCATAGCTATTTTAATAAAGGATACAGAACAAGTAGCTAATAGCGAGATTATCAAGCTCAACAAATACTTAATGCAAAATAAATAGGAGATTGTCAAACTAATAGAAGCTTTGAAAGACTCAAAGGACATAAATGAGAAGCTCAAAGCTATCATTATTATTAAAGAGTCATTACTTGAGAATAAGGAGTAGGCTATAATACAAGTTAAATAAAAGCTTACTCTTGTGAGATCTAAATTTAAACAAGCTAAGAAAGCTAGTGCCTCATATCATTCTTACTTGCTACAGTCGAGTTTTCAGAAGTTTATTACTAAACTTAGCTATAGTAATTAATGTATGCAAGAAACTCAAGCCAAGATTGAAGAATCCAAGGGAAACTAAGCCATTTTTATCCAAATGGATCACAAATCTCATGATTTAGTCAAAGTAACTATAGAGAAAAGAGAAGCACTACCATCATATAAAAAGAACTTTCTAGATAATATGATTATGGTAGTTGCAAGAATTATGAAAAATGCTAATCAAAATTAGTTAGAGCTTAAATTGATTTGCATAATCATAGGAATTTCATTAAATGAGATAACTGATTCACTATCTGAATTAAGCACCACTAAAGTAGAAGCAAAAGAAATTATTAAAAAACTTGATAGTACTAATCCAACTACACTAAATCAAGCCATTAAAGTTTAACTGAATCATGGAAAACCAGCTCAACAGTTACCAATAGAGATGTTGCAAATTCAAAAAAAGAAAAAAATAAGGCTTATCAAAAAGTTGCACAACTATCTAACAGTTTGCAGCTAGATGGGAAAAACATGAAATTGAATAGGCTATGATTTTGTAACTTTTGTAACTACCAAAAGCTACTATATAAATCCTTGAGTAGATTTTAGAAAAGAGAGAGTAGATGGGATAAAGAAGACATTTTTTGGAAAACCTTGTAAAGACTATTTTTTAATGGTATTCTAAACAAGTTTAGCTTATCTCTTTTAGTTTTTCCCAATTTACATTAGAAATAGATAACTTTTCTTTATTTATTTGGCATGAATTACAAATAGCTATGTTTAACTGAATGACAGGTTTTAAAATATTTTATTATCTCAAAACACTAGGGTTTAGCTAATTCTTGTTATTCTAATTTAATGGGATAGCTTCTATAAGTGTTAATTTTGATTCAGTTTAACAGAGAATTGATGTAATCTTTAATGCAATTTTGAGCTTTATGAATAATTTTTTTATCTCATATTCCTTCTCTATTTAGGATAACTTTTATGAAATTTAGCTTTGGAAATTCTGTTGATAAATAGTTCAACATGAAAGAATGACATGTCGATGAAGTGCATATATTCATCTGCTCCGAAGTTGGGTATTTGACATTGGGATCTTGATGCAACATCAGGTATCTGACATTGGGGGGGTATACACTGGCCTATAAATATAGTGCCTAGGCTCCTGTTTTGACATTAATTTTGGAGTCAATTTTTAGTTTCCAGTTAAAGTAGTGAAGCTCTTGCAGTATATTTTTTCAAAAGTTAGAATATTTTTTGAGTGCCTATAGAAGGAGTCTAAGTGTGTATGGCTCTTTGTTTGAACACTGATGTACCTAAGTGCAATAGTGTGACAGGAATAAAAATGAACTCTTTTGACAATCTTTACACCACTGAGAATAGATTAATATTTTCTTTCATGCACTTTACCTTACTCCATTTCAAATTGAGCAATTACTTTTCAATAGTTAATGAACACAACCACGACCACTTTGAGCATACATATAGTACTTAGTAGCCCAGCAATGTTTAATGTTTGGTAGCCCAACAGCACTATATGTGTTCAAGATGTGTCTAGGAAAGTAGGGCAGTTACTTATGTTAGGTTAGTTAGACTGTAAATGAATTAGATCTTAAATTACTTTACCTTTCATTCTTATTGTAGGTGACTAAACTCATAAAACATAAAATAAGAAAAATCATGTACCTCAATTACACTTAAACCATACCCTTGAGCCTCACAAGTATAGTTGGAAAGACAATGAACATTCTCAATGCCCATTTCTCTTCCTAGAAGAACTAATATACTAGAGAATAATAGGACCATAGAATTTGATCGAATCATGCATAAACACCTTAGTGATTTGTATGGTTGGGCATAGAGGTACCTCACCACTCACCATTGGCACCGTTGTCAGGGACCTTTTGGTTGTTTCATGCACTATTTAGGATTTAGTAAAAATTATTTAAATCATTGGAATGAACCTTCGAGTCACATCACATCTTCATATTACTAGAACAAAATTTTTAAAGCACACTATATTTTTATCATCTAATTGTAATGTATTCTTCTCACAGGAGTACTTCTTCATCCAAGTCTAATGAAGCTCATCCACCGATGCCTCAACAATATCAAATGGTATATGCTCATCCTAATGAGTATATAGTTAATTTCACCTTCATCCTACATCAAGATGAAGAGCTATGGTGGTGTGACATGGATGGAAACATTGTGTTATCATCCAATCAATTTGTAGCCACAATGCTTTACCAAGTACTTATTCTAGCTCTTTAGGAACATCATTCTAAGTATGTTGTGCAAGATAGTGATGCTAGGGATTATCATCCCATAGAAGCACAACGTCTCCAAGATCACCAGTTAGAGCAATGTCATGAATTTGTGAAGGGAAAAGGATTCAATGATTCTCCATTCCTGTTATACCAACAAGCGGGTGGGGAACCCTTCTCTGGGGGCTTTCCATCTAATGAAATTCCTCTCTTTGACTTTGGTGAAGGAGGTCAAAACTACAACTTGTACTTTGCAATTCACAATCCTAGTTCTAGTAAAAATGAATCCAATGACGAAGAAGGATCTAGAGGGACAAGTTAAGATAGGGATGCAAACAAGAGACAAGATCATGATCATGATCATGATCGCTGAAGATGTGGTAGCACGCATCGTGATGGTGCTAGTTTTCCTTCCTTTTTTTCCTTCATCATCATCATCATCTTCTTCTAGCTCTGACCATAACCACAGAAGATGAGACCATGATGGAGGTGACTAAAATAACCGATAGGACCAAAATGATCAAAATGACCAAAATGACCATCGAGAAAGGCAAGATCAAGGGTGTAGACATTCAAGAAAGGCACATCATCATGAACAAAGGGCTAGTAGAGAGCATCATAGGCACCATGATCAAGGCCTCAATGAGCCTTTTCTTGCTACCCAAAGTATGCTTATTATCACAAAGGTAGTACAAATTCCAGAAAAAACATGTGAAAGATAGTTAGATCAAATGGCTAGATATGAACAATATTTCTCTTTTTGAAGGGGGATATAACTCTGATCCGTAGAACCATCTCTAAGCTTTTCAAGATGCATGTGTCTTGTAGAACATAGATAATAAGTGGAAAAAACTTAAGTTGTTCCCCAGGACATTCATCAAAGAAGCAAAGAATTAGTACCAGTCCTTGGAGTTGGAATCTATTAGATGATGGAGTACCATACTTAAATTATTTAGTGATAAATATCAAACATACTCTAAAGTGTCCAACTTGAGAAGGAAAATCCAAGGATGGAAACAAGTAACACATGAACCCTTCGATGCCACCATCGATCGATACTATTCCTTGATGCACAAATGTCTTGGCCATGGTTATTCTCAACTAAATCAACTTCACAACATAGTAGATGGGCCTCGATCAAAAACTAGGAGAACCCTTGGTCTCTATGCTTAAGGATGACTATCAGAATTAAGGACCCATCAGATACAAAGCCTAATAGAGTAAGTAGCTAAAGAGGAGGGTGAATTAAGAAAAAGAGAAAGTGCAAAGGAATATAACTGTGATGCTTCCATTCGAAAGAGGGAGGTTCGATTTGTGATAGTGAGGATGAATCTGGATCTGATGAGGTGGTGAATAAGAAAACCTTACCACTCCAAAAATTTCAATCTAAAATTATGACCAAGGTTGATTAGTTATAGGACTCCATGAATAGTAGATTTCAAGGTATTTTAAAAATTGTTGAAGAGTCCAAAGAACAATGTAGTAATCGTGAGCATAGGCAACACAAGGAAGTTGAACATGCCTATCACAAAGGTAAGGGCGAGATTGCTATGATAGAAGAGGTTGTGGAAAGAAAATTAAATGATGATGGTGGGTGTGATGTCTACCAAAATGAACATCCTAAGGGATGTTTCCCCATAGTATCACATCTACAGGATTCTAGGGTGTATGCTTTAAATGCACAACTAATGCAAAGGTAAACATCTAGAAGATTACCTTATCCTTAAGGTAATTTTAGGAAATTTCACCAACAATAGTAATATTATCCAAGTGGAGCACCACTACAACCATATGAGTAGTATCAATAGTGGCAACAACCACAATTATGGGTGCTGGCACCACCAAGGCAGCAATACCCTTATCAATAGCCTTATCCATACGGTTACTACATTTAACAACCCTTATCTCCACATGACTCCTCTAGTCACATCTCTAATTTTTAACCTCATTACCATCCTTATAATTATTATCAAATTCATTCTCCACATAAAAGAAGGGATGCCACCTCTTACCCTTATCCTCCTCCTATCCCTACACATGTTCCTCCTCCACCCGCATAGCTACCACCTACTCCACCTATGTAAGGTGAACTATGAACTCAACCACAACAATGCAATGCTATGAGGGTCATTAATCAATAGCTAGTTCATCAATCAGATGGGTTGAACACTCTATCGAAGAAAAGACCTTTCTTTCAATCCCATAGTTCACCTAAGCCCTCACATACACCTGCAGTTGACAACCCTCTTCCTCCATCTTCCTCTACACCAAATACCTTCAAGTCCCCTTCAAACCAAAATCTGCCTAGGATCCATACCATCATGCTTACTCATATTGTATTTAATTGGATCTATGTTGGAAATATTTCCAAGAAATTAGCTGATCCTTGAATTCCTCTAATTTATTTGTAGATTACTGGGAATGAACCATGCAAGGTGTAGTGACCAAAAACATCGGTGGCTAGAAAAAACACCGAGGGGTCGTCGATCGTTGATAGTCTTAACCCCGTTTCCACGAGAGGGCCATGCTAGATGGAATGGAAATGGAGAGCCTTGAACGATCTAGTCAATTAGATAGGGACTTAGTCGGTCTTAATATAACCTTTTGCAACATGTGATTTGAAAATGAAACTGATAGCGCGAAGTAATGCTTAAATGTAAAAGAGATAGAAAATAGTGTAAAATGCAATAATAAGCAAGAGACAAAGTAGAATGCAGTTAGAAAAATGCACCACTTCGAAGCTACGACTTCTCTCTGTCAAGATGGATATAATCGGTTGCACAGTGCTGAGAAGTGAAGAGATCCCGAGAGTAACCAAGATGTGTAGAGCAAGACGGTTGTGTGCTTGGACACAGGCTCAGTCGTTAACAATGCGCAGTGCTACCAAGGTGGTAGAAAGAAGTAGAACAAAATGCCAACTGTGAGTGCTAACTATTTACAATGTCAAAACAGGAAGCTTACAATGCTCAACGTTACAGTGCTAACTTTTTTCTTGTCAGCCAACCAAATTGTTAGCTGACCAGATTGCCAAGAAAACGGATCAGGGGCTGAAAAGTTCAAAAAAGGGAAGCCCTTTAAGCATCACTCATTGGGGTATTTATAGGACCAAGGACGCGTGAAAGATGCGGTTTGGACGCCATGTGCCCTGGGCTTATGCTAACCTATCTAGGCTGCACATGTCTGCATGACCATTGGGCAAGTCTGCCATGCCGTAATTACAATACTATCATATTGTAATTACACTGTCAAAGCAACGATGCAATTAGGTGAAGTGCAATGATGTCACGTAACTGCTTGCCACACTTTGCTATGCTTTGTAGCGTAGCATGTTTGGCATGGCATAGCGTCTTGTTACGCGTCTCATTGCATGTGTTGTAAGCCTTTGAAACGTGCTAACTATTTATTGCATTTTTTGCTATGCTATGCTACGCTACGTAGTGTAGCATAGCGTAGCAATTGGCCTTAGTTGCAAAAACGTCGCCAACCTGCAAACTTTGTCTTTTGCACTACAAAGCTTGCGAACTTGCTACTCTCACCCTTTGAGATGCCTTCTGTCCCTTTCACAGAATTGCTACACCTCACTGCGCCATGTAGCTTAGCGTAGCGTAGCAATAAACATGACCTGATTTTGCCAAGTTTACTACTTTCTGATGGAAGGAGACATTGTTGAAGGACTTGAAGTCAGGCAAGGGGACTGATCATCTAGCTTTTCCTATGTCGTACTACGCTATGTGGCATAGCGTAGCGTAGCACTGCACTATGCTTCTGCAAACATCTTCTAAAGTTTGCTACGCTACATAGCATGACATAGCGTGGCAAAACTCCTTGCCTTAGAAAACTTGCCGAACTAGATAGTCTAATCATCAAAGCATCCATCCCCTGAAGAACTATCATAATGCTACGTGATTTGCAAAGACTTGGTGAAGAAAGCATGCCTTCAAATTTTGGGATGTTTCACAAGGCTCTTCTTGACTCAGGTTTTGATGTTAATTTAATTTCTCATGAGATGTATACTGCATGGAACCTACCTCCTCTCAAGAAGAGTAACATAAGATTAGAATTGACAAACCAGTCCATCACTATTCCATTGGGACTAGTAGAAGACATTGTAACCACCATCTATGGGTAGTCCTATCTTATTGATTTCCTAATATTCAAAGTGAATAATTGCAAAGGGGACTTTTCAATCAGCATGGGAAGGCAATGGCTAAGCACCGTTGATGTAAGAATGGGCATCAAAGATCTTTCTTTGGAAAGATCAAAAGAAAATGCATTCAGAAAGGATAAGAAGAAGAGAGTTCTATGCATCGCATATAGTGATACAGGGTGTAATTGTATGCAAAAACTTTGGGCCATAAAGCAAGAACCTCTCTCTACATGCAAGTAGTTTGTACTAGAAGTAGAAATTCAAAGGTGTCTGTACATAGCAACCACAAAACAAGAGGACACCTAGTGGCCGACCGTTGATTTTGAAAGTAGCACACTTTGCATGGAATCGATTGAGAGCCTAACATGTGCATATGTCGTAGGCATGGATGAACTAGAGCAAGTTCGTCACTAACTCTCTGATGATACAAATGATAATACTCACTAGGGAGAGTTGGAGATTCCTGAAACTTTTAAGCAAGAGCCCCTTGAATTGAAAATGTTATTGGTAAGAATGGAATATCTATTTTTGAAAAATGAAAAGTTGATCATAATCAATGCAAATCTTACTCTAGAGCAGAAAAAGATGTTGTTAAAAGTAGTTGAAAAATGGTCAGAAGCTTTTGCTTGGTTATATCTTGAACTCATAGGGATTGATCCTAGGATATGCCAACATTACATCTACACTAATTCAACCATGAAGCCAAAAATATAGCCACAAAGATGATTGAACCCCAGACTAAAGTAGATCATCAAAGAGGAAATCAAGCAACTCCTCAAGGTAGGGTTCATTTATCCCATTGTGGATAGTGAGTGGATTATTCCACTCATAATTGTTCCAAAGAAAGGAGGTAAGTGGTGGGTTTGCATTGATTTTAGGCTACTAAATTTGGAAACATTCAAAGATCATTTTCTATTGTCATTTGTTGATCAAGTTCTCAACACAATATCTAGGCATTGCTACTACAGTTTCCTAGATGGTTATAGTGGCTACAACCAAGTTCAAATTACACCAAAAGACTAAGCAAAGATAACATTTATGAGTTCCTAGGAGACTTTTTCCTACCACAAGATGCAATTTGGTCTATGCAATGATCCTACTACATTTCAATGCTTGCTTTTGAGCATTTTTCAACAATAGATCAGTAGTGGTGTGGAAGTCTTCATGGATGACTTCTTCACTTATGGAGCTACATTTAAGTAAGCCCTAAACCACCTTGAGCAAGTGTTGAAATGATGTGTGGAAACCAACTTATGGCTCAATTGGCAAAAAATTCAGCTAATGGTCCAAGTGGGCATTGTATTGCGGCACAAAATATCACAAGTAGGAATTGAGGTAGACCCTAAGAAAATAAGGGTCATCCAAGAAATAACTCACCAACTAGAAACTATTAAAGATGTTCAATCATTCCCTAGACCCCCCCGCTACTATTGATGTTTCATAGAGAATTTCTCTAAGATCACAAAACCATTGGTGGAGCTAACAAATAAAGATGCTCCCTTTGTCTGGACCATAGAATGTAAAAAAGCATTCCAACAGCTGAAAGAGAAACTTGTAGCATTGTATTGCGGCACAAAATATCACAAGTAGGAATTGAGGTAGACCCTAAGAAAATAAGGGTCATCCAAGAAATAACTCACCAACTAGAAACTATTAAAGATGTTCAATCATTCCCTAGACATACTAGCTACTACTGATGTTTCATAGAGAATTTCTCTAAGATCACAAAACCATTGGTGGAGCTAACAAATAAAGATGCTCCCTTTGTCTGGACCATAGAATGTAAAAAAGCATTCCAATAGCTGAAAGAGAAACTTGTAGAAATTCTAATTTCACAAGCATCTAACTAGTCCAAACCATTTCATATCATAATTAATTCATCGAATTATACCTTCAAAGCTGTGCATATGTAGTTAGATGACAAAAAATGTCCATATTACATCCACTACATTAGCCAAAGCATTGTGCGTGCACAATTAAATTGCACCACCATAGAAAAAGAGTTGATGTCAGTGATGTTTGCTCTAGAGAAGTTCAGGAATTATGTGCTTGGATACAAGGTGTTTATGCACATAAATCATAGTTCCATCCACTTCCTGATGAACAAGCCAATGGTGAGCCTCCATGTCATATGATGGTTGGTGATCTTGTAAAAATTTGATCTTACAACGGTTGATTGAAAGAGCACTGAGAATGTGATTGTTAATCACTTGTCTTGATTGTGGTGGGTTGATAAAGAGGGAAAAATCCATTATTTGATATGTTTCTTGATAAACTCCTCTTTGCTGGGGCTATAACTAAATAATTGACCAATAAGCCTAATTGGTATGATGGCATTCTCACCTATCTTCTCACTCAAAAAATGCCACAAGGGTTGGATCACCAAAAGAAATAATAGTTTCTTCACCAGGTAAAACACTTCATGGAGATCAACAGACACCTCTACAAGTTGTGTGTCTATGGCTTAGTTTGTTGGTGTGTCCCTGATGCTAATTAACTGTGCATTCTCCAAGATGCTCATGAAGGTCCTTATGGAGGACACTATGTTGGGAGATGCACAGCCATCAAAATCCTGATGGTAGGGTACTATTGGCCAATAATCTTTAGGGATGCTCACCATTATGTCCACTCTTATGAACGATGCTAATGAGATGGTGGAATGACAGCTTGAATGGAGAGACCTCAAAAATGGATTCAACCACTGGAACCCTTCAACATTTGGAACATTGACTTCATGGGTCCCATCATGCCCATGTCAAATGAAAAGGCATACATCATAGTTGCTCTTGACTATTATATAAAATGGGCAAAAGCAATAGTTGTCATCGACTATACATCTTCTACTACTACTTGGTTTATACAACAAAATGTTGTAAATAGTTTTGGTATACCATGTGCATTAATCTCTGATAATGGAACTCACTTTATAGGCACTACTTTTGAAAAGCTCATGCAACACTTGGGGGTTGAACATAAACTCATAACACCCTACCATTCCCAAGCCAATGTTTAAGTTGAGGTTACCAATAGGAAAATGACAAGGATTCTAATAAGAATTTTTAGCAAGTATAGGAAAGACTGGAGCATAAAACTCAATGATGCCCTTTTGGCCTACTGCTCAACATGGAAACTTCCTATAAGCTACCCTCCCTATGAGCTTGTGTATGGAAAATTACCAACACTTTCTATTCAATCTGAGCTACGTACACTTTCAACAACCTATGACCTTGACCTTGACTTGAGTCTTACACAAAAAAGAAAGACTAATGAATCTCGACCTGCTAGATGAAAACTGATTGGTAGCCCTATAATCCAACGAGTTTCACAAGGCCTACAATAAAAAGTGTCATGACCTTGAAATCAAAAAAGTTAAATTTCAAATAAGACATAAGGTTCTCTACTAGAACCCCACACACGTACCTCAACAAACCAAGTTTTAAATGTTATGAGAAGCACCTTACATTATTTATGAGACTTTTCCTTCTGGGACCATGATGATCTACAAACCTAATAGCCCAAACAAGAAATATTTGGTCAACATCCAACAAATTAAACCTTTCCAAGAGCACAAGCCAGCTAATACAACAAAAGCCTCATCGAATGGACGCTCCATATTTCGAATCTCCTCCTTTCAACTTACTCATGTGGAAGATGGCCACCCACACTAACCATATAAGCAGCTCCTTAGTTTTTTAACTTTTTATTCTACACATTTTTTGTTTAACAACTTTTTTTTTTTACACATTCTTTATTTTACATCTTCTTGCTTTCATGTTATTATTCTTTTCTAATTTTTTTTTACACCATTGTTAGTACATTTGCTATTTCTTAAACATTTTATACTTTCTTTTATATTTTCTTTTATTTTATTTTGATGTGGTTTTCTAACTTTTTGATAATAAGTGTTAGGTACAATGGTAATGCATTAGTTGATGGCGGTATGTATTTTTTTTTTTTTTTGTTATTTGATTATTGGTATCTAGTTTCTAGCTTTGAATATTGTTATGGATAATTAGAACATGGTTTTTTTTTCATGTAACAAGTAGTAAGTCAACAACATCCACCCATCCACAAACTCTATGGATTTACTTGTTCTAGAAACATGCAGTTCCTTTTTCATTAACAAAGCTTTAATACATTTGTGACTTTGGTACTTTCTGGAATTGGAAAGGATTCAAAAATTTGAACAAGGTATGTCTTCAATGGGATTTGTTATTCTTTCTGCCTTTTTATTTGCCTAGGTGCATGTGTGTTTTCATGGACTTCTTACCATTCCATGTCAACCAATAAAAGGAAGTAGAATAAGTCCTTGCATGATGTGGTTCTCATCAGAAAAAAAATGATGAGAATCCAAAGCACACCCCTTAAACAAAAGAAATGCATGTGTCTTTGCATGGTGTGGTTCTCATCAAAAAAAAATGATGATAATTCAAAGCAACCCCTTAGACAAAATAAATGCATTTTTCTTTGCATGGTGTGATTTCCATTGCAAAAAAAATGATGGGAATTCAAACCACACTCCTTAGATAAAATAAACAAGCTACAAGCACTGGTTATGGGACTAGTTCCCTCTAACTAAGGCCCTTCCTCACTTCCTACTTCTCTTTTCTTCTATGATAAGGAATGGTGGTTGCTTTGTGGAGGCATTCTTATGTCTTCGCGGATGGACTAGTCTTAGAATGACAATGTGAAGTCACTAAACATGGTTGGTTTTGGTCTAAACTAAGGTTAGATCCTATCAAGTTATTTAACCACAAAAATCCACAAGGGACTTCATGTAACCTTAATTAGGGACTTCATTCCATGCTCTCTCATCCATCTATGCTTTCAATGTCTTACCTCACTATTGATTTCATGTTCTTGTTCGATGTCCTGGTTTGATGTGTCACAATTCTTAGTTAGTTTCTTCCAGGTTTTTGTACTTAACCTTCTGTAACCATTAATCATCCATAGAGCCCACAAACTCTTTAGTTTGAAGCTATGCAAGGGCATAAAGGATTGTGCCTGCTTTGGGGAGGATCCACTTGTATATCTTTTGGTTGGGTTAGTTAAGTTCTTTACCCTTAGACACTCTTGCAATCAAATTCTTTTTGTTTACCCCATCAATGACATCCAATTGTGCACATCTTCACAACATTTTTTAATGAACTTTCCTTTTTATTTGTTGTGAGTTCTTACACCTTGTTCAATTTTTTTCCTATGTTGAACTCTTTCAAATACACTAGACCACTTATCTATTTTACCCTATTTGTCAACCTTTCGGCTAACACTACTAAAAGAATCAATCTACTACAATCACAACCTAGCCGAGTGTAACCACTAATGAGACAAGGCATTTAATAGTTATGTGTTACACGTTGCATACTAATTCATGATTCTGTTGTGATTATAGTGGAAAGCATGGATTGGAAGTGGGACTATCTTCACTAAGGATGATGCAGCAGTACCACATAAGAAGGAACATTCATGATCGTTGGATCTTCTCTTCCATTCTTTAGCTACCAAGAGGTGTTGGATGTCAATGTTATCCAAGGTGTTCACTTCTCTTATCATGAACACCCAATTTTGTGAAAAGTTATAACTTTGTACACTTGGGTACTCATAGTCTATTATTCCATTTGATTAATTTGTATGTTAGTAAATAATGTCATACCTACCCTATATTTTGTAAAGAACTTATTCCTCCTCTTCTACACTTGAGGATGAGTTTTCATTCAATCATGGAGGTATGATGAAGTGCATTTGTTCAACTACTTTGATGTCAAGTATCCGATGTCTAAGCCACAACATCAGGATCTTGATGTAACGTCAGCTATCTGACATTAGGGGGTATACGCTAGCCTATAAATATAGCACCTGGGCTCTCATTTTAGCATTATTTTTGGAGTTAGTTTTTAGTTTTCAATCAAAGTAGCAAAGCTCTTGCAGTTTATTTTCTCCAAAGCTAGAATATTTTTTGAGTGCTCGCAAAAGGAATCTAAGTGTGTACGGTTCTTTCTTTGAACACTAATGTACCTGAGCGTAGCAGTGTGTTGGGAATAAAAATGAACTCTTTTGATAATCCTTGTAGCACTGAGAATAAATTAATATTTTCTTTCATGCACTTTACCTTACTGCATTTCAAATTGAGCAATTACTTTCCAACAGTTAAGGAACACAAGCACAACCACTTCAAGCATACATATAGTGATGACCAAATTCCATAGGAATGCTTAGTGATTCGTATGGTTGAGTGTAGGGGTATTTGTCGCTCATCATTGGTGCCATTTCCAAGGACTCTGTTTGTTTGAAATGTGCACTATCTAAGCATAGTGAAAATCATTAACATCGTTGGACAAACCGTAAGGTCAAAATAATTTTAAAAATAAATATAACAATTTAAGCATACTGATATCTTATTATAATTGCAAAATTTTTTCTTCTCACATGCATGATGATACTAAACTGCTAGTGCCTCAAGAATGCAAGGTGATATATACTCATCTATATGAGTGTGTGCCTGACTTCATCTTCATCTTCATCCTACATCAACATGAACAACTAATGTGACTAGATATGGAGGGAAACATTCTAATGCCTCCTAATCAATCTATGCTTAGAATGCTACTCCAAAATCTTAGGAGATTAGGTGTCCAAGATCTTTAAGAAAAGTATGTTGTGCATGATCATGACTACTAGAACTATTGTCCCACTAAAACACAATACATAAGAGATCAACACCAAGAGAAGTATCATGATGCTATTAAGGGAAAATGATTCACCAATCCCTTATCCTACTAAACCAAATTGACAATGAGGATCCTACTTGTGGGGGTTCTCAACATGAAGATTCTCCACCCCTTGACATTGATGATGGGGGCTTAAACTTGAATCTGCAACAATCTAAGTTCAGAATAAAGTGGAAGTCAAGGTAAGGGCCCAGGCAAGAATCAAGATGATAAGAAAGCTAATGAACATAGTCATGACAAGCATAGAGGAGGTGGCAGACACCATGGTGGTGGCAATCCTCCTCCCTCTTCATCCTCTTCCTTTGCATCTTCTTCTTCCTCTTCTAGTTTTGACAAACACTGTAAAAAGGACAACCATGATGAAGGTAAATAGCAGGATAATAATGATCGCCACGCCCACCATGAATGAAGGGGTAGCAAAGGACATCATAGGCATCATCGAAATAATGATGATGATGAACCTTTACTAGCAACTTAGAGCATGCTAAATACTGTAGAGGTGATAAAAATTCCAACTAGATATGTGAAAGATAGTCAAATCAAGTGACCTAACATAACAATATCCCTATATTTGAAGGAAAATATAACTCTAATCCTCAAACACATCTTCAAGACTTTCATGATGCATGTTCCTTATAGAATATTGAAAATGATTGGTAGAAATTAAAGCCATTTCCCAAGACACTCATACGAAATAAGAAAGTTGGTATTAGTCCTTGGAGCTAAAATTAGTCTATAGGTGGAGTACAATGTTGGAAATTTTCAATGATAAATATCATATGTGCTTCTGAGTGTTTAATCTAAGAAGGTAGAACCAAGGATGGAAGCAAGGAACACATGAACCCTTAGACACTACTATGGGCAAATACTATTCTCTCATACCTTATAGATGGGAACAACTTCATCACATCATATATGGACTCAAATTAGAAATGTGAAGAACTCTTGGGATCTATGCCCAAGGAAGACTATAAAACTTAGAGCCCATCAAATCCAAAGGCTAATAGAGTAGGTAGCAAAATAAGAAGGAGAGTTTAAAAAAAGGAAAAAGTGCTGAGGAATATAACAAGGATCCTTCCATTAGAAAAAGGTAGGTCTAATTTTGCAACAACAAGGAGGAGTCACCACTTGATGAGATGATGCAGCAAAAATCCTTGGCAATCCAAAAATATATTTCCAATATATCGACCAAGGTTGATAAATTGTGGGACTCTTTGGAAAAAATTCTAAGCTACTCTAAAAATCATAGAAGAATGAAGAGATTAGAGTAGTGATCATGATAATAAGAGGCAAAAAGAAGTTAAACGTGCCTACCAAAGGGGTAAGGGAAAAGCTGCTACAATAGAAGAAATTATGGAGATAGAATAAGATGATGATGGTGAGTGTGACATTTGTCAATAAGAACATCTTAAAGGATGTTGCTCCATCTTGTCACACTTGCAAGAGTCTAGGATGTACGTGTTAAATCCTAGACTAGCCAAAAGGCAAGCACCCAAAAGATTTTCTTATCTTAAGGTAGTTCCACCAACAACAATAGGCTTATTATCCAAGTGGAGCTCCACCAAAACTGTATGAGTAGTATTAGTAATGTCAACATCCATAGTTATGCAGGATGTCACCACCAAGGAAATAATACCCTTACAAGTAACCAAATCCATATGGGTACTATGTTCAGCAACTAATGTCTCCACGTGACTCTTCTAGTCATGCTTCTCTTTAGCATCACTACTACCTTCCAGAGTATTACAAAACTCATTTTCCAACTACTAGAGGAAAAACCACATATTCCTATCTCCCTTTTTATCCTTCAGCACATGCTCCTCCACCCTCAACCTAATTACCACTTGTTCCATCCATGCAAGGTGATCTTCCAACCCAATTGCAACAACGTAATCCTACCAGGGCTGTTAACTTATAGTCAGCACCTTAGCCAAGTGGTTCAAAACCAAGATCCTATAAAACATTATTCTTCTAAACCAATAGCCCTACTAAACTCTCACCTACTTATGCAACTAGTTGCCCTATATCTCCTTCATACTCTTTATCCATTTCTTTTGAGAGCCCTTCAAAACAAATGCCTTCCAAGATCTGCACAGTTATGTTAACCCACATTGTATTTGAGTGGATCCAGGTTGGAAACTTTCCTAGGAAAAGAATAGATCCTAGAAGTCCTCTCATCTATTTGCAAATTACTATAAATGAGCCATGTAAGGCTCTTCTTAACTCACGTTCTAGAGTTAATCTAATTTCTCATGAAATGTATAATGCCTAGAACCTACCTCCTCTCAAAAAGAACAACATCCATTTAGAGTTGGCAAACCAATCCATCACTATCCCTTTAGGATTGGTAGAAGATATTGTGACCATTTTCTATACATGGTCTTATCCCACTAATTTCTTGGTAATCAAAGTTAACAATTGTAAGGAAGACTTCCCAATTATTATGGGGAGGGCTTAGTTGAGCACTGTTGATGTGCGAATGGGCATCAGATATCTCTCCTTGGAAATTTCCAAGAGAATGTATTTGGAAAGACTAAAAAGAAATGAGTTCCATGCATTACATACAATGATACAAAGTGCAACTACATGCAAAACCTCTAGACCGTAAAAAGAGTATCCATTTTTGCATACATGTAGTGTGCAAATAAGGCAAATATTCAAAGGTGCCTATACGTACTAACCACAAAATAAGAGGGCATCCAATGACTAAAAATTAATCTTGGAAGTAGCACACTTTGCATGGAACCTACTAAGATTCTGACATGTGCCTATATTGAAAGCATGGATGAACTAGAGCGAGTTCATCACTAACTCTTTGATGATGCAAATGATTATACAAATTGGGAAGAGTTGGAAATCCCTAAAAATTTTAAATAATAGCCCTTAGAGTTTAAAAATATACCTACTAGCATTGAGTATGCATTTTGGCAAATGGCAAGCTAATAATCATTGATGTTAATCTTTCTCCTGAACAAAAATAGATGTTGTTGAAGGTGATCAACAAATGGCCAACAACCTTTGCTTAGTCATATCCTGAACTCATAGAGATTGATCCTAGGATATGTCAACATTGTATCTAGATTGATCTAACCATAAATCCAAAGTGATTGCTATAGCTATGATTAAACCCCAAATTGAAGTAAATCATCAAAGAGGAAATTGAAAAACTCCTCAAGGTAGGGCTTATCTAACCCATTACGAATAGTGATTGAGTCTGCCCACATGTGATTGTGCCCAAGGAAGGTGGCAAATGGCAAATTTACATTGATTTCTAGCTATTCAATATGGTAACATTCAAAGATCACTTTCCATTACCATTTTTGGATTAAGTATTGGACACTATATTTGGGTATTGCTATTACAACTTGCTGCATTATTATAATGGCTATAACCAAATCTAGATCTCACTAGAGGATCAAGCCAAAACAACATTCATGAGTCCAAATGCCTTTTGATCTATGCAATGCTTCTGCAACATTCCAACGCTTGGGCTTGAACATTTTTAGCAACAAATTGGTTGTAGGATGGAATTCTTCCTGGATGACTTTTTCACTTATGGTGTCACATTTGAGCAAGCCTTAGATTGCCTTAAGCAAGTACTTAAAAGGTGTGTAGAGATGAATCTTCAACTCAATTAGTAGAAGAGCCATCTGATGGTCCAAGAAGGCATTGTACTGGGGCATAAGAATTTCTCAAGCAAGGATTAAGATGGATCCTAAACAAATTTAGGTCATCCAAGTAATAACTCACTACTCAAAAATTTTTAAAGATGTCTTGTCATTCCTTGGACACACTGGCTACTACCAGCATTTTATAGAGAATTTCTCTAAGATCGCAAAACCATTAGTCAAGCTTACAAAAAAATATATTCCATTCATATGAACTAAGGAATGCAAAACTGTATTCCAGAGCCTCAAGTAAAAGCTCATAGAGAATCCAATTCTACAAGCACCTCACTAGTATAGACTATTTCATATAATAAAAGATGCATCAAATTATGCCTTGGGAGCCATGCTTACATAGTTAGATGACAAGAAATGTCCATATTACATCCACTATGCATGTCATAGCATTGTGGATGCAAAGTTGAATTACAGCAAAATGGAGAGAGAATTAATGGTGGTGGTGTATGCTCTAGAAAAGTTCAAGCCAATGGTAAGCCCTCATGTTGTACAATGGCTGGTGATTTTATAGGAGTTCAATCTTATAATGGTTGATTGAAAAGAGATTGAGAATGTGGTTGCTAATCACTTATCTCAATTATGATGAGATAATAAAGAGGAGAGGCTACTCTCTAACCAATTTCCTAATGAACTCCTCTTTATAGGTGCAATAAATGAATAAGTGCCTAATGAACCAAAATGGTATGATGGCATCATCACTTATCTTCACTCAAGAGATGCCACAAGATTTAAACCATAAGAAAAAATAACAATTTCTTCATTCATGGAAATCAACAAATGTCTTTACAAGGTATGCATTGATGGCCTGTTTCATTGGTGTGTACCTAATGCTAATCAATTTCATGTTGTCCAAGATGCTCATGAGGTCCTTGTAGAGGCTAGTATGCTAGGAGACACATGGGCATTAAGATCCTAATGGTAGGGTATTAGTGGCCAACTTTCATTAGGGATGTCCACCAATTTTTTTCATCTTGTGAATGCTATCAATGAGGTGGTGGGATGAACACTCAAATGGAGGGACCTCAATAGTGGATTCAACCACTAGTACCCTTTAACATCTAGGAACCCAACTTCATGGGTCCCATCACACCCATGTTAAATGAAAAAGCATACATAATCATCGTCGTTGATTACTACACAAAATGGGCAAAAGTAACAACTATCATTAATTGTACATCATCCACTATTGTGTGTTTTGTACAAAAAAATGTTGTAAATAAGTTTGGGGTGCCATGTGCATTGATTTCTAACAATGGAACCCATCTCACATACACCACTTTTCACAAGCTCATGCAACACTTGGGGATTGAATATAAATTAACAATACCCTACCACCTCCAAGTCAATGGTCAAGTGGACGTTACTAACAAGGAGATTAAAAAGACTAAATGATGTCCTCTAAGCCTACCGCTCAACATGAAAACTCCCTATAAGCTACTCTCCCTATGAGCTAGTGTACAAGAAACTACCAACACTTCCTATTTAATCCAAGCTCCGTACACTTTCAATAGCATGTGACCTAGATCTTGACTTAAGTCTAGCACAAAGAGAATGATTAATCAACCTTAACATGCTAGATGAAAACCAATTAGTGGCCCTATCTTTGAATGAAGTGCACAAGGCATTCAACAAGCAACAACGTGACGTACGAATAAGGAAAGCTAAATTTCAACTTGGAGATAAGGTTTTCTACTAGAACCCCATTTACATACCTCAATAAATGAAGTTCCATACATTGTGGAAATGGCCTTACATCATTCATGAAAATTTTCCTTCTAGGGTCATGTTAATTTACAAGCCCAAAATAAAAGTAGTTGGTCAACACATAACACGTTAAACCTTTCCATGAGCCCAAACAAGCCAGTCGAAGCAACGCCTCAATGAATGGATGACCTCACTCAATTTTTTGGATCTCCCCATTACAACTTAGTTATGGAGGAGATGGCCATCCATGCTAACCATTATGGTGGCTCTTCAGTGATTCATCTTTTTGTTTTTCATATTTGTTTACACTGTTATTTTTCCAAATTTTTGTTTTATTACATCGTTAGTAAGTTTTATCTTTCTTGAATATCTTACAATTTCTTATATATTTTATTCTATTTTGATGTGATTTTCTCATGATTTTGGCTAATAAAGTGTCTAACTGCCAATAGGACATGGTGATGTTGTAACTTTTTACTAATGGTGGTTTGCACTTAATGTTTTTGTTTGCTAATGTCTAGTTTCTATTTTTGAATTTTGATGACTAATAACTAAGATTGGTTTCTTTTTCATGGAATAGGTAGTGATTCCATGTCATTCACCCATCCAAAAACTTTATGGTTTTCCTTGTTTTGGAAACATGAGGTCCCTTTTCATTAATAAAACTTTAATGAACTTGTGACCTTGGTAGTTTCCAAGCTCGAAAAAGATTCAAAAGTTTTAAAAAGGTGTGACTTCAAGGGGATTAAAAGCTCTTTGTGCATCTCTACTTACTTAAGTGCATGTGTGTTTTCATGGATTTCTTATCATTCCATGTTGACCAATAACAAGAAGTTGAATAAGTTTTTGCATGGTGTGGTTTCCATCAAAAAATTTCAAAAAAAAAAAATAAGAAACAACACATAAAAATAATAGAGAGAAAAAAATGAAAAATGATGATGGGAATTCAAAGCACGCCTCTTAGACAAAATAAACGAGCTACAAGCACTAGTTATGGGACTAGAAAGACATGTTACCCATGCCTGAAGGTCCTCTCTAACTAAGGCCCTTTCTCACTTTCATCTTCTCTTTTCTTCTCAAATAAGGAACAATGGTTATCCATGGAAGCATTCTTGTGTCTCAAGGGGGTGGACCAGTCCTAGAGTGGTGATGCAAAGTCACTAAAACTAGTTGGTTTTGGTCTAGACTAAGGTTGAACTTGATTGGGTTATCTAACCATGATTTTCACAAGGGACTTCATGTGACCATGATTGGGACATCCATTCCCACTCTCTCTACCATCCATCAATGCTTCTATAACTCTCCTCACTATTGGTTATCCATTTTTTTGCCCAATGTCTTAGTTTGATGTGTTGAAATTCCTAAATAGATTCTCTAGGTTTGGTCCTTAGCATTTTGTAACCATTAATCAACTATAGGGCCCACAAACCCCTTAGTTAAGGTTATGCAAGGGCAAAAATGGCATGTGCCACTATGGGGAGGACCCACTTGCATATCTCGTGGTTTGGTTCATTAAGTCCCTTACCCTTAGATGTTACTACAATCAATTCTTTTGTGCACTCCATCATGCATCCAACTATGTGCTCCTTAAGGCATTCTTCTTCATGAAATCTCATTCTCTAATCATTTCTCTACTTTTTAAATTTCAAAATCCTCTTCTAATATTTTCATCATGTTCTTGGCTTTTTGGGCTTCCATTTAACCCAAATTTCATTCAAAAAATCCTTCTTTTTTATTATTTGTAACAAAGTCAATGGTGGCCAATAGCCACATTGACTAGGCCCAATCAACACGACTGGCTACATCGACTAGGCCCCATCGACACAACATAAAAATTCTATAAATACCACCCAAAACATTGAACTTTTTGTCATTTGCTTCAAAACAAGAAGGGAGTTTTTAAAATTTTTTAGAGGCCAAAACCTTCTAGAGCCCATAACTTTCACATAGTTTGTCCAAATCACTCCATTATTTGATCCTATAGCTACCAAAGGTAAGCCCTTATTGTGGAGGCCACAAACCTTAAGGTTTATGATGAAAATTTTTCTAACTCCTCCAAAGGGTTAATAAATAAAACAACATTAAACCATCAAATTTTCAAAGTTTAACCCTTTCAACAAACTTCAATAAACCTAAAATTAATTGTTATTATTAAAATAAGAATAAAATAACAATTAAAATGATCAAATTAGCAATGATCACAACTTAGCATGGTGTAACTTCCCCAAAGAAAAAATTTATCCCTATTATTTCAAGTTACACATTAAATGCTAACCCTTGGTCATGTTGTGATGATAGGTGGCACCAAGACTGAAACGACTGTAGGAAGAAGGACCATCATAACCAAGGAACAAATAACCTAGAGTTGGAAGGGAATAGCAAGAACAAGCTAAGGAATAGGTAGCAAAAATTCATGCAATGGGACCTCTTCAAGAGGAGCCCAAAGTGGAGTCTATTTGACAAATTTCCAAAGAAGAGATCATAACTAAACAATCAAAAAGAGTAGGGGCACCAAGGCCCATACCAAGACTTGAGGTTAGCTTGACACAAGCCTACCTTAAGATGATCAAGCCTTGTGATGTCCGATGCTTGGTTCTCTAAGAACTAAACTTTGGACTATTCTAAGAAAATTCTTCACTAAAAGTTAAGACATAGTTGCAAAACTCTCCCATATGGCCAATCATCACTTCCAATGGGAAATGATACATGGGAGAGACATATCTCTTTTGAAATAGTAGAAAAGTAGGAGCCACTGTGATAATTAAAAACATTTAGGTGTCCTACTCAGTGGAAGCTATTACATAGGCTCTTGATCTGCCTGATTCTAGCACTCATCTAGTAGAGATCGTCATGCATGCAGACCCCAAGGCAAAAAGGGAGTGAACCTAGTGGTGTTATGGTTTTGACCACAAGGAGTTTTACATGCTCACACCATGGAGCACATGCACTTCAAGATAGTAGCTTATCACCTTAATCCAATGGTAAGGCCAAGCAAAGTAACTGCTTCCTCTACCCATGCATGCACCTCTTTAAGTAGGAAATTTCTTGTTAACCTTTCATAGTTAATATATCTAGAGATGAAAAAGTGTTTCAAGGAAAATGAAAGTTGAAGGAAAACCTTGCTCCTTCCCTGCCTTACCAAAAAACTTTGTAAAAGTGTAGGGATAGTCTATCATACCAATGACACAATCAAACATACTTCCATTGCCTCCTGGTCTAAGATGATGAAAGACAAGATCTTTGTCATGTCCAAAGAAGAGGAGCAACAACCACCACCTCCACCACCCACTCAAGAAATAATGCCAAAGACTTGCATAGCCATTGAGCACTTGTGTGAAATCTAAGAGCAGCTCTTGCATGAGTGGAAGTAGCGAGCAGGAATAAGTGTATCCATCTATGTACCATTCTGCAATGAGTCACCTTAACGAAGTGGCTTGAAAAATTAGTTAGATAGAGGGAAGTGGGCCAATATTCTCAACCCAAAGAATGCAATTGTCTATGGGGTTAAATCCTAATTCTCAAGAGGTAATGGTGTCTTTCCCACAACAATAGCAATTCCCAAAAATCTCTAGGAATGCCATTACCTTTTTGGTATGCTTGAAGGAGGACAAGGGGGCAACTGTCTCAGTGATGTAGCACCAATGATAGGAGACAATGATGGAAGTGATTGTTGATCATATTACTGAAGTACTAAATGCACCTGTGATGGCTATACCAAATATGTTTACACTCAGAGATGTGCAAATGTCCACAAGGACTGTTAGCGATTGATTGACTGTAGCCCAGCATGAGGATTTGCTAGACCAACTACTGGGAATTAGGTAACTAATTCCAAATATCTTTGACTTTTCGGATAACATCACTACAACCCAGTCAAAGTTACTTGAAGCAAAGGGCAAACGCATCATTCTAGAAGGGCAACTCAAAATGGCTCAAGCACAAAACCAATAATTGGCCACAAATTAAGAGCCTACCTTGTTGATCCCATGCTTCTCAACTTTGCACTGATAAGGGATGAAGCATTTCAACAACTTCAAGACAGAATAAAACAAGTTGAGGTGGGGATTGTGATAAGCATGTTTGACCAATCTATGGCCAAGGCCAAAACATATTCAGTTTAGAAAGACTTGGTTCATATGCACCTAGAGAATGAGATGCTAACTGCAAAAAATCATCACCTACAAAATTTTCATGTGCAGAAACAACAAATGCAAGAATTCATCCATCAACACTAGGAGCAACTAGCCAGGGTGAACATTGAGCTTAGGATATTAGCAGTAGACAATAGAAATCTCTCTATGAAGAAAGTTCATGCCTTACATCAAAAATCTACAATTGAGATTGCCGCCTGGAAGAATGAGGCTTTCAAATTTGAGAGAGTTAAGAACCACTACAGAGATCAAGTTGGCCTACAAAAGGAAGTTAATGAAAAACATATCCAAATGGCTAAGGAAAAAGTCAATGAGACCCTGCAGTAAGGAAAAGAGGTGTCACAACCTATCATTGATGAGATAGATGTCTATAACAAAGTGAAGATCTGCATGAAGGAGTTGTAGATTGAAGAGATGATTGAATATATGACACTTGTTAATCTCTAATATGCAAACTTGGCAATGCTGACTACTAGACAGTCATGGTTAGAGTTGGAGAAGTAAGTGGCCAACTCATACTTACTATACAAGGTAGAGTTTAAGCACCACAAGCTTACCAAGTAAAAGCTTGAGATTGCAAATGTTGAACTCGAAGTTCTTAGGGCAAGATTCACCAACCAAAGATCAATTGCTAAGAACTTGGCTAAAAGAATGAATAATTATAATGAGCTATAGAATGCAATAAGGATATTCGACATTGAATGCAAAGAATTTTATGCTTGGTTTGTTAATGTCAAGGAGTTGTTACTAGCAATGCCCTATCCTTGGAATGTGCCCATTTCAACCCACATTGACAAAGCTTTATGGATCGTGCACGATCCCAGGAGTAAGGAGGAAAAGATGAAAGCATTATTGGGTGCTTTCCATCTTCCACCGAAAGTTGTAGCTATAGTGGGACAACCACAACAGCTTCAACCATCGCATGCACCTTGATGAGCTACGATATCACGTACACGATATCGCATCCGTGATATCGCGTCTGATCCCGCAATATCGCTTATGTGATATCATGGCCTACCGTAAGCTCTATAAATAAGAGGCGACTTTCCCTTGTTCAAGCATCTAGATCTAGACCCTTAGCCAAACTATAGCATTTTTACCATTCCAGAGTTAGAATAATTTCCATGTGCCCGCAGTAGGAGTCTTAAAGTGAATGGATCTTTATTCGAGCAAATTGTACCTGAGCACATATTTGTGTACGGCAATAAAGATGAACTTTTAGATAAACCTTATAGAATGTGGACTAAGCTAAATAGGACTTAATTGCTGTGAAATGTGTAAATGCTTTCTTAGATAATTAATCTCTCTCAACCCTTAACTCTCCTAGTTAATTGCATTCAATACAACCGCTTCGAGCATGTGTGTAATGCTTGGTAACCCAGTAACGAGTAGCATTTGGTAATCCCAGCAACGTTGCACTGGTTTAGGGTGTGTACGACAAGTGGGAATGGATACTGGTGCTAGGATGATTAGAACTTAGTTAGTGAATAGTTAACAAAAGTTAGTCAATTAGTTCTCTTCACCTTTCCCTCTTAGCATAGGTGTTAAAAAGATAAAAGACATAAAAATCACATGCCTCAAGCTTACTTAACCATACAACCATGACGATACAAGTAAGCTTGGGAAGACAGCGATTGAGTAACCTTAAGTGTTCCATTAGGGTGCGTAAGCACTTAGTCCTTGGAGTTCGACCAGATTGCGCATGAGTCCCTCGTATTCGTATGGTTGAGTGCAGGGGTACCTTGCACTCATCACACCTGAAGTAGGAGAAGGTCCTTCAAAACCTTTGGAGCCTCCACTGCCTAGGACCATTTAATCTTCTTCATCATCTTCATGACTTTAGAGAAATGGTGTTTGTCAATTTTTCCTTGGTGTTCAATTTTGTAGTCTTGAACACTAGAAAATTTTTGTAAGGATTGTATATCTATACACTCATGCACTTAGTGCTTATCTGTGTTTGTTTATGTTTATCATCAATTAATAATTACATACCTTCCCAAATTTGCAAAGAACTCAAGGACATGTTTTTATTAGTCGTGGGGGTATGATGAATCATAAATTGGTTGCGTTGACTAGCCCCCATCAACACATGATTTGATGTGTTGACATGACTTCGTCAATGTAGTGTCTATTTTCCCCTATAAATATGTGTTCACCCACCATGTTTATGGCATGTCTTGTCATAGTTGTAGTGGAGCTCTTACAGTTTTGTCATTTGGAAATTAGAATACTTTTCTAAGTGCTTTTAGTAGAAGTCAAGAGTGTATAAAACTTTATTCAAGCATTGTTGTACCTAAGCACAGTAGTGTGCACAACAATAAAGATGAGTTTTTTGATAAACCTTGCAACACTTTGAAATAGATTAATTATTTATTTCTGCATTTAATGTTCTATGCAATTCCCTGTAATGCTTTAAGTAATTAAATAATTAATTAAGCTATATTAAGTAGTGATTAATTAAGCACATAAGTACAACCACTTCAAACATATGCTTGACGCTTGGTAATCCCAGTAATGCTTAACATTTGGTAACCTAGTAGCATTAAGCATGTTCAAGATGTGTATAGCAAGTGGGAACAAATTCTTATTTTAGGATAAGTTATATATTGGTTAGTTAGTTAGATTAAATTAGTAATTAAATTACTTTATTCTTTTCATCCTTTATTTTAAGCACCCAAAACATAAAACATAAAAATAATAAAAATCATATGCCTTGATTAGACTTAATCATACCTTCGCATATCACAAGTGTAATTGGGAAGACAACAAATGACTGTCAGGGCTAGTTTTACTTCCTAAAGGCTAGTGTACTAGAAGAGAAAGAGTCCATGGAATTCGACCAGATCACATGAGAATGCTTAGAAATTTGTATGGTTGAGCGTAGGGGTATTCACTGCTTTCCACTATACTAATGTAGCGTGAGATGGGTCATACATTAGGAGGCTGCCACTTGGATAAGAAAATTATTAGGTCTTACACACTTGATCCCACTCAACATAGTATAGACAAAAGAATGAACTGGCAACATGAGTGTTGAAAGAGAAAAAATAATGTGCCATCTAGTAAGATGATGAGATGAACATGTCACATGTAGAATAAAGATCCCATTATATGAAGTCCATCTCTCAAGGGATCCGTCAAATTATTCTACAACTTCATAAAAGATGAACTAAGAAACATCAGTAGATGCTCTTTCTTTAGAACAAATCCATCAGATAGAAAAAGGAATAATGAACCCAATGGACCTTGTAGGCCTAGTATAACAACTCACAAAAATGCTACAAACTCGCAAAATGTAGATTTAACCTTAATCAAACCAACAATTAAAAATATAGAAAATAAAACAACATAATGTGACAAAGTTCTTATAACATATATTCAAAATTAAATAAAACAATGCAACAAAATGAGAAACTAATGCAACTAAAAAATATTAAATGCTAGACAATAAAATAAAGTGTATAAACGAAAAGTATACTACTAAAAGATTCCAAAAACACTAATTTTACTTAAAACAAAAATCTAGAATTAAATTTATTTACATTTAGATTTTATTTTTGATGTTAAAATAATATTTCATAAAATAATATTATTTTTTTATAAAATGTATATCCTATATTGAAATGGAAAAATGATCATTGCAATGTTCCAAACAATCGGAAAAGATAGAATTTTAATAATTATAATGTTTTATTATTTATTTTAAAAAATAAATATATGACTTAAATATCCAAAATTTGTACATGGTATGTACAAAATTTACCAAAGTTAATTTTAAAGAATAAAAGATCCATTTGTTATAGAGCTGAGCCACCTTCTATCTCATATTTTGTTTCTGAATTTTCCCTAACTACTATGGGTTCTTATAGGAAAACATGCCTTGTTGATAGATCAAAAGTTATTTTCCTATAGAACAAAGGCCAAAGAAGTGTGGAGATTCTTCCAAATTCCATGCTATCACAACCATCAGTATATAACTACATGGATCCTTGATTCCAACATGTACCTCATCACAAGGATATGTAGGCTTGTTGGGGAGGCTTTGCCTCCCTAGATTGGGCCACCACCATTCTTTTTGATGTGAGGTTTAGGACTATATATGTTAAATTGGGAACATATCTTAGTTCTTCTAGGGAAATTGTGTCTCTTATGTGATTACTTATGCTCATTGTGGTTATGTGTATGTGCATGTGCCATGTTGATCCTACCACTTATGTAATTTCATGAGGTGTACTTACTACACTCCTAACCTATGGACTAACATGTGATGTATGCTTATGTTGTATGTGTAGGTGTTATGAATGTTGAGGTATAGTCCATCTTGGACTTGCTCTAGGATACTTGGCTAGTTTTGGACTCAAGGGTGGTGCCAAACAATGCCTCTCATTACACTTGGTATTAGAGTCATGGTTTGTAGTTTGAGGTTAATGGTAATTCTTAGTACATGGTTCACGATAATGATTCATTATTTGTGACTTGTGTGCCACTATGGTGTACAAAAAGAAGAATAAGAAGAGCCAAAATCTTGGCAATATGCCTCCTAATCCCAATCCTTACAATGGATCCACTGGAGATGACAACTGGAATAGAGATGTGTATAAGAAGATGCAAACAATATGAATGTGTACAATAAAGTGCACAAGGATGAAGACATGGAGTAGAATGGTGAAAGAGATATTGATGAATTCCCACAAATGATATAGAAATTGTGAGCTTAGTTGTTATAGGTAAACAACATAATCATGGACAATCTTCCTACAATAGAGAAGGCTCATATGATCCAAGAGTTAGTTGAACCATTGGAAGCTTCTTTCCTGCTAGAGTTGGGCTCTAGCATCAAACATAAGCTTGTACTTATCCAAAACTTCATGCTTAGGAATCAATTGGTAAGCCTTGGTAATGTTATTGATGATCTTTAACTTGCCATCTATGAGCTAAGATCATTGATAAAAACTCAACAGCCCCTAAATGAAAGCCAATAAAACAAGATTGGGATCTTAAGAAGTCAGTTGAAAAATGACATTAGGGGTTTGAAAAGTTAATTGATAGATGAGATTGGTGATGGAAAATATCAATTGACCATGCAAGAAAGTGATGAGATGCGATATCGCATCCCATGCGAGATCGCGTACACGATATCGCGTCGTCCCCTGCGATATCGTGTACGCAATATCACGGTTCACCATCAAATCTATAAATAAGAGGTGACACTCCCCTTATTTCCAATCCTAGGCTTAAAGTAAGGAAACTCTGGTAGTTTGATCACTCTAGAGATAGAATATTTTCCATGTGCCCGCAGTAAGAGTCCCCAAGTGAATGGATCTTTATTCGAGCAGCTTTGTACCTGAATGCAAGTCATGTACAGCAATAAAGACGAGCTTTGTTAATAAACCTTGCAGTTCATGGAATAGGTTTATTATATGTTATTTCCTACCTGTTATTTATTACCTGCATTAGTGTGGAATGAGTACGACTTGATTACGAGCATTGACGAATGTGTATGGCTAAACAAGAAATCGATTGCTCATCGTGATTAGTCTCTCTCACCCTCAACTCCTAGAATACGGGTTGAGTACAACTTGATTACGAGCATCTACAAATGTGTACGGCTAGTCAAGGAATCATCTGCTCATCACGTTTAGGCTAGTTAAGTGCCTCAGTACGACCACTTCGAGCACATGCGTTATGTGTGGTGATCCCAGTAACGATTAGCGTTTGGTAGCCACAGTTGCATAGTTCAGGGTATGTACGATAAGTGGGAATGGATGCTGACGCTAGTTAATTTAGACTTAGGTCCTTAGTTAGAGTTAATTAGCTTTCTCAACCCTTCACCTCAATAGCATAGGAGAAAAACCATAAAAGACCATAAAAATCATATACCTCGGACTTACTTAACCATACAC
>MNCI01018634.1:204165-223645 GCA_015680685.1 Gnetum montanum
AACCCGATGTATGCTTGACATTACGGAGGTAGTTAGGATTCCCACAAGGCATTTAAAAGATAGTCGGTTCAAACAATTAGACATGAACAATATCCCAAGATTTGAAGGGGAATGCAATGCTGATCCGCAAAATCATTTACAGGCATTCCACGATGCCTGTGCCTTGCAAAATATAGAAAATGAGTGACAAAAACTTAAGTTATTCCCAAGGACACTCACCAAAGAAGCAGAGAGTTGGTACCAGTCCTTAGAACCGAAAACCATCAGGAGGTGGAGTATGATGCAAGAACTCTTCAACGAAAAGTATCAAACGTACTCCAAAGTGTCCAATTTGCGTAAGCAGATCCAAGGCTGGAAGCAAGGTACATATGAACCCTTGGATGCTGCCATGGCCCATTATTACACATTGTTACATCATTGCCCAGGCCATGGGTACACTCAGCGGGATCAACTTCACCACATCGTGGATGGGCTAAGGCATGAAACTAGAAGAACCCTTGGAACTTACGCCCAAGGGAGACTCTCACAACTTAGAGCCCATGAAGTACATAGCTTGTTGGAACAAGTAGCAAAAGAAGAGGGTGAGCTATGAAAAAGAGAAAGTATGGAAGAGTACAACCACGATCCCTCCCTTCAAAAGAAGGGAGTGAAATTTTGTGATGAAGAGGATGAGTCCCCACTCGACGAGTTGGTGAACAGAAAAACCTTGCCGCTTCAAAAACTCACAATCGAAATAGCGACTAAGGTAGATGACATATGGAGTTCCTTAAACTCTAAAATTGAAGCTGTCTTAAAAATTGTAGAAGAGTCTAAGGTAGAACAAAGTAGTGACAAAGGTAAGAAAAAGTGGAGAGATTTAAACCCTACACATACCAAGGGTAAGGGAAAAATCACTAACTCCAATGTGGCTGAGGACTCTGACACAGACGATGACGGTGGATGTGAGATCTGCCACTATGACCATCCTAAGAGATGTTGCCCCATCATCTCACATCTACAGGAGTCTGGGGTGTATGCGCTTGAACCAAGACTCAACCAACGGCAAACACCCCGAAGGTTGCCTTATCCACAAGGTAACCCAAGGCAGTTCCACCAACCACTAACGTATTATCCAAGTGGAACTCCACCACAGCCCATTGGATAGCATCAGCAGTGGCAATACCCATAGTCATGGGGGATGCCATCGTCAAAACATCAGTACCCTTACCGGCAGCCTGACCCTTATGGATATTATGTGCAATAGCCGATTTTTCCAAGTGACTCTATGAGTCACACAACCCCCAACCGTCACTACCAAGTTCGGGAGTACTTCAGAAGGACTCCCTCTCCTTCAGGAGACACTCCATACCCACACCATCCTCTTAATCCATCCGCACCTCTTCCACCACAAGTAGTTCCCATAACACCTCCTACTCCAACAATGCAAGGGGAACTTCCTCCTCAACCGCAGCAACATCACGCTGCGAGAGCTATAAATATTCAACCTGCTGCTGGTTCTGACAACTGTAAAAAGAGAATACCTTACTTCAGAACCAAAATCCCAGACAAACTCTCACAACAACACACGGTTGAGTCCATGTACACTCCTCCATCACCATCTAACACTTCTGAGCACCCTTCGGTCCAACAAAGCGTAACGCATACAGTTATGTTAACACATGCCGTAACTGACTGGATCAAGGTAGGCCACCTTCCCAAGAAACTAACTGACCCTGGGAGTCCCTTAATATATTTGCAGATCACCGAAAATGAACCACATTGGGCTCTTCTTGACTCAGGTTCTGGAGTCAACTTAATATCACGAGAGATGTATCACGCCTAGAACCTACCCCAACTTAAGAAGAGCAACATTCAACTAGAGCTGGCAGACCAATCCATCACCATTCCCTTGGGATTGGTGGAGGACATAATCACCACTGTGTGTGGTTGGTCTTACCCAGTTGATTTCCTGGTGATTGAAGTTAACAAAAATGAAGGGAACTTCCCAATTATAATGGGAAGGGCATGGCTAAGTATAGTAGACACATGCCTTAGGATCCACGATCTTTCCTTGGAAATTTCTAAGATAAACATTTGTGGAAAGATCGCGAAGAGGAAAGTTCCATGCATCACTATAGTGATTCATCGGGTGATGACATGGAGGAAATGCCTCCATGTAACAGGTGTGCCCACGAAACTTTGAACCAAAGATGCCTATATGTAGCAACCACACAAGAAGTAGTAGACACCCCATGGTTGACTGCTACTCGAAAGAGCAACCAAATATGCATGGAACGAACTGAGGAAACCCACGCCCATAACGAAAGCATATATACATTGGAACATGAGCGTCGCCAACTTCCACCCCTTAATCTAAGATCACCAATTGGGAGAAGTTGGGCACTTCTTAGAAATTCAAAAAAATGTTCATTATTTTGGATTTCTCCCTTACAACTCAGTCATGGGGGAGATGGCACCCATGCTAATCATATGGGGCCCTCAGTTCTTTTTTGATTTTTGTTTTACACATTTGTGTTTTACAACATTTTTTGTTTTACACATTTTTGTTTTACAAATTTCTTTAACTTTTCTAATTTTTGTTTTACAACATCGTTATACTTTTTCCATTTTGTGTGTGTGTGTGTGTGTGTGTGATCCACCCTGTAAGTTTGTCCCATAATAAGTGTTCGAACGCATTCTTGTTATCCAAGAGGATGGTTTAGCCGAATGCATTAATGTGAAGTCACTGGATGTGGTTGATTTTGAGGCCGGAGTTGGAATGAGACTTGCCAAGTCACATTAATCATGAAACACACAAGGGGGGCTATACACCACCTTGTTCTTGGGATTCCATTCCATTCTCTTCTCTCCATCCTTCTCTCCATTGTTCACCTCATTGCCGGTTGTGTTTTTAGTGTATATATTTTGGTTGATGCATTGTTTTCTTTTTGGAAAATTCTTATGGTTAAGACTTTAACTCTTGTTCCAAATAACATTCCCGGAGCCTACGGACTCTTTGAATGTGGGTTTGTTAGGGCATTCAGGGCATGAGCCTACTTTGGGGAGGACCCACTAACATTCCTATTTGGAGCATTAGTTAAATTCTTTTCCTTAACATTTTGCAATTAACGTTATTTTGTTCATTACCATCTTGACATCCATTTCACTGATGTTTTCAATTATCCCTTTTTATCTATTTTTCTTACTCCTTTCCTTTCTCCATTCTAACACTACCGGATGTTCGCGATTAGTCATGGGCGTACGGGGCCTACTTTTTTCGATTTTCTCCTAGCCCCGAAATTTTTGATTTTCTGCCTAACCCCTACACCTTCGGTAGTCATCAGTAATATATTCCCCGATCCATATTAGCCATGAAACACCACAAAATTTGGAGCTTAGTACTTATCCAACATCAAGCAGGTCCGTGCAACCTGGAGGATCACAACACTTGGTTTTTGCTAAGTACATTTTGCCAGCGTATACGCCCAGCGTATACACCCAAGTTCACATCGACAGCGTATACGCCTAGCCCTCACAGCGTACACGTCCAGCGTATACACCCGGCACTACAGCGTACACGCCCGAATCCCCAGCGTATACGCCTAGGCACTTCAGATGCACACGCTCAACAACCAGATCTCCAATGACAGTGTGAAGACAACACCAAAGAGCAAGGATTGAAGCAAGTGGACATCGTCAACGTGTACGCCCAGCGTATACGCCCAGCATCGTCAGCGTGTACGCCCAGCGTATACCCCCAACATCGTCAGCGTATACGCCCGGCGTATACGCCAGCATACAGCATCTCCACCCAAATTCACATGCCCGCCTCACACGGCGTATACGCCCAGCGTATATGCCTGACACTTGTAATATTGTACATTTGTGAATCGTGCACCCGGTCAGCACGCCACGTGTCGCCCAACCTGAGTTTAGCATAAAAACCTGTATAAAAACCCCCATCTCCCATTTTTAAGAGGTCGGTTGGCAAAATCTCGAAGCACACCAGAGAACATTTACGTTGCGCACAAGAGCTGGAACTTCCTTACACCCTGTATGCTACAGATAGTCTCTACGCTCCGCCTGCCCTGCGAACCAGAGTCATCCTTGTATACGCTGGGGCTTTTCGTTCGCCTTGTGTTCCCACACAACTGCGTTAGACCAGTGCACTGTACTTTGACTCTGCAATACCATTGTTTACGCTTACTGCATCAGTTCTTTTACAGTTTTACGTCAATTTGGCCCACGCACCGTTTACGTCTGTTTACGTTTACGCTCCGTTTGCATTCGTCTACGCTTTACGCTATTTTTGCTTCGTTTACGCCTGCACGTCGTTTACGCATAACCCAGCGTATTAGCATTTGCGTACGCGCGGGGAAATCCTTGTCTGATTCGCGTGCAGACCACCCAAGGTACTCTGCCTCCGCTGCATTCCAGCACACCCTCAGGCGTAGGCAAGGTCTTCTGTACACATCCTGCGATCCCGCGGTCTCTGTTTTTCCCTCCAGCCAGAGACCGACGATTTCAGGCGGTATAGAAATTGGCGCTAGAAGGAGGGCCTCCTTAAAACCCTTACCTGCAACTCCCAGCGTATACGCTGTTAAGCATCTACGCCCCTAATTGTATGCCGCCCTAACTTTCCCAGCGTTTACGCTGTCCGGTTCTGAAACCTACCTCATAACTGCCCAACGTCTACGCTGCACAGCATTCACGCTCTCAAACACCACCGCTTTGTTTACGCTCATCTGTTTCACGCTCTACCGATTACGCTGACTTCTTTTACAAGCCTGTCTTTTACGCTGAGCCTGTTTTAATGCTTCGAACTATACGCTTTGGACTACGCTCTGAACCGTTTACGCTTTGTACTGTTTTACGCTGCCTGTTTTACGCTTCCCCTGTTTCACCCTGTTTACGCTTCGCAACCCATCTCACGCGTACGCTCCCCAGCATCTACGTTGTATACGTTGTACACGCTATATACGCTGCCCCTATACGCTATCCACTAGGCATATACGCTACTCGTTCCTTAATACATCAACTTCGTATGTCCAGACTTATCCATATCCGTAACGTAGCATCATGAACCCTTCGAATAACACCGCTCTCACCGCTCAGACCACCGCCATGGACACCATAGCTGTCCAACAGGCTGTTGCGCGACACCCAAGAATGCAACCCACAGCGGGGCC
This sequence comes from Gnetum montanum, assembly GCA_015680685.1. NCBI lineage: Eukaryota > Viridiplantae > Streptophyta > Gnetopsida > Gnetales > Gnetaceae > Gnetum > Gnetum montanum. The sequence continues at coordinate 209,334 of MNCI01018634.1, forward strand.
TCGCCGATCCCTAAGGCTGCAAGGAAGAGACCCAGCCTCTCACACCATAACCCAAGATCAGTACAACTTTATCTGTATTAAGATACAAGCTGACCTGGCCGTTGATCAAGTTGAACTGGAGGTGAAGAGGCAATTTCAGCTGTATTACAGGGGGGGACGAGAGTTCATCCCAACCCCGTACGATGTAATTCCCATTCCTGAACAATACTCGGAACTCGTCACATAACTCCTCCTCCAAAGGAACAATTCGTTGGATCAGCCCACACTAGAGCCCCAACCAGAGGATGAGGATGAGTTTGTCGCTCAATCGGAGCAAGGGGAGTCATTCCATACCTTAAGTACTCAAGCACAGGTCAACCCTTTTTTCCATCCCTGCATAGGGGAACTTATGCCCTTGCCGCACCTTAGATTCATCCAGGCTCAACAGCTACCACCGGAAACAGCAGCATTAGTCCACGTCCCTCTTCCGAGCGACCCCCAACCTAACACCTTCCCACTCACACTCATCCCTACGGCCGCGGCGGGCCCATCCTCACAAGTACAGCCACCTATCGATAACATGGGAGCAACACTCCCACCAAGGGTGATAGGGATGCCACACGTGATTCTGGCATCCACATCCGCCCACTTCATACCACACCTCCAAGCACACACAGCTCCCCAAACAGCCGTAGCCCAACAGGGAGTCCTCACTCACAATGTGACAAGGCAATGGCTGGCAAGGGGAGCGTCGTCGTACCAAGCCCCCCATCACCATGCGCCACCTCACGCAATCCCACCAGCCAATGTCCCCCAAGCACAACCCCAGCGGCAGCAACAACAGCCACAACATTTTCCCTACCACGTGCCACCCGTAGCGCTGCCCGCTGTAACCTTCCCACAAACACAAGCACCCGTGCAGCTTTCAGCCCTTCAGCCTCATATGCAACAATCTAACTTGTACGGTATACTGCAACCCCAAGCCACCATATCACCGAGCGCCCAATACTGGGCGGATTCCAAGAAAATAATGCAACAGCTTACTGAAGAGGTGAAATGCCTCAAAACAGCCGCCGAGGGAAAGCTGAAGGTAGTGGATTTCTACAACGATGACCCTATCAGCTCCTCTGTCCCTCCTCTGACCTTGCCCAAAGGTGTCCCCCTACCAACGCTAACTAAATACAACAGGGAAACAGATCCTAACACCCATCTCATAACATTCAGATTAGAGTGCGCGTTGCTCCAGGCTTGGCCCCATGCCATCCTTCGAGTATTCCCCATGTCCCTCACGGGAAGGGCACTCGACTGGTACCGAGCCTTGCCCAGGAACTCTATCCTTTCTTTGGACGATCTTTTACGCCAGTTTGTGACCCGGTTCAAGTACAACTTAAAACCTGAGGCCACGCTGGATAGCCTCATGCAGATCAAGCAAGCACCGCTTGAACCGGTGCAAAAGTTTATTCAGAGATAGAGTGCGGCTCTCAATGAGCTACATGAACCGATCTCTCCAACCTATCTGCTTACAATACTGAAAGCGGTGGTCAATGATTTTTTTAAATCCAAACTGTATTACCTTAACGTGCGCGACCTTAATGAGGCATTTGAACAAATCAAGAACATAGAGGAGGCGGCTCAAAACAGCCACGACCCCGCATACTTGGCCTTCAGAAACCAACACACTAAAAAGGACAAAGAGAAGGCCAAGACAACTATAGCAGCAATAGCAGGAGCACAACAAATAAACACCGTACATCAACACAGACCACCCACGTCCCCCACTAACTACTATCAGCCCACTCTTACAGCAGCCCCAGAGTCATCATCACAGAACTCGACAAACCGTACGCGTAACTTCGAGAGGAAAGAACCCTCTCAATACACGCCTTTACCGATGAAGCCATCCCAGCTCTTTGATCAACTCTTAAAGGCTGGATTGATGCAACACAAGCAATTGTCCCCAGCGACTATTCAAAGACATGACTGGTTTTGTCAACTCGTACAGAACCCAAGCCTGGCAACACCGGATGAGCCACCTGTGCCCAAAGGATTCAGGATGGATTGCTTCTGCGACTACCATCAACGCAACGGGCATGGAATGGATTACTGCTTTACCCTGAAGCAGGACATTCAGAGGATGATTGATGATGGCAAGATCACTTTTGACGGGGCTAACCCCGTCCAACCGCAAAATCAGACTATGGGGATGTATAAAGACCCCCTGAACGCTGAAGGGGCACCATACATAATTACTTCAATCTATTGTGATGATGACCCCAGCACACCCCGCATTAACACCATCTACCCCGAAAATAAACAGCAAACGCTTGACAAACCGTTCGTAGTTCAGATCCCTCCCGCTAAGTCGACACCCGCCTCTCTACCATCCCATGCCCCGCAGCGGCCATACGTAGTTCGAGTGCCCCCCACCGTAACCACTCCCAACACTATGCACGCCAAAAACCATACGTGGTGCGCATCCCTCCAGTCAACCCCGTGGATGCATCAACCCCTCATGCTCGGCCTACCCCCTTCGTAGTCCGAGTACCATCTGCCGTTGCAACAACGGAGGTCCAACCTCCACCCAGACCAACCCCATACATCGTAAAGGTCCCAGGGCAACCCCAGGCCCCCAAACCAGCTCCACCTCCACGCCAAGAACACTTAGCCGATAAGCTTACCTGGGAACGATTGGAGAAAGAGCGCCAACGGTTAGCTCTGGGGCCACCCAAACCAACTCCATTGAACTCCATGCCTATGTCATCATCCAGCGATCCGCCAAACACAGACAGCAACGGTGAATCACCCAAAACACAAGAACCGCATAACACGGCGAGTCCTAGCAAGAACAATAAACCACCAAAACATGAAATAAAATTCCTGGGCCCAATGGACCCAATCACTGTTGACAAAAACACTCCTAACAGTAGCAATTTCGCAAAGGCCTTAACGCAAGTCACACAAGCCTTGAAACAAAAGAACACCTCCCTAAGCTTGTATGACTTGGTACTAACGTCCCAGACTCATCGCGAAGCTCTAGTACGCATGCTAACATCAATCCCGGTTAGTGAGGACTTGCCCCTAAGCGAACCGGCCATTCATGCGGTGATGTACCCCTCTCACAAGGTCGGTCCTAAGCCCTTGAGCTTCCACGATGAGAACATCAAAGTGGACAAAAAGACAAGTGAGACAACAACGATCCTTATGTTCATCACTATACATGTAAACCAATTTAAAATACATAGGGTACATGTAGATGATGGGGCAGCTACCAACGTCGTACCATATCCCATCATCGAACAATTGGGGCTCACCAACTTGATCAAACCTACCACAACGACGTGCTTAAGGTCCTTCAGCGGGTCATGTGTACTAGTCAAGGGCACCATAACCTTAGACTTCGTAGCGGGAGACCAGTTCCCCACATCCGCTGATTTTCTCGTTGTCGATGAAATGCCAGGTTTCAACCTAATGTTAGGAAGACCCTGGTTAGCCCAACTGAGAGCCGTTTCCTCTCCCATACATCAGGAGATTCACCTACCCTATGAGGGTGGTGAAATCATCATACATGCAGAAGCAATTACTCCCATTATTTCATCTCACACGGACAGCGAACAAGGCTTCGAAGTTGAACTCGACAAACCTGGTCAAAAGGACTCAAACAAAAGGCAACTAGTGGGTAGTAAACCTTCAAACACGGGACAAGGGCCTGAAACCGAAAAATCTGCGTCTAACACTGTACATACGTCGCCTCACGATGAAACTAACACGGAAACAACGACCGGTATCGAAACACCCGAAAATACCGAAATCGAAAACACTCCAACAAACGTCTCCTGGACTGAATTGCCATTCAATGTGATCAGCGAGGGAGACAGGGAATACAAAATCGTGCCGGTCAATACACCCCCTGACATAAAAATCAGGAAAATCAAAAAACAACTAAAATGAACCCCCTCGTCCACAACGACGTTAAACTATAACTAGTCCGAAATGACATTAAACTACGATAAAACCCAAAAACACAAAGAAACAATAATAAACAGCAAAAACAAAAAAACTACAACACTCCCTGTCCGAAAAGACGTTAAACTATCATGTCCGCAATGACATAAAACTAGCCACGATCAGAAATGGTCGGTCCACTACGAAACATCCACTTTTCCTTAAAAAATCACTTGTTTACAATGGGGCCCGAAATGGCCTTAAACTATGCATGCAGGCCCGAAATGGCCTTAAACTAGCGCGTACCTTGTTTTCCTTTTACACATCATTTACCTTCAATGTGTTATCCTTAAAACAGAAAAGCAAACCCAAAACATTTTAATGTCGTATTGTATATGCAAGAAACTTAAAATCAACAAAAAATATTTATTTATGCAATGTTGTACAAATAGTGCCTATTTTTCTCAGCATTTTTCAGTTACAATGCCCGTATCAATTGAATCAACAAAAACCACTACAAAACAAAAACTACAAAAGCACTAAGCGTCCGTGACAGGAGGATCATCTCCCTTAGAACCACCAGCATCAAGAGCCCCCGCTCCACTAGGGCCAGCCTCGTGTGTATCATCACCACCTTCATGCTGAAAACACCAAAAATCAACAACCAACATAAAATGAGCAGACGTTAAAACTTTAAACCTTATCCAATAAGTTAACTTCGTAAAGGCAAAAACGCTTACCATAGGGGATCCCCCTAGGCCAAACTCCAGCCGACGAAGGATTTCCTCCTCTGGGACGCTGGCCCAATCTGTCCCACCCAGGCCTAGGTCAATGTTTGCCAAAGCCTTGCCTTTGTCGACCGCTGACCAGGTAGGACGTTTCAGAGGAAATTCACCTACCGACACTTCCCCAGAAGCAGTTGTGATGACCCTCTTAGGTGATTCCATTTCTACAATAGTATTTTGGGCAAAGGTATCGAAGGCGGAACGCAAACCCAAACCTTCCACAAACATCTCCAGCTGCCGCTTTTCAATGGACACTTCTTTTAGCGACTTCTTATACTGATGTTTATGGTTCTTCTCATCTTGACCCCACTTGCAAACCTTGGAAGCGAAAGCCTTCCAATCTTGACACTTGAGGTTCAGGAGATCAACTTGAGCTTTGCATTCCGCTATTCTCCGAGTCAGTGATGCATGACGGTTCAAAAGGTTCCAATACCTCGTGTATGTAATCTCTGATGTTCGTTAAGAACGATCTCCACTCAGTCTAGCAGCGGCGAACTCATATCGAGCCTTTAAATCGTCACGCTCCTCTGATACTTCAGAGAATGCCTTTTCCTTTGCTTGTACTTGTAACCACAATTGTTCAACAGAACGCCTACAAGTCCACAACGACTTGGCATTGTGCGCAAGCCTGTCTGCAACGCCTTCATAAACAGGCCTTGGCACCTGTTCCACTTCTGGGGAGAGTGTAGTCAGGCTTTCCATGCTGATGCCCTCAGAGGGATCCCATCTTAGTTTAGCGCCTGCCCATGCAAAAAATACGAATGTTAGAACTGTACAAATAAGACAGGAAGCTCCTAATCATTAAACGAGTCATACCTATATCAGGATGGACTTCTTGGAGATGCTCAATAACTTCTTCCACGATTCCATCCACAAAATCCGACTTACTTGGCATCTCTGACCAAATAAGTGGTTGACGCATACGAGAAGAACTAACCTTAGCGGTCCTCTCAGGGGGAACCGTCTTCATGGGGACGTCCAACTGTACCGTCCTGGTATCGTTGCCTTCATCTAATCCAAAAACACGAAAATAGATTAAAAAAACATAGCAGCCACAATTAATTCAAAAAATCATAAAAAAATAAGCGCAGATATACCCTAATCCTTTTCACCTTCCGGGGGGTCACCCAAATCCAAGTCACCGTTGAGGAAGCTACTAAACATCCGGTTCATAGCGTCTGGGTCATCTAAAGGTTCAGTGTTAGCAATCCTCTCCGTTAATAGCTCCGTTTCCCCACCTTGGCTCTTCTCTGGGCTTTCCCCCTCATTGTTCTTCTCTGTGTGCGTATCCTCCTCTTCTCTGATGGTCTCTAAGGTCTGCTTCCTCACTTCATCAAATCGAAAAAAACAACGTAAGCAATTGAAGCAAGGGTTACACATAAATGAAAACGATAAAATGATAAGTAGATGGGCTTCGTTCACCTGGTATCTTGAAGCATATTTTCTTTACGCGTGGCTGGTTTATCTCGGCAACTTGTTCTGTGGGGCGTTTGGGTCTCTTCAATTTCGATTTGGCTTTGCCAGCAGTTTCCTTGATTACCCGCTATGCCCGTCTGGCGGTTAACGACACATCATCTGGCTCCACCCCCAAACTATCTCGTGTGTGGATGGAACCGCCAGAGGATCCCCCCGTAGTGACAGACACAGATTCATCGATACCTTTGGGGGCATCCTGCGACTTGGCTGTTGCGAAAAGGTGCTTGACCCACGGGTGGGATAGTTGACCCCGATCCTGTAGGACAAACTTGTTGTCCCCACGCACCACGAGAAATTTGGCAAAATGGCGGAGATGGCCAGCGAAGAAAGCAAAAGTAAAATGCGATTGTGCTTCGATGTTTGAGCGCAACTGCACTATCTCTTTGTGCAGGCCCGCCAACAAAAACTGAGCCCAGTCGTACCGCAAGCCAGTTTCCAAAATCGTCCGCATGATGCGTACTGCCTCCACCCCAAAACTCCGCACCTGAGAAAGAGTTTTGGGAAACACTCGTGCTCGGAAAGAGGGATACAGTTCGTTCACTTTAGCAACCTTAGCCTTCCCCTACATTGGGAACCCCTTAGTGCCTTTTGTCACACCAAGCCAAGACTCCAGTTCACAGACCATTTGGAGTTCTTTGTGAGATCTGTCTAACACTACGGGTAGGCCATCTGCCGGCATGCCAAATAGGTTAGAAAAGAATACGGGCGACAGATGAAATACCACCTTTACACCCTTAACCCGGGTGTTGTACTGAGAGACAGACTCATTGAAAGAGTCCACGATCCCGATCATTTCCCCAATGGAGACATCAAGGCTGGGCGTCATGAAAAGCTCTAAGAGGCCTGCATCATCCAGGCAACGAGTGAGGGACGGCGGGGCTTTCTTACGTAACCACTTCTGCGCCTTCTCTACTCCCCCGAACTTCATCGACAAAGTCGTATCAGTTCGTCCGGTTGTCACAGGGTCCCCACCCGAGGGTTCATCAACTGTTAAAACAAGTTAAAATAATCACATCGGTCTCACCCCAAACAGTTGAACAAATCCACTAACGCATGTAATAAATGCCACTACTCACCGTTAGTGGTGGATTTCGAGGTACTGCCAAAACTATGAGGGAAGACCGGTCCCTCATTTGTTCAGTCCTCATGCAGCCATCCACGGGCTTTGCACATCGCAAAGGCTCTAGAAAATTGCTCATGGAAGCGGACCATCGAACCCTTTATCTGAGCCAGTACGGCCCCACAAAGAGTGGGAGCCGTCATAAAGGCCTCTAGAGCTGTGCGAGTGAGGGCTATTCCTTTGTCTTCAATTAGGGTCCCGTCGGGGTTGGTCCTCGGCCTGCACATAAACGCATGTCAAAACTAGAGAACAGCATCAAACGGAAATAGGCAAAGCAATGAATGTTTACGGCCCTACCTGGTTATTCTGTACACTATGCCCGGAGGATTCTGAAACAGGGTGTGCGCATGGGCAGCTATAAACAAAGTGTTGTTAATATAATCCAACCCTGGTGGCAACAACTCCCACACACGCGCTAACGGACGTGTTGACTTGGGCTCGCGAGTATTACCATCTTCATCAACAAACGGGCCCTCGTCAATGTCTTCCATGAAGACCACAATGCCCTCTATGGCTCCCGGCAACAATGCATCAACTACACTACGCGCAGTCACCTCATCAAAAAATGACCACATAACCACCTCGAAGTTGGTTAACAGGAAGGCCAGAAATTCGCCAGCGCCTTCCCTGAACCAGACTCCCTTATTATCCACAGTTAGAGCTGGGGGAAGATCGCCATCCTGAACGGGTCCAGCCCACGTTAAAACCTTGACGAGCTCAACCACTATGAGGAAACGTTTGCTGTCCCTGTAACCAATCGCAATGAAATGAAAGTTTACATCACATCAAAAAAATCAAAAAATAAACTAACTATTCAAGCCCAGCGTATACGCTGTACGCAGCATATACGCCCACCAAACCACTTTGAAAAACACAACTTACGCCCAGCGTATATGCTATACTCAGAGCGTATACGCCCATGACGCACGCTCCAGCGTATACGCTATACGAAGCGTGTACGCCGAACAAAACAGCACGATTCGAACGTAGCGTATATGCTCAACTCAGCGTATACGCCGGGCGAACTGAACACTACATAAAAGCGCTACTTAAACCTAGCGTATACGCTACAAAACTTAGCATCTACGCTGACGCCCAAACCCCCCACGCACAGCGTATACGCTGGAGAAACCCTCAGCATATACGCCTGAACCCGCCGACAGCGTCAACAGACCGCCAAAAAGTAATTAGCATGCCAGAGCCTGACGTGTACAGCGTATACGCTGAACAAACCCTCAGCACATATGCCGTCGCAAAACACGATTTACGTCAAGAAACGCAAACAATAACAGAGACAGAGATCAAAGCTTACCCGTGGGGCGTCACGGGCCACTCTGACATCTTCGACCTAGGCAGGCCCTGCAACATCGCCTCCATCTCTTCGGTGAAAGTTAGGTCAGAACCCTTCCTCCCTTGGCCTTCCACTTCCTTGCCCTTGCCCATCGCAAAGTGTTTATGCTGACTGTCTAAGTGCACGCTGAGCAACTTTCTTCGGGTTTGGCGTCTACACTGGGTTTAGTCTGGCATCTACGCTCGGGTCTCTTGGCGTCTACGCTTAGGAAGTTCACGCTTACGCTCACACAGGTCGCACCTTACGCTGTCGCTATTGAAAACAGAAAACAAATGGACCCCTCATCCTTTATATAACGCACGCTGACGCTAACGCCGCCGCCGCTCCGTTTTTGCCGTTTTGCCTTTTTTTTCTTTTTTGCCGAAATCTAACAAAAAAAAAATTATTAATTAATTAAAATTCAATTTGAGACAAAGTATTGCGTCCTGGTTCCTCCATGGACCCCATTTTACACGTTCGCTTAAATTACAACCAGTGGCCTGGTATGGCCTTAAACTGCCATGCGTCCAGGTGTGACGATAATCCACCATGATACACGTATACACACTTTAAATTTTCGAAAGACACGGAACGATCCCTTCTTGCTCACGCAACTCTCGGTTTGTTGACAGGGACAAGCTCAATGGACTGCCCGCAGTTAACCGCACCGTTAACCATTGACGGGCCACACGGCACCATTACACGGGACATTGACATAAGCTTCATCAACTTAAGTCCACTGACGAACGACGCGGTCATAGCCTCAACACAGCAAACAACAGATAATTACCAAGGCATGACAAAGTTTCTTGACATAGAAGCTGAAAACATCACTGAAGACCCGTTAGCTGAAACCCCCATTGTTATGCCTGATGGAGAAGTTAAAATATTAAAATTAAGCACGCTATTACTACCACACATGGCTCAAGATATTCAGAATGTGCTTAGGGAAAACATGAAAGCGTTCGCTTGGTCTTATACGGACATGCCCGGGCTAGATCCTAGGATTATCCAACACAACATCATTCTTGACCCAAACTAAGACCGGTAAAACAAAAAGCGTGAAAAGTTAGACCCGAGGTGGCGTTGGCAGTTCGCAATAAGATAACTACGCTTTATCAAGCTGGTTTCATTCGGGCTGTTGATTATGCCGAGTGGGTGTCAAACATGGTCATCGTCCCAAAGAAAAATGGAAGCATTCGCTTATGTATCGACTTCCGTGACTTAAACGTAGCAACCATAAAAGATGACTTTCCCCTGCCCAGCATCGAACAACTCGTTGATTCAACTACCGGACATGCCTTATTGTCTTTTATGGATGGCTTTTCGAGATATAACCAAATACGCATCAACCCTGAACACCAACTTCGGACTACCTTCACGACACCATGGGGAACTTTTTGCTACACTATGATGCCATTTGGTCTCAAAAATGCTGGGGCCACGTATCAAAGAGCCATGACATTTATCTTTAGTGATTATATGTTACGGTCGCTCAATGATTACCTGGATGACATAGTGGTTAAGTCAAAGACAACCGAACAACATCTACAAGACCTCGACCTAGTCTTAAAACGTTGTTTAAAATATGAGCTAAGACTTAATCCAAAAAAAATGTGTTTTTGGCGTCAAAACAGGCAAGATGCTCAGATTCATAGCCTCTGAAGCAGGGATACGAGTAGACCCCGATAAGGTAAAAGCCATAACAAACCTGAAACCACCCGGCAATCTCACCGAACTTCGAGGTCTACAAGGTCGTCTCGTTTATGGTTCAGAAGCTGTTTTACCTTTGGAATTACAGGTACCATCGCTAAGGATCACACTCTCCGGACTCCTCGATGACGGGCAAAACAACGAGCTAAGGCTCATTGACCTCGACTTGGTAGAAGAAGAACGTGCACGTGTACTCGATCAGATCGACTGGTACCAAAAGCAACAACGACAGCGGCATCGACATGACATTAACAAATGCCCAATCCACGAAGGCAACCTCGTACTTAAAGCTGTTCAGGAACACCCGCACAAATTCTCAGCCAACTGGGAAGGGCCTTACATGGTCATCAAGGCATTCGATAATGGCGCATTCAAGCTGGCTAACATGGAAGGGAACGAACTCGCTAATCCGATAAATCACCTGTACCTAAAACCATTCTGCATCTAAACATAAGCTCAGGTACGTGTAAGTCCTGGAATTACGACTATAAACTGATACCACAGCTCATCCTGGAATCATGACGATAAACTGATACCACAGAACAGTCCTGGATTATGACTTAAAACTAATACCACAGTGTCCGCAACGACGATAAACTAGCACCCGTCCGGCATAACAGTAAACTGCCATCGTCACAACCATCAGAGTCCGCCAAGACTGTAAACTAGCTTGCCTCTTCACAGTCCGCTAAGACTAAAAACTAGCAATGTACCGTCCGCCATGACGCTAAACAAGCAATGTCCAACGGGTTATGACATAAAACTAACCCATAACAGTCTACCAAGACTATAAACTGGCAAGTTCACATCTAGCACGTCCATCCGCCGCCATGATCATCCATCAGCTTCACTGCATCGCTTGTCATCAATACTGCTGTCATCTACATACAGTGCCTGCCATCCTTCAACATCTCTGTGTCGTCAGCCGCCATTTAAGTCTAAGCTCGTCTATTCACTCACGGTTTTCTTGTCTCCTTGGCGTTTTTTTTGCAGGATGACACCCAGAAGCTTCGCATAAGAGTGCACTTCGTCACGAACAGCAAGATAAGACACTGTTCGTGTCATACATAGCATGACTAAATCAAACCGTTCACTAGTACATCCCCATTCACTGATAAAATTCCTCTATCCATCCGCCGACACACTTTATCCCAACATCCCCTTGATGCACCTAGTACACTTAAAACACCGTACCGCTTTCAAGCAGCCGCAACACGCCGCACAGCACTTGCACATGAGTACACAAGTAAAGCAAAGTTAACAGCGCAAAAAAAAAAGACCTCTGGCACTTCCCATACAAGCCCCAGGCGGGAAGGCAGTTGTCTCAAAACTCAGTACTCATGTCCAAAGCGCTCAAAAAACATCCAGTTGCATGGCTTTGGCTCCGCCAGCAGGTTCCCCCTGAACACTAAACATGGGCCCTACTCTCCCAAAGAATGTAACACATCCTCCCGTGGCTTTGGCCTCGCCAACAAGTTCTCTTGAAAAATAACCAAGAGCCTTGTTCCGTCAAAGAACACACACCGCATGTCTGCACTCCGAGTCTGCTAAAACCTGGCCATTGACAAGGATCAGCATGCCGCATACCGAAACATCCTCTGTCCACACAATTCCTCGGGCAGTCACCCATCCCCACGATCTCCATTCTCCTACTCGTTATAAGTTTCACTTTCCCGATCCCATGTACCACTGAACACGGTGCGATGACGTCTAGTTAGGTGGCCAAGGACAACGTCTGCATCAAGTTGCTTGTGGTGTTTTGTACTTCTTTGTCGACGCTTCTCAGGTCGATTCCTCCAAGCGTCAACAAAGAGGGGCCAATGAAACACCACAAAATTCGGAGCTTAGTACTTATCCGACATCGAGCAGGTCCATGCAACCTGGAGGATCGCAACACTTGGTTTTCGCTAAGTACATTTTGCCAGCGTATACGCCCAGCATATACGCCCAAGTTTACATCGACAGCATAGACGCCCAGCGTATACGCCTAGCCCTCACAGCGTACACGTCCAGCGTATACGCCCGGCACTACAGCGTACACACCCGAATCCCCAGCGTATACGCCTAGGCACTTCAAATGCACACGCTCGACGACTAGATCTCCAATGACAGTGTGAAGACAACACCAAAGAGCAAGGATTGAAGCAAGTGGACATCGTCAGTGTGTACGCCCAGCGTATACGCCCAGCATCGTCAACGTGTACGCCCAGCGTATATGCCCAGCATCGTCAGCGTATATGTCCGGCGTATACGCCAGCATACAGCATCTCCATCCAAATTCACACGCCCACCTCACACGGCGTATACGCCCAGCGTATATGCCTGACACTTGTAATATTGTACATTTGTGAATCGTGCACCCAATCAACGCGCCACGTGTCGCCCAACCCAAGTTTAGCGTAAAAACCTGTATAAAAACCCCCATCTCCCATTTTTAAGAGGTCAGTTGGCAAAATCTCGGAGCACACCAGAGAACATTTACGCTGCACACAAGAGCTGGAACTTCCTTATGCCCTATACGCTGCAGATAGTCTCTATGCTCCGCCTGCCCTGCAAACCAGAGTCATCCTTGTATACACCGGGGCTTTTCGTCCGCCTTGTGTTCCCACAAAACTGCGTTAGACCGGTGCACTGTACTTTGACTCTGCAATACCATTGTTTACGTTTACTGCATCAGTTCTTTTACAGTTTTACGTCAATTTGGCCCACGCACCGTTTATGCCTGTTTACATTTACGCTCCATTTGCATCCGTCTACGCTTTACGCTGTTTTTGCTTCGTTTACGCCTACACGCCATTTACGCATAACCTAGCGTATTAGCATTTGCGTACGCGCGGGGAAATCCTTGTCTGATCCGCGTGCGGACCACCCAAGGTACTCTACCTCCGCTGCATTCCAACATGCCCTCAGGCGTAGGCAGGGTCTTCTGTACGCGTCCTGTGATCCCGCGGCCTCTGTTTTTCCCTCCAGCCGGAGACCGACGATTTCAGGCGGTACAAGCCATACCACAACCTAGCCAATGGACCTACACCAAAGCAAGGTATTAATTACATGATGATTCATTTACCCTTGCTAATATAAGATTGTGTTGTGTGTGCAGATGGCGATCATACAAAGCAACACTTCTTTCTCTCTCTCTTTCTCAACTGCCAACAAAGGTCTGATGTCATTGTAATAAGGTGTTCATCCTTGTTTTCATGAACACCAATTTTGTCAAGTCTTGTAATAATGATCCGTTCACATGTCATCCCATTAGTTCCATTCCCCTCAATAATTCCATACCTTCCCAATATTATTGTAAGGAACTTGAGGACAAGTTTTCATTCAGTCATGGGGGTATGATGAGACGCGATATCGCATCCACCGCGATATCGTGTACGCGATATTGTGGCCTTCGCGATATCGCATCCCATGCAATATCACGTACACGATATCGCGTCGTCCCCTGCAATATCACGTACGTGATATCGCGGTCCGTCGCCAAATCTATAAATAAAAGGTAGCACTCCCCTTATTTCTGATCCTAGGCTTAAAGTAGGGAAACTCTGGCAGTTTGATCACTCCAGAGATAGAATATTTTCCATGTGCCTACAGTAGGAGTCCCCAAGTGAACGGATCTTTATTCGAGCAGCTTTGTACCTGAATGCAAGTCGTGTACGGCAATAAAGACAAACTTTGTGGATAAACCTTGTAGTGCATGGAATAGGTTTATTACATGTTATTTCCTACCTATTATTTATTACCTACATTAGCATGGCATGAGTACGACTTGATTACGAGCATTGACAAATTTGTATGGCTAATAAAGGAATCGACTGCTCATCGCGATTAGTCTCTCTCACCCTCAACTCCTAGAATACAGGTTGAGTACGACTTAATTACGAGCATCTACGGATGTGTACGGCTAGTCAAGGAATCAGCTACTCATCACGTTTAGGCTAGTTAAGTGCCTCAGTACGACCACTTC
>MNCI01018634.1:223724-236903 GCA_015680685.1 Gnetum montanum
TTTTGTATGGTTGAGTGTAGGGGTACCTCGCCACTCATCAGAAAGGAAACTGGTGTTAAGGTTGAGCTAATTAATTTCCAACTTTCAAGCAAATAAGCCAAAAATTTATGAATGAAATAAGGATGATGCTATTATCAATGCTTTTCTCTTTGAGATGAAGGAGTTTCTTGAAATGTATGAATGTGCCACCAAGAAAAAAGCTTGCACTGCTGCCCAATTATTAGGTGGAATTACAAAAACTGGGTGCCTAGGCATTCTTCAAGAAGAAAGACTAGGCTAGGCAGACCCATCAGAATCTAGGACCAATTAAAGGATGCTTTGATTGAGGACTTTCATATAGGCACTTGAATTGATAAAGCTTGGGTAAAGTTGAAAGAGATCTAGCACACAAGAGAGCTAAAGAAGTATGTTTGGGAGTATTAAAATATTATCATACAAATTTTGGATATGGATGAGCCTAACAAATATAGATTTTTTTCAATAGCCTCAAATCATGATTTCAACATGAATTCAAAACTTGTAAGATCACTAAATACATGGAGACCATCTAGGTTATTAGTAGTTTGATAGATTTTAAGACAAGCAAGAAGGATAAGGATGAGGAGGAATAATTGTTGGAGAGAAAGAAAGAGAGAAACAAGCCTAGGAAAGGTGATGGACAAAATAATTCTAGTGGCTTCAAGAGCACACATGTAGCTCCTACCCTAGGTAGTAAATCCTCTTATCAAAGGTATGGAAAATGACAAACTTCTTAAAAATACAATGAATCTTAGAACTAATAACCTCATTTTTGAGGTTTTTCTTAGAATCCTTGAGCACGCATAGGATTAAATGTTATGCTTGTGTTAGAAATCACTTTGCTATGGAATGTCCCCATAATCCTCTGAATCCAAAAAATTGGAAAAAACTTGAGAGGAGAATCATAGATTGAATGTAATTAAGCATTAGCCTCATGTTCCATTGATGATTTCTAACAAGAATGAATAAGATAAAGTTATGAGACTCATGATTTCTTACAACAACCCAATGAGAATTTAACCATCTTGGTGAATGGTTGCAAATTAAGTGTTCCAATAGGATAATAAGTATCAAGAGGATTGGAGCATGGTGGGCCAAGTGCTACCACTTCCTTTATACATTGATTTATGTAAAAAAAATAGAAGAAAAGATAAGGGAATGGAATGCTCCATGGTTCTCAAGGAGAGGGAATGCCTTATGGTTCTTAAAGGGGAGGGAATGTCCCATGTTTCTCAAAAGGGGAGGAAATGCCCCGCATTTTCAAAAGGGGAAGGAATGCCACATGGCCCATGGATGGAGAAATGCATGTGTGTCATGTTGGTCCTATTGCTTATATTATTTCATGAGGTGTACTTACTACGCTTCTAACCCATGGACTAACGTGTGATGTACACTTATTTTATGCATGCAGGTGTTGTGAATGTTGAGGTGTAGTCTATCTTAGGTCCATTCTAAGATACTTAGCTAGTTTTAGATTCAAGGATGGTGTTGAATAATGCTTCTCCATAGCAATACCATTACAATTCTTTGCATTAAAATGTAGGAGATAAAACCCTTCTAGTAAGAAAGGTTATTTTATTTTCCTGTCCATGAAGCATGTAAAGTTTTAGGCTAAAACTCTAAGGATATGAGTCAAACATAATGTTTAATTAAATATTTAAAATATTTTAAAATACAAAATTATCATAATAGTTCCAAAAATCCAAATATTTTATATTGAATTTAGGAATCTCTAAATGATAGGTCTTTGTATATCTTGACTATCAAAACAAATCTTCAAGTCTTAGTATAATCTCACTACTAACATTAGATTATCCTTGACTACCAACATGGCACACAATTGGGAAGAATTGGTCTTGTCTATGTCTCATTGTATACTATTAGGATCAATTGCTTAATGCCATGATCTTAGCTAAAATATTCAATCACAAAATAACTTACAAATCAAAATCCAAGATTTGAAATTCATCCTTAATCCTTGCTCCCATGGGGTAGGCCCTACTAAGGTTCACCTCACTATTACAAATGGGGGCATCTCAAGGATTTGCAATTCCCATTACCAATTAAGGAAAACATGGTTACAAATATTGAGTTTTATCTTATTTTCTTTTATATTTTCATTTTCGAAGATTTCTAGAAATTACTAAAATTCCAGAAAATCCCATATACCAAGTATTAATCCAAAATTATCATAAAATACTCTAGAAACAATTATGATAATGTTTCGCATATCATGGAATTCATTTTATAACTTGAAACAAATTGACTATAACGATAGCAAGAGATATAGCCAATATAATGCTTAAAAAGAACTTAAAAATACATAATTATATCTCAACCTCTTAGTTACAAATTCTTGTTAGAAGGTAACCACTTGAACCACCTCTCAGTAAGCTTATGAAAAATATCATTTTAATATTGAAGATTTAATTTTACATCATTTTCTATATACGTATATCATTTTTTTGTTAAAGAAATGAACTTGTTTCATTAACAATCTTTTTTTTATCCATTCCAAAAATGTTAAAAAAGAGAAAGCATTCATGAGAACATTTGTTTCTTTCATTTTCACTTACAATTAAATGCATGTTACTAATAATCAAAATTTTAAGATAGACACTAAGTGTTTATATTCTCATAAACTTCTAGCACGACGACATTTTTAAGAGATTGATTGAAAAACAAAAATACACCCATCAAATGTCCAAAAAAGATTTTTATTGAAGAAGAGTAGTAAGCATATCACCCTCCTTGTCTAGTTTGGAAGATTGTGGTTAGTGATAAAGTTAATGTGTATCTTTCCACGAGGAGTCAACACGATATGGTTAAGGATATTGATTTCAAATTTGTGTGAGTTAGTTTAGTGGTAGTACACTTGGTTTGGAAGCTTTAAATCATAGGTTCAATTTTGGTGGGTAATGCTGAGTTATATAAAGTTCTAATTGGACTATATATCTTAGGGTGTATCTATGTTTCACTTATTTCAGGTTTTCAATATTCTTGACTCCTCATCCCCACTCTCCCCAACCCCCCACCCATGGTTGAATTTGTATGAACAAAATTCATAAAAAAAAGGTTTTTCCTTTTATAATAAAAAGGGAAAGACCAACCTTACCAATTTTCAAATAATGAGGTGCTAGCCTAGTGGTATTGGTTTTGGCTCCTAGTAATCCTAGGTCATAGGTTCAACCTTACTAGGTAGCACTTTCTATAACTCTTAGGTTATACATATGTTTCAATTATTTTGGATTCCATCACCCCCAACCTTACCACTTTTTTAAACAAAAAAACTTCTATAACTTTTAGGTTATATGTATGTTTCAATTATTTTGGATTCCAACACCCCAACCTTACCACTTTTTTAAACAAAAACATCACAACCTCTTCCCATCCAATTAATGGGCATGTGCTTTTCTTTGGCATGAACCGATTTCCATCGGCCACTAAAGTTTGGGAACACTAAAGTTTGGGAACACTAGCCTGTAAATAATGAGCTATCATTTCATGAGCATCTTTCATTAGCTTTTACCACCATGTGTCATTATATGTAGGAAAAAAATAATTGTTCGCGTAATCTAGCTGAACAAAATGTTTCCACTTTCATTAGTAGTACCAAACGATCAACATCATCATGGACCTCCGGATTTGATTCGTCACCCTGGTTTGTCAAATCTGTTGAAGGTTAAATTAACAGGTCATACGTTCCCAACAAAATTCATGTATGAAGCTTATCTAATCCACCTGCAAAAGACACCGCGGAATCCAGAAACCAACCCATCTGACCAGACCAGAACAGCAACAAAAGTTGCCACAGCCGGCCAACGACCAGGGAAGGAAAGATCCACGCATTCTAACAATGCTGAACAACATGCAAGCAATTTATTGGCAACGTGGCAAAACATTGCAGGTTATTGCCAGGTATAATAATATAACAAAAACAAGTCCCTAGAGAGCAGCGCCAGTTGTCCAACCAGAGGGGAAACCCAGGAAAAACCCAACAAAAACCTGCCCCGCCCCACATCACAACCAGCGCAGAGAACAGTTAACCTCCTAATGCAATACTACTGCACCGGAGAACAAAACCCAAGTCGCCAAATCACCAAATTTGCTTCCAAAAAGCGCGGAAATCCATTTGGATTTGCCGGTGGTGGGATCTGTCTGTGTGGAGAACCCAAAACTTGTTGCAGAGCTCTGGGAAAAACATGATGTGTGAAGAGGAGGAGGAGGAGAACAAGCAGTAGTCGGCCGATGAAGAAAACTGCTGGCTCTGGGACCTACGACTCTTGCACTGCAAGAGAAAGAGAAAGAGAAAGAGAAAGCGCAAAAGCAGTTAAGCAGCTGCAGAGAGCAATAAAGAAAAAAGAGGGCAGAAACCTGAAGCAGGCATATCAGTTGATTAGGGCAAAACCTGAAACAATGCATTCCCATATATGTCGGCAGAACAAGGAGCAGCCTGAGCATCAGGGCCAGGGCCAGGGCATGGAGGCAGTGTTAGACAGAGCGTGGGAACTGCACGACAAGATCAGCGATGCTATTCATTCCATGTGCCGAGACCATTTTGTGGCTGCTCGGTCTCAGGCCGCAGTCAATAATGGCCGGCATATAAATGGTAGAAGCGTCAATGTCGATGTGGAGCAGCGCTGTCGCCAGGAGCTCGATCTGTTTTCCGAAACCAGGAGCCTCAACGCTATCAGAAGCGCCCTGGAAGTTCTCGAGAATCAGCTCTATTTGCTCCACGTATGTTTTTCCCCCCTTTTTTTTTTCTTTAATCCAGAATGAGGTTGCTTTGATTTGATTTGATTTGGTTTGGTTTGGTTTATGATATGCCAAAAATGAATGCCGATGGATGCCCTAAATTATGGTTTAGTCATTTGGGTCGTTTTATTGTGTATGGATTTTGTCATTTAGGTCATTCTGTTGTGCATTTGCCTGTTGGGTGTTCTCTTTTTGAATCTCTGTTTATTTCTGGAGATTTATCACGGTCTAGAGCACTAGGTTTCGGGAACATGGCATCATGACGTAATGTCGCTGATAGTTTCGGTGAAAACGGTGATATACGAGAGAAGTTTTTGGTGAGGTTTTCCGCAGGCACGCGAAACTTTCAGAAAATAGGAACTCCTACGAGATGTATTTAACCGGGCCTCACTTTTTGCATGCTTCAGTTTTTTCAGGGGTAAAACTTATGGCCAGAAATAATGAGCACAAGAATGAATTTAAAAGTAATTCCTAGCAGAGCTGCTTTGGAATGGGAATGCTGTGTACCCAATTCATTAGTTGAATTATAATATGCAAAATCAAATTAAAGAACATATAAAATTTAAAACCAAAATGACTCTAGTCTCACGTATTGTTGCCCTTTTAACAAAGTCTATTATCGCTAATCTGCGTTAACTTGTGACTAATACTTGCAAGTTGTCTATTCACTAATTCATAAGATAGTTCATCTGTATGAAATTCTTCTACCAATACTCCCATTGTCTGTGCTTTATTTTCTTAGACTTACCTAATGCATATTTACTTAACTTTGAAATTTAGTTAGTCATTTGATTGCATATTTTGAGTGATTAAGGCAACCTCACTTGGTTAGAGCATCTGGCTTGTGGTTTGCAAGTCACAGGTTTGATCCTAAAGGGTAGGTTAACACACATGCCAACTTGAAGGCATGGTAATGATACATGTTCAGGCTTTGCTATCTGGTAGACAGTTGGCCATAGAAAATCATCATCAAATCCTTTGCCTACCTTAATGGTCAGCCCATATAGATGGGATAAAGAAACCATGATGATAATGATGATTTGATTCCATGTTTTGGAAGGAAAGTGTATTGTTGAAAGATTTAGGATACTGAAATTTTAATTGCATTTATGATTTTCGCCTGTAAGATTTTGGTTACATTTAGAAGGTACAACTCAGTGTTCACCTGTCTAATTAGCTTTCAAATTAGACATGAGAAGTTGCTCGCTTTCAGAACTATATTACCCAGAGTGTCATTTTACCAACCAGAATACCTCAGGTTATCAATTGAACATCACCTAATTTTCTTGTAAGTCATTTCTGATCATTACATGTATGCATGGTATGTATTCCAACTATCAGTTTTGCTCTCCTTGTAATTTCTTCATTAAAAAGAATATTTCATTGTGAAAGGGACTACAAAATGATTGCAGCAGAGTATAAGAATTTCACGTAAGATATCTGATCTAATGTTTTGGTTTGTTAGATCTCGATCTCAAGAATAGCATCTTGATCAGTATGACTTCCTTTCTAGTCAACCTGTTTGATACATGCATTTTTCAGATTGTTGCTCTAAGTGTTTCTTGAAAATTCTTGGAAGAAAAATGTATTGGTTAAGTTGTTTGGAATATATTTAATAACTTCTACTTTGTTCCGTAGGGGTTTCAGTTTCCAAGTTTATAGGATTTTGTTGTATGCAAAACTGGAAGGAGAACATGTCTGATATAAGATAGATAAGAAAGTCATAATGTCCTTTTGGAATTTTATTTCATCCAAGTTTTTTACCTTGCTGCTTTTTTGTGCATTTTTATTGGCCAAATAGTATCTTTTTATTGCTTTTATCTACACACACATTTTCCATGGTACTTTATACACAGTATCCTTCCTCTTCCCTTTCATCTACAAGCTCACATTTTGTCTTGCTGCTACACTGTACGATACAGATTGTGGTGGACATCACAGCTTGTCTGTATTTTGACTCTTCACGAATTGAATATTGAAACTGGAACCTTTTTAATTACGTCATAGGCCCTACTGATCTGTTGAACCAGTTCAGTTTCTATAGTACTCCATAGTTCACTTTTGGATACACAGTATTATACAGATTATTTTTCTAATCTGTATCAGTTGCCTAGGACTTGTATGTGACAGAAAAACCTTAATATTCCTATACTGAAATTCCCCTCTTTTTTCTTAGCTTGTCCTGTTATGTGTGCACATTAAAAATCTTTTGATCGTGAAATTGAAATAAGACTTATTTTGCATTGCATTTTGAATATATAGTAGAAGAAATAGAATAAGGATAGAACCATACTTAGGCCCCTTTGCATATCTAATGGATCATTGTTATGGGATAGCTGAGTTAGATGTTATGTTATTTGCACTTGGCCCGACAGATATTCCTGTGATAAATAACATTGGAACATTTATAAAGAATCATCATCCAGAGCCATAATGGTCATCCTGCCAAGTGGGGTTCTGGAAGGGTTGGTAGATGAGCGAAAGCCTAACCTCTTTGAGTGGCTGTGCTCAGGCTGGAATCCAGGTCTTCGACTTGAGAAACAAGCACCTTATCATCACTCCAAATGATAGTCCTTAATATTGCAACATTTATAGTAACTAGAAATTACCAGATATCTTAGATATGTTTTACATGCCATTTGCTGATTGTTGGGCTTAGTGATCATAGTTTGTTAGGGTCTTTTATTGAAAAAAAAAAGCACATGAAATTTAAGATTATTAAAAATCTAAACTCTCACCAATGTGTGTGAAATCCTTGACTGTTCTAAAGAATCATCCCATGTGCATTTTATCATTTTCCTATCATTCTGCCAGATCGTTAGCAAATAGTGTAACCTTCAAACATGTCAATATTACTTTCCAATAAAAAATGGTAAAACTTTTAACGTTATTGATGTAGTTTTGAAATGAATTCAGAGTTTTTTCGGTTTTTGCATACTGATAAGAAAAGTAACTGATTGTCGTCAGCCTTTCTATTGTGCCTCACTATTTAGAAACGATTTATAAGTTTTTGTAGTGCACACATCTTTGGGTTGTTTATTATTGACATTGCTATTTGAATTGTAACTAGACTCTTGAACATCAGCAACGGATAGAAAGGGAAGCAGCTCTTATGCGTTTAGAAGAGAGTCGAATTATGCTTCTAAAGAAACTCAAAGAGCATCGTGGCAGGGAATTGAATGTTATCCAGGAAGCCATGGCATTTGCTGGTGACAAAGATGATGCTGAAAATATTGGATTGTCCTCCAATGTTGCAAAATGTTATTCTACTGATGAAATTGCCAAATCAAAATTGTGCAAGGAGAATGCTAATAAGAATGTAAATGCTATAACAAAATGTTACAATGGCCTAAATTGCTTGCTTAGTACAAGCATTGAAGGGATTAAAAATTCAGAGCACTTCTTTAAATTGGCAGGTGCTGTGGCCAAGGTTGCTTTGATAGCTGCAAGCATGCTTACAGTCATGCAGTTTCAGCTTAAGCGGAAGACAAAAGCCATTGACTGCAGCAGAGATGCAGCTCCCCGAAATGCTTTGCATTTGAAAGAATATGGAGTTTCTGCAGGTATAGGTACTCTGGATGTGTTGCATGGCAGAGGGTAATAAGTCTGGGTAAATTCACATTCTTTGCAAATGCATGTTTGAAAGAGTTTTGTAGTTTGTATCGTAAGATGTCATATATCGGCTTTTGTCTTTCATTTCTGGAAATGGCCTCACAACAGATTGGAGAGAATTGTTAACTTGTCATTATTGACTTGAGTTGAAGATAGTCAACCAGGTAGCAATTGGGAATAGTTGATAAAACACAGCATCTCTGTATCCTACCAGCTAGCTTGTCTATTGTATAGGGCAAGTAAACATGTCTTTGCCTATTTTGTTGGGTAAGAAGTTGACCCTTTGTAGAAAGAAACGGGAGAAAGTTCAGTTGGGAGGTCTTGCATTTTTATAGCAAAACCTTATACATCACTAACCTTTTCTAGGATGATTGCGTGCTTGTGGTTGTTATCATGGTACATTATGGTGTTGTGTCTTAGGTTGAAAATTTATATTGTATGGTTGGTTCTGTTCTTGAAAATTGAAGTGGTGGTGCATGTATGGATAGTTTGTTTGTTAACAGCCATAACAAATAACATACGAGCAAGTTATTTTCCCTAATGAAAACAGGTGTCCGTTTCTTGCACTAGTGCACAATTATGAAACTTGTAATCTGGGTAAATTGCATGACTTGTATTCATTATTTGTCTTCTGTCTATTCTTTTAATTATTTGAAAATCTCTAGTGGCAACGGCATCTGCTATTCAGAGTGAATATTATCTCCTATTTATTGTGTAGCCTTTTAAAAGAGGTTTCCTAATCTGTCTGGGCCCTGCTTGGGGATGGGCATTGGGCTTTCAGGGGAAACTCTTTTATTGCCTAGATATTGGGGCTTATTAAACTTTTTCAAGCACATTGTTGTGAGAGGTTTTTCTTCCCCTTGCTTGTCTTGTTATCATTCTGCAACTTTCTTCATTTCCGAAGAAAAATGCCAAAAACCAATGCTAGAAATCTGTTTCACGATGTTATGGTAAGCTTGCTTTTAGCTGCAGAGCGTATTGGGTAAGAGTGAATTTAATACAGTATTTCAATGAGCCAGCTTGGGCAATAAGTTACTCATTATTGCCTCTTATTGGTGAACAGGACATACGAAAGGTTAATGTAATAGCAAATATCACGGATGGATTAAGTCCTCCTCCAAGTTTTTAAACATAGAGGATACCCTGGCCATTTTGCCCCTGAAAAGGTTACATGGAATGTTATAATATCTATATATTCTAACCTATGTTTCACAAGTTTCACAAGTCTCGAGGACGGGGAGACTTGGGAACGGAATGACGTGTCCCTAAATGAGTTTGGGGATGTAAGGGATTTTTAGAATCATGGCGGGGACTCATTAGGGATGCCAAGTCTTAAAATAATATAAAATAGTTTTGTAAAGCAAAATATCCATAAGATAAACATGGAGTCTTGAGATACATAAGATGTAGAGCTTTGAGATTTTTAGCATTTTACTATGTTGGGTTTTCATAGCAAGAATGAAATACAGCAAAAGTTTAGAGTTCTTTGCTACTACTATGGTCACATAGCGAAGTTGCAATAGTCATTCAATGGCTACAAGCATGGTTGAAAAATATTTTAAAAATAAAACATCATTTTACTTACCCGACAAAGTAATTCATGACAAAAACTATTATAATCTTGTCAATTAAAATAAAGAAATTAAAAACTAAAACAAGTTATCAAAGATGTTAACTAGGAGCGCTATACCTAATAGAGACTTCTAATCTCAAAGACATGCCATGTTTGAAGGTTGCAGAATCTTAAAAAAACCCACGAGTCCACAACTCTTAACAGCACACAAATAGCCAAATAAAGGGTTGTGTTTGAAGTTTTGACAAAATTCATGGTAGAAACCAAGAACATATAGAGATGTCTTGTTCTCAAGCTAAAAATCATTGTAGTAGTTAAAGAGGCACATAGAGTAGCTACAAGAAATATACTGTAGATACACGTTGTTGTGGTTCCATCATTATAGGTAGCTTGCAAAATTTCATTCCTCTAATTCCTAATTTTTGATGATGTAGTAGCCACTTCAATCTTCTCTTTAGTGTTGCCCACTTCATCCTATCTTAAATGTTTTGTTTGAAAATTGTGTAAAGGTGGTTAAAAGTGTAATTGAAATTATATGATTTGTCTTTACCACCAAAACCTAGATATCAAACACATAAATGTTTGAAACCCTTTTGGAGGATGTTGGGGCATGTTTTAAGGATGTTTAGGCATTCTTGGAATGTAGTCAAAATTAACCACTTCCCACCTACGTCTTGGAAGTACTAGGGACATGTCCTTGTCCTTAGAGCATCTTAAGCGAGGAAATTTTTCTTGAGATGTGTTATTGTGTAACATTGATTCTTAAGTCAAGATATAATTTTTAGTTTCTTAACTTAAGCTATTAGCAATTACAATGATTCATCAAATAGATATGATGGCTTACAAAGTATAAAGTGACCCAAGTTCATGCTCTATGATCATGAATATAAGAGATAGGTACCAATGTAAATTAATTAGGAAAAAAAAACAACATTGGAATAATAGTTGAAGAAGTGCTCATAAACTAAAGGATATGAAGGTGGTGTTGATCTGTACACCATAAATGAAGAAATCTCCAACAAAGAGGTGTAGAAGATGAAAGAAGTTCCTAGCACTACTAATGATACATGAAAAAGATGTAAGTCAGATAAGTTGAAGTTTCAAATATGCCCAACACCAAAAGGTAGACTAATGCATCATAGACAAGATGATGAAATTTAGCACAATGAGCTGAATGAAGGTTTTGAAAAAGTTGCAAATAAACCAAGATCTAGCTTTTCATAGAGGCAAATGATGAAAAAGAACTCATGTAACTAACCCTATATTTCATTGAGACAAGGATAGGATGATGACGATTAGTTGAATAAGGACAAGTTGCATTGAGGTGGTAGTTCATTAATTGTAGTAGAGCAACTGAACCAACTTAGTGGTGGATAATTAAAGACTTCTAAAGTGGCCTAGCCCATGTAAGACTAAAGATAATGATTCCCATGAACATTGTAAGTGTGCCATGAGCCCATGATGCAAGGTAGATATTACAACAAGATTGATGAGCGGTGAGGTATCCCTATGCTCAACCATACAAATACAAGCATCCACGCACGATCCGGTCAAATTCCAAGGACTAAGTGCTTATGCACCTTTGTGGAACAAGAATGGGTTGATCAATCATTGTCTTCCCAAGCTTACTTGTATGTTATGATTGTGTGGTTAAGTAAACTTGAGGCATATGATTTTTATACTTTTTATGTTTTTAGGTTTTGCTGCTAATAAGGGAGGAGAGAGATAACTAAGTAACTAATTNGGTCCTGCTGCTAATAAGGGAGGAGAGAGATAACTAAGTAACTAATTTAATTTGACTATTTATTAACTAGGCTCTGATTGATCCTAACACCAATATCCATTCTCACTTGCCGTGCATATCCTGAACCAATGCAACACTATTGGGATTACCAAATGCTAATCGTTACTGGGTTACCAAGTGTTACATGCATGCTTGAAGTGATCGTACTGTGTGTGCTTACTTAGGAGAGTTGTAGAGTGAGAGAGAAACATTAATTAACTAAGGAAAGCATTAAGTAACATTAATTAACATTAATTAATCTATTCTAAATGTTGCAAGGTTTATCACAAAGTTTGTCTTTATTGTCGTACACAAGGTGTGCTCAGGTACACAATGCTCAAATAAAGATCCATTCACTTTATGTAAGAGACTGCGGGCATGTAAAAATAATTCTAACTCTGAGAAGGAGAAAAGGAAAGAGTTTGGATAAGAGACTAAGACTAACTATGCAAACCAAGTGCACGCACCTCTTATTTATAGGCAATGAGGTAGGCTGTGATATTGCGTACGTGATATCGCATGGAAAGCCATGATATCGTGTACAAAATATTGGGAAGGTATGGGATTATTGATTGAATGAGAACTGACAACGACAGGGAATTACTGACTCAAAGTGCCTGGTGAATAGATTGATAAACATATTACAACATTGGTGTTCACACCTTTCGTGGTGAACATTATACATGGATGACATCCAGACCTTCACTTGACAACTTGAAGAGAAAGAGGGAGAAAAGAAAATGAGGTGTGTTGCTACTAATGCCAAGATTGCGCCCTTTGTTGTTTATCCATAACCACGTGACTAGACTTGTTCCCGGTGTAAACATTCCAGCTCCATTCCATCCTGAGTGCTTCCTCCTATTCTTGTCCATAGTTCATGTAATCACCATCTACACACACAACACAGTCATGAATGAGCAAGGATAAGTAAGCCACAATGCAATTGATACCTTGCCTCGATATAAAGCACCTTGGCTGGGTTGTGGTTATGGCAGAAACTAAGTTAGAGGTTTATTATTGATAACTATCCAAGGTGTAGGGGTTAGGAAAGTAGTAGAATGGAGAAATTGAAAAATTTGTGCTAGGGCCCCCACAACTAAGAGCGAACCTTCGGTAGCAATAAGATGGAAAAATATAAGGAACAAGAAAGATGGGAAAAATAACAACGACAACACCAATAAAGTGGATGTCAAAGATGGGGATGAAACGAGAAATGGTTGATTGCAGAGAATGTTTAAGGAAAAGAACTTAACAATTGCACCAAAAAGGAATGTCAGTGGGTCCTCCCCAAAGCAGGCTCATGCCCTTTATGCCCTAACAAACCCACAAACAAAAGAGTTTGTAGGCTCTAGGAATGTCATTTGGAAGCAAGAGTTAAAAAACTTACCCACAAGAATTTACCAAGGAAAAACAATGCATCAACCAAGATATGGACTAA
>MNCI01018634.1:237927-345739 GCA_015680685.1 Gnetum montanum
AGGGAAAAGTTGCATGGATGACATAAGGTCCTTCCCACAGCGTTTGAAATTTGGTATGTTGTGGCACATGTGTGGGATTCCAGTAGAGAACCTTATCTTCTAGTTGATATTTAACTTTCCTAATTCTTAGGTCTTGACGTTGTTTATTGAAGGCCTTGTGTAATTCATTAGATGACAGGGCGGCCAATTGGTTCTCATCTAGTAGGTTAAGGATCATCAACCATTGTTTTTGTGCTAGATCAAGGTCAAGGTTGAGGTCACATGCCATGGATAGTGTACAGAGCTCAATTTGTATAGGAAACGTTGGTAATTTACTATACACTAACTCATAGGGAGAGTAGCCTATAGGGAGTTTCCATGTGGAGCAGTATACCCAAAGAGCATTGTTCAGTTTAGTGCTTCGGTCTTGCCTAAACTTGCTAATGGTTCTTGTCAATATCTTTGTAATCTTCCTATTGGTGACTTTGGCTTGACCATTCTCTTGGGGGTGATATGGTGTAGTCAGTTTGTGCTCAACCCCTAAGCATTGCATTAATTTTCGAAAAGTCGCACCTATGAAGTATGTACCATTGTCTAAAATAAGTGCACGAGGCACACCAAACCTGTTTACGATTTGTTGTTGAACAAATCGTGTAGCTGTAGATAATGTACAATCTTTAACAGCAGCTACTTTTGCCCATTTTGTAAGGTAATCAATGGCAACATAATATAAGATTTTCCATTGGACATTGGTATAATTGGCCCCATAAAATCAATTCCGCAAATGTTGAAGGGTTCTAAAGGTTGAATCCATTGTTGCAAACCCTCCATTCTAGCAGTCATCCCCCCATCACGTTGATAGTGCTCACAAGGTTGGACAAAATGATGGGTGTCCTGGAACAATGTAGGCCAATAATATCCTGCAAGCAAAATCTTAATGGCTATTCGTCTCCTAGCATAATGACCCCCACAAGGATCCTCATGAGCATCTTGGAGAACTCACAGTTGATCTACATCAGGAACACACCATTGGACCAAGCCATTAGGACATACTTTATAAAGTTGCCCATTGATTTCCATAAAATACTTGGCTCGGTGAAGAAATTGTTGTTTCTTTTTAGCATTAAACCCTTGTGGTGTTTGTTGTGTAAGGAGATAGGTGAGAATGCTACTATACCAGTTTGTCTCCTTGGTTAATTGATTATTCACTACACCTGCAAAGAGGAGCTCATCTGGGAAACAATAAAAAATTGGATACTCATCCTCTTTGTTGTCCCATCGCAACTGAGATAAATGATCAGCAACTACGTTCTCGGTGTCTTTATGATCGATCATCGTAAGATCGAACTCTTATAAGATCACAAGTCATCGTATGATGCGAGGGCTTACCATTGGCTTATTCATTAGGAACCTTATTGCACTATGATCTCTGTGTACGAATACCTTATAGCCCAAGACATAGTGCTAAAATTTTTCTAGTGCAAACACTACAACCATTAATTCTTTCTCTGTTGTAGNTCTTCTGTTTTAAAGTTTGGAAAGCTAGTTCGCATTCCCTGGTCCANTTTTGATCATCTAACTATGTAAGTATGGCTCCTAAAGCATACTTGGACACGTCAGTCATTATGTGGAACGACCTAGACCAGTTAGGAGCTTGTAGGATAGGTGTTTCTACCATCTTCTATTTTAAAGTTTGGAAAGCTAGTTCGCATTCCCTGGTCCATTCGAAAGGTATGTCCTTTTTCGTTAGTTCAACCAATGGTTTTGCAACCTTAGAAAAGTTTTCAATAAAGCATCTGTAGTAGCCAATGTGTCCAAGGAATGATTGGATATCTTTTACAGTTTCTAGTTGACGGGTAATTCCTTGGATAACTTTGATCTTTGTAGGGTCTACCTCTATCCCTGTTTGTGAGATTTTATGCCCTAATACTATGCCTCCTTGGACCATTAAATGGATTTTCTGCTAGTTGAGCCTTAAATTGGTTTCTACACATCATTTTAATACTTGCTCTAACCGGTCCAAAGCTTGATCAAAGTTTGCTCCGTAGGTGGAGAAGTCATCCATGAAGACCTCCACACTGTTTCCTATCTACTGCTGGAATATGCTTAGAACTAATCATTGAAACATTGCAGGGGCATTACACAAGCCAAACGACATCTATTTGTATGCAAATGTTCCCCAAGGACTAGTGAATGTAGTCTTAGCTTGGTCTTCTGAGGCTATTTGTATTTGGTTGTACCCACTATACCCATCCAGAAAACTATAGTAGCGATGCCCTGCAATGGTGTCTAAGACTTGGTCTACGAATGGCAACAGAAAGTGGTCTTTGAATGTTGCCATGTTTAATAGCCTGAAATCTATGCACACCCTTCATTTTCCTTTCTTTTTGGGAACTATAACTAAGGGGCTAACCCATTAGCTATTAGCAATGGGGTAGATGAACCCAGCTTTTAGAAGTTGTTCAATTTCTTCCTTAACTACTTACTTCACCTGTGGGTTCAATCGCCTCTGTGGCTATCTTCGAGGCTTCATGGAGGGGTCAGTGTAAATTCTATGTTGGCATATCCTAGGATCTATTCTAGTTAATTTGGAATATGACCAAGCGAAGGATTTCCACTATTTATTTATCACCTTTAGCAATCTTTCTTTTTGTTGAGGAGCAAGCTTCGTGTTAATAATTACTGGTTTTCTATTTTTAAGAAATGTGTGTATTCCATATCGGTGGGCAATGGTTTTAACTCAAGGGGCTCCTGCTTAAACTTATTAGGGATTTCCAACTTCCCCCAGTTGATATTTTCAAGGTTAAGACTTGGAAGTTGGTGATGTACTTGCTCTAATGTGTCTATGCTATCAATGTAAGCGCAAGTCAAACCCTCGATTCCACGCATATAGTTGAACTACTCTCTTGATCAGCTGTTAGCCACTAGGTGTCTTCTTGTCTTGTGGCTGCTGCATATAGGCATCTTTGTATATTAGTCACTTGTGCACACTGATTGCATGCATGCAATGTTAAACATTGAACAAACCATGACTTCTGCATGCAATTACACCCTGTGTCACTGTATGCAATGCATGAAACTTTCTTCTTCTCGATCTTTCCATACGTATTTTCCTTTGATATTTCTATGGAAAGATCGCTAATTCTTAGGCAGGCATCAACTGTGCTTAGCCATGTTCTTCCCATTATGATTGGGAAGTCCCTCTTACCGTTGTTCGCTTGAATCACTAGGAAGTCAACTGGATACGACCATCCACAAACAGTGGTGACAATGTCCTCCACTAGTCCCAATGGGATGGTGATGGACTAGTCGACCAACTCTAAACAAATGTTACTCTTTTTTAGTGGAGGCAAGTTCCAAGCCTTGTACATTTTTTGATAAATCAAGTTAACACCAGAACCTGAATCTAGAAGAGCTTTGCATGGCTCATTTCCAACGATTTGTAGATATATCAGAGGACATCCAAGATTAGAGAATTTCCTAGAAAGATGGCTAGCTTTTATCTAATCGGTGACGACATGAGTTAACATAACCGTATGCGTTGAGCACGGTTTTTGAGTTGAAGGAAGCTCCAAAGCTTCAAGTGATAATGAGGCGGTTGAAAAATTAGTCACTTGTGGTTGCAAGGGATTAGTTGGACTGTTAGTTCTAAAAAAAGGTTTTTTCTTCATGCGGTTGTCAGAACCAACAGTAGGTTGAGGGTTAACAATCCTTGTGGCATCACATTGTTGCAGTTGGGTAGGGATTTCACCCTACATAGTTGAAGTAGGTGGTAATTGTAGCGACTGAAAACGTCGATGGCTGGAAAACACCGAGAGGTGTTCGGTCATGACAGTCTTAACCTCGGTCATGACAGTCTTAACCTCGGATCCATGCAAGGGTCGTGCTGGATAAAACGGAAATGGGGCACCCTGAATAGTTTGGTCGATCAGACAAGGACTTAGTCGATGTTACTATAACCTTTTGCAAACGTTTAATGCGAAAGAAATGCTTATAACGTAAAATGAAATTTGTTGAATGCGGGAAGGCGATAACAATGTAAAATGTAGTGATAAAGAGAAAAACAAAGCAGAAGTTAAGGAATGCACCGCTTCAAATTTATGACTTTACTTTGCCAGGTGGATACAATTGGTTGTACAACACTGGGAAGCACAGAGATCCCAAAAGTAACCAAGACGTTCAAAGTAAGCCAATAATGTGCTTGAACGCAGACTCCAAAGCCAACAATGCCCAGATGTCACAAAGCCAACTTGTTAACCAGATGCTAACTGAAAACAAGGGGGTTTATTTTGCTAGCTACTAACAGAATTTGTTAACTGCTCAAGTTTGCCTATTATGCACAAGGGTGCTCAAAATTGCCAACCCTTTGAGCATTGCTCATCAGGGTATTTATAGGACCAAGAGCACACGAAAGATGCGGTTTGGATGCCATGTGTCCTAAGCCCGTGTTGACGTGTCTATGCTACATAGACATGTAGGGCTAATTGATGAGCTTGCCATGCTGTAATTATGCTGTCAGAACTTGGAGATGTGTGCCAACGACACAAACAGATGAAGTGCATTGATGTAGCGTAGCTGCCTGCTACATTGTGCTATGCTTTGTAGCGTAACATGTGGCGTAATGTGGCAACTTGCTATGCAAGGGAACACATCGGTGTAGCGTAGCTGCTTGCTACGTTGTGTTATGAGTTGGAGCATAGCATGTTGGCATAGCGTAGCAGCTTGCTACGCTGTGCTACGCTATGCAGCGTAGCATAGCGTAGCCGCTAATTTGAGGCAAAAACTTGCGTCGGGGCCTGTTGCATGTATTGGAAACCTTTGAAGTGCTCTAATTGATTTTTCATATCTGCTACGTTGTGCTACGCTATGTAGCGTAGCATAGTGTAGCAACCGGCCTTAACTGCGAAAATGTTGACAATTTGTAACTTTTACTCTTTGCAACGTGAAACATGCAAACTTACTGATCCTACACTTTGAGATGCCTTTTGTCGCTTCCGCAGAGTTGCTACGTTGTGCCAACACATTGCTGCAATTGGGTAGGGATTTGACCCTGCATAGTTGAAGTAGGTGGTAATGGAGTTAAGGTTGGAAGAGGTGCAACCGGATGAGAAGGACGGTATGTGTGTGGAACATCGCCCCTAGGAGAAGGAGTCCTATAGTATTCATGGGCTTGGTAGTGAGGTTGAGGAGTAATGTGACCAGTAGAGTCACATGGAGAGACTGGCTACTACACGTAATATCCATACGGTTCAGGTTGCCGATAAGGATACTGTTACCTTGGTGGTGATATTCCCCATGATTGTGGGTACTGCCATTGTTGATACTACTCGATCAGTTGTGATGGAGTTCCACTTGGATAGTACGTTAAGGATTGGTGGAACTGTCTTGAGTTACCTTGAGGATAAGGTAACCTTCGGGGTGTTTACCTTTTGTTTAATCGTGGGTTGAGTGCATACATCCTAGACTCCTGCAGATGTGAGATTATAGGGCAACATCCCTTAGGATGGTCATATTGNTCTTCTTCATCCTCACAAAATCTCACTCCCCTCTTTCGGAGGAAAGGATCTTTGTTATATTCCTCCACACTCTCTATTTTCCTTAGCTCACCTTCTTCTTTAGCAACTTGCTCCAATAATCTTTGAACTTGATGGGTCCTAAGCTTAGATAGCCTTCCTTGGGCATACGTCCGAAGGGTTCTTTGTGTTTCATGCCTAAGCCCATCTACGAGATGGCGTAGTTGATCCCTCTGCGAATAACCATGGCCAAGACAATGATGTAACAGTACATAATATCAGCCCATGGCAGCATCCAAGGGTTCATGTCCTCGTTTTCAGCCTTGGATTTGCTTTCGTAGGTTGGACACTCGGGAGTACGTTTGGTACTTATTGTTGAACAATTCTAACATGGTACTCCACCTATGAATGGATTCTGGTTCTAAGGACCGGTACCAGCTCTCTGCCTTTTTGACTAGTGTCTGTTGGAACAACTTAAGTTTTTTCCATTCGCTTTCTATTTTTTGTAAGGCACATGCATCATGAAACGCTTGTAGATGATTTTGAGGATCAGCGTTGTATCCACCTTCAAATCGTGGGATGTTGTTCATGTCTAATCTCTTGATCCTACTATCTTTTTGGTGCCTTGTTGGGATTTTGACAGCTTCAGTTATGTCTAGCATACTTTGAATAGTGAGTAAGGGTTCATCATGATCGTCTCGTCTGTGGCATCTATGATGCCTATGTTGTTCCCTACTCTTCCTTCTTTCACAGTGTGTCTTTCTAGAGTGCTATCATCTCATTTTTTGACTATTTTGTCTATGACTCTTATTTTGCTTACCCTTATCCTTATGGTCTTTTTCTTTGTGACTGCATTCAGATCCTGAAGGAGAGGGTGAAGGAGATGATGAAGATGAAGAAGAAGGAGGACCGTTATCATGTTAGTGCTTGCTTCATTCTCTTTAGTGGTCGTGGCCTCGATCACGGTTACGATCGAAATGTCCATCTTTGTCATGTGTTCGTGTTCCTTTTTTAGGCTTTTTATGTTTGTCGGTACCAGAATCCAGGTTATGGATAGTTGAATAAAGATTATGATACACAACCCCTTGACCAAAGTCAACGGGAGGAACATCATTGTGTGGGTGACTACCTAAGGTAGGTTCACCACCCTCATTTTCGCTTAGGACATGTGGGATGTTCTGCGACAACTTTCCCTTCATAGATTCATGACATCTCTCCTGTTGTAAATCCCTTTGACGTTGTGCCTTCGTGGGTCGATACTCTCTCGATTCATGATCATGCACAATGTACTCTACTTGTAAGTGTTGCATACTAATTCGTGTGAGATCATGAAGAAGCATGCCCAAGATAGAGCAATCAGGAGGTAACACTATGTTACCTTCTAAATCTCACCAATGCAGTTGTTCATCCTAGTGGAGGATAAAGGTAAATTTCGGTACATATTCATCAGGATGAACATATATCACATGAAACTGTTGAGGGACTGACGGATTATCATGTGTACTATGCCTCCGATTGTTCCTTATATCAGACCTAGGTGGTGTAACCCTTTCGTACAAAGAAAGAGACATGATTGTCTATTCAGTGTGCAATGTATTATTATTTATTATTTTTCTTTAACCAACCCCAAGGGTTTGTTCCAATGATGTGNAGTCAAATTCCAAAGACTAAGTGCTTATGTGTCTTTGTAGAACAAGAATGAGTTGATCAATTGTTGTCTTCCCAAGCTTACTTGTATGTCATGATTGTATGGTTAAGTAAACTTGAGGCATATGATTTTTATATTTTTTATGTTTTTATGTCTTGCTGCTAATAAGGGAGGAGAGAGATAACTAAGTAACTAATTTAATTTGACTACTTATTAACTAGGTTCTGACTGATCCTAACACCAATATCCATTCTCACTTGCCATACACATCTTGAACCAGTGCAACACTACTGGGAAATTCCAAAGACTAAGTGCTTATGCGCCTTTGTAGAACAAGAATGGTTTGATCAATCGTTGTCTTCTCAAGCTTGTATGTCACAATTGTATGGTTAAGTAAACTTGAGGCATATGATTTTTATATTTTTTATGTTTTTATGTCTTGCTGCTAATAAGGGAGGAGAGAGATAACTAAGTAACTAATTTAATTTGACTACTTATTAACTAGGTTCTGACTGATCCAAACACTAGTATCCGTTCTCACTTGTCGTACACATCTTGAACCATTGCAACACTACTGGGATTACCAAACACTAATCGTTACCAAGTTACCAAGTGTTACACGCATGCTCGAAGTAATCGTACTGTGTATGCTTACTTAGGTGAATTGTAGGGTGAGAGAGAATCATTAATTAACTAAGGAAAGCATTAAGTAATAATAATTAA
Organism: Gnetum montanum; assembly: GCA_015680685.1. Lineage (NCBI taxonomy): Eukaryota > Viridiplantae > Streptophyta > Gnetopsida > Gnetales > Gnetaceae > Gnetum > Gnetum montanum. The sequence goes on from MNCI01018634.1 coordinate 245,791, forward strand.
GATTAATTAATCTATTCTGAATGCTGCAAGGTTTATCACAAAGTTCGTCTTTATTATCGTACACAAGGTGTCCTCAAGTACACAATGCTCGAATAAAAATCCGTTTACTTTATGACTCCTACTGCAGGCACGCAGAAATAATTCTAACTTTGAGAAGAAGAAAAGGCAAGAGTTTGGGTAAGGGACTAAGACTAACTATGCAAACGAAGTGCACTCACCTCTTATTTATAGGCAATGAGGCAGGCTGTGATATTGCGTACATGATATCGCATGGAAAGCCACAATATCACGTACGCGATATCGCATGGAAAGCCACGATATCACGTACGCGATATCGCGGCTCATCAAAGATAAAAGTTGTAGCACTACTAAAGGAAGAGCAACATCACACAAACATAAGACGTTCTTACAAATTTAGCATTGCCTAACTTGATGTAATAAGAAGCCCAAGGATGATGTTATAATTTGCCAAAACCAACAATAGTACTTACTGTAAACTATCTATGATAGTTTATGACGAGTACTAAGTTACTAAACAGATCAATGTAACTCTATTGATCACTTAGATTAACAAGTAAAACTTAAGATACTCATAATTGAAGGAACTATTACGAAGCATATTTATTATAATGTTTAAAGTTATAATCACACTTCTAACTCATTTAGATCTTGGTATATTAGAGCTACCAAGTGAATGTCTAAAATGAAACTCTAATAGAGTAGTAACCATGCGTGGCCTTCAGGGATTGGGTAACAAAAATTAAGTGACTTTTTTTCATGCTGATGCGTACGTGATATCACGGTGCGCCACAATATCTATAAATAAGAGACGGCTCTCCCTTGTTTCTCATCCTAAGCTTAGACCATAGTGAAACTCTGGCAGATTCATCATTCTAGAGATAGAATATTTTCCATGTGCCTACAGTAGGAGTCCTAAAGTGAACGGATCTTTATTCGAACAGACATTGTACCTGAACACAAGTTTGTGTACGGAAATAAAGACGAGCTTCTTGGATAAACCTTGCAGTGCATGGAATAGGCTAATTAGGATTTTATTTATTGTTATTTACTATTTTCGATTTACATGCTTTATTAGGGATTAAATCTTTCTCAACCCTTCTCTCCTAGTTAAGTGCCTCAGTACGACTGCTTTGAGCATGTGCATTATGCGTGGTGATCCCAGCAACGACTAGCATTTGTTAACCACGATTGCATTGGTTTAGGGTGTGAACGGTAAGTGGGAACGGATGCTAACGCTAGGTTAATTTAGACTTAGTTCGTTAGTTAGAGTTAGTTAATTAGTCTCTCAACCCTTCACCTCAATAGCATAGGAGATCAAACCAAAAAAGACATAAAAATCATACACCTCAGACTTACTTAACCATACATCGTGACAAATACAAGTAAGTTTGGGAAGACAAAATAATTAACCTTAAGTGTTCCATGAGGCGTGTAGGCACTTAGTCTATGGATTTTGACCGAATTGCGCATGTTACGCTTGTATTCGTATGGTTGAGTGTAGGGGTACCTCGCCACTCATCATTGGCACCGTTGCCGAGGACTAAGTGTTTGTGTGCTAAGTAGAACATAAGAGATCATTCACATCGTTGGGAGCTTAAATGAACCTTAGAGTTAATTAAATAAGAAAAATTTTATAATGGTTAAATAGCACACCTATAAGACACCATGTCTTCTTCTTCTTCTCACAAGAGCACTTCACCTAGGGATCATACAAAGAACAGTCAGCAATCAAAAACACATAACCTAAATCTGCCAGTTCCTCAACAATATAGGGTGGAATATACTCATCCCAATGAGTGTATTCCCAATTTTACTTTTATCTTCCACCAAGATGAACAGATGCGCTGGAGAGACTTGCAAGGTAACATTGTGTTACCTCCAGATCGATCAGTCCCAAACATGCTCCTTTGTGCTTTGACACATATTGGCATGACACAGCTCTATGCTGAATACGTTATAGGTGACTTTGACACAAGGGATTATCATCCCACAACTTTACAATGTATAAGGGACTCAAGGCAGGAGAGCCAACATACATTGTTGAAGGATAAAAAGGTCCCGCACATCCTAAGTGAAATGAGAGATGGTGAACCACTTGTAACTAGTTCTCTATCAAAAGATGTTCCCCCTCCTAACGATAGTGAGGAGGTGGGATATCAGAACCTACACTCCACAATACACAACCTTGGTTTTGATCCCCGTGAACACCAACTATTCACCGAGGGAACAACAACATATAACAAGGACAAGCACTCTGATCCTCATCACAATCGGGGCCGAAGCCACAGAAGAGAAGGTAAGAAACATCGTCATGGTGATGGTTCTCATTCTTCTTCCCCTTCTTCACATCATTCACCCTCTCCTTCCACCTCTAGGCACAATCATAAAGAGCATAACGGTGAGGATAGAGGTAGAAAAAATGAGAGACCTCGACGAGAGAGTCAAGAGAGAGGATAAGGGCATGAACGAAGGGAAAGTAGGGAACAACAGAGACATCATAGATTTCATGAAAGAGATGATCATGACGAACCCCTACTTGCAACCTGAAGTATGCTAAATATAACGGAGGCAATAAGAATCCCAATAAGGCATTTAAAAGATAGTCGGATCAAGCGCTTAGACATGAATAATATCCCATGATTTGAAGGGGGATACAACACGGATCCACAAAATCATTTACAGGCATTCCATGATGCCTGTGCCTTGCAGAAAATAGAGAACGAATGGCAGAAACTAAAGTTGTTTCCTAGGACACTCATCAAGGAAGCAGTGAGTTGGTACCGATCCTTAGAACCGAAAACCATCAGGAGGTGGAGTACGATGTTAGAACTCTTCAATGATAAATATCAAACGTACTCCCAAGTGTCTAACTTGCGTAAGCAGATCCAAGGATGGAAGCAAGGTACTCATGAACCCTTGGATGCTGCCATGGGTCACTACTATGCATTGCTACATCGTTGCCAGGGCCATGGTTACGCATAACGGGATCAACTCCACCACATCGTAGATGGGCTAAGGTATGAGACTAGGAGAACCCTTGGGACTTATGCCCAAGGGAGACTATCAGAACTTAGATCCCATGAGATTCATCGCTTGTTGGAACAAGTAGCCAAAGAAGAAGGGGAGCTATGAAAAAGGGAAAGTGCGAAAGAATACAATCGTGATCCCTCTCTTCGAAAGAACGGAGTGAAATTTTATGATGAAGAGGATGAGTCACCACTTGAAGAGTTGGTGAACAGAAAAACCTTGCCGATCCAAAAGCTAACAACAGAAGTATCAGCTAAGGTGGATCAATTGTGGGATTCCTTAGACTCCAAACTTGAAACTATCTTGAAAATTGTAGAGCAGTCTAAGGAGGAACGAAGTAGTGACAAGAACAAGACAAAGTGGAGAGATTCAGGCCTTGCACTTGATAAGGGTAAGGGGAAAATAACTATCTCCAATGAGGTTGTGAACTCAAACACAGACGATGACGGTGGATGTGAGATCTGCCACTATGACCATCCTAAGGGATGTTGTCCAATCATCTCACATCTACAAGAGTCTGGGGTGTATGCACTCAACCTGAGACTCAACAAATGGCAGACACCTCGAAGGTTACCTTATCCACAAGGTAACCCAAGACAATTCAACCAACCATTAACGTACTATCTAAGTGGAACTTCGCCACAACTCATCGGACAACATCAGCAGTGGCAATACCCACAGTTATGGGGGATGCCATCACCGAAACAACAGTACCCTTACCGGCAGCCCAATCCATATGGTTACTACGTGCAGCAACCGATTTCTCCAAGTGACTCCATGGGTCACATAACTCCCCATCATCACTACCAAGTTTGGGAGTACTTTAGAAGGACTCCTTCTCCTCCATGAGACATTCCACATACTTACCATCCTCCAACTCTATCCGCACCTCTTCCACCTGTAGTTTCCATACCTCCTACTTCAACAATGCAAGGGGAACTCCCCACTCAACCGCAGCAATGCCATGCTACGAGAGCCATAAACATTCAACCCGCTGCTAGTTTTGACAACCGTAAAAAGAGAAGACCTTTCTTTAGAACCAAAATCCTAGACAAGCTCTCACAACAACAAGCGGCTGAGTCTAGGTATGCTCCTCCAACACATAAAGCTTCGGAGCTTCCTTCAGTTCAAAATTAGAGCTTCATGCATACGGTTATGTTAACACATACCGTAACCGACTGGATCAAGGTAGGCCACCTTCCCAGGAAACTATTTGACCTTGGGAGTCTCTTAATCTATCTCCAAGTCTCTGGGAACGAACCACATATGGCTCTTCTTGACTCAAGTTTCGGAGTCAACTTAATTTCATGAGAAATGTATCAAGCCTGGAACCTGCCCCAACTCAAGAAGAGCAACATTTAGCTAGAGCTAGCAGACCAATCCATCACCATTCCCTTAGAATTGATGGAGGACATCGTCACCACTATGTGTGGTTGGTCTTACCTAGCTGACTTCCTGGTGATTGAAGTCAACAAAAACGAAGGGGACTTCTCGATTATAATGGGAAGGCCATGGCTAAGTACAATAGATGCGTACCTAGGGGTCCACGATCTTTCTTTGGAGATATCTAAGGTAAACATTTATGGAAAGATCGAGAAGAAGAAAGTTTCATGCATCACATAAAATGATTCATCAGGTGATGACATGGAGGAATGCACAACATCTCCTCCATGCAACAGGTGTGCCCTTGAAACTTTGAAACAAAGATGCTTGTATGTAGCAACCACACTAGTAGTGGACACCCCATGGTTGATAGCTACTATAAAGAGCAAACCAACATGCATGGAATGAACTGAGGAAACAACTCATGCTCATAACAAAGGCATAGATACATTGGAATATGAGCGTCACCGACTTCCACCCCTTAATCTGAGAACATCAATGGGGAGAAGTTGGGCACTTCCAAGAAATTCAAATAGGCGCTCATTATTTTGGATCTCTTCCTTTCCATTCAGTCATGGGGGAGATGGCCACCTATGCTAATCATTTGGGGCCCTCAGTTCTTTTTAATTTTTTTTTACACATTTTTTCCACATTTTTGTTTTACACATTTTTGTTTTCCACGTTTTGTTTCATACATTTTTGTTTTACACGTTTTTGTTTTACACGTTTTTGTTTTCCACATTTTTGTTTTACACGTTTTTGTTTTGCACATTTTTGTTTTACAAATTCCTTTAACTTTTCTTGTTTTTGTTTTTCAACATCGTTATACTTTTTCATTTTGTGTGTGTATGTGTGTGTGTGATCCACCTTGTAAGTTTGTCACCTAATAAGTGTTCTTCATGATGGTATGAACTGTTTTCATATTGATTGCTAATGTTTGGTTTTTACCTTTAAGTCATGATGTTGATACTAAGGTATGTTTCTTTTGATATGGCAGGCAATGAGTTCACTTTATCCATCCATCCACCAGTTTCTATGGTCTCTCTCGGCTTGGAAATGTACAGTCTCCTTATAAATAAGAACTTTAACTAATCAGTGACTAGGCATTTCTCAAACTAAGGAAGGACTCAAGGATTGCAAAGGGTATTCCTTCAAGGGAACTTGATGCATTTGTGTTGACCATTCTCTTGGGTGCTTGGATGTTTTCTTCTTGAGTTTTCTTTCTGCTTTGACGTTACCCAATTAACGAGAAGTTGAGCAATAAAAATAACAAAGTCTTTGCATGGTGTGGTTCTCATGCATAAAAACACAAAACACAAAAACAAAAACAAAAAAAAAAACAAAACAACAAAGAGAAAAAAAAAGGGTGAGAATTCAAAGCATACCCCTTAGACGAAATAATTCCTTGGGCAACAAGCACTAGTTATGGAACTAAAAATGGTCCCTCTAACTAAGGCCCTTCTCGCTTCCCATTCTCTCCTCTTTCATTTCGTCGAAATGGTGGTGACTCTTGGAGACGACATTCTTGTTACTTTAAGAGGATGGATTGGCCGAATGCATTAATCCGAAGTCACTGGATGTGGTTGGTTTGAGGCCGGACTTGGAATGGGATTTACTAAGTCACATTAACCATGAAATACACAAGGGGCTGTACACCACCTTGTTCTTGAGACTCCATTCCAGTCTCTTCTCTCCACCCTTCTCTCCATTATTCACCTCATTGCCGGTTGTATCATTAGTGTATATATTTTGGTTGATGCATCATTTTATTTTTGGTAAATTCTTGCAGTTAAGACTTTAACTCTTGTTCCAAATGACATTCCCAGAGCCTACAGACTCTTTGAATATGGGTTTGTCAGGGCATTAAGGGCATGAGCCTGCTTTGGGGAGGACCTACTGACATTCCTATTTGGTGCACCAATTAACTTCCTTTCCCTAACATTTTTGCAATTGATTTTATTTTGTTCATTTCCATCTTGACATCCATTTCATCGATGTCCTAGTTGTCCCTTTTTCTTCATCTTTCTTGTTCCTTTTTCTTTCTCCATTTTAACGCTATTAGAGGTTCGCGATTAGTCATGGGGGTACGAGGCCCACTTTTTTCGATTTTCTCCTAGCCCCGATTTTTTTTCAATTTTCTCCCAACCCCTACACCTTTGGTAGTCATCAATATTATATCTCCAAATCCGTATCAGCCATACCACAACCCAGCCAATTGGACCTTTCACCAAAGCAAGGTATCAACTACATTGAAATTTATTTACCCTTGCTAATATTAGGCTGTGTTGTGTGTGCAGATGGCAATCATACAACAATGGAGGGGATCTGGAAGGAACACTTGGAATAGAGTAATGCTGGAAGAAATTATGCAAGGAGTAAGATCGATGGTGTGCTTACCGATAGACAACGAAAGGTGCAATCTTGGCGTTGGCAGTAGCAAGACTTCTTCTCTCTCATCTCTTCTCTTTTCTCTCAGTTGCCAACTAAGCCCTGATGTCAATGTAATAAGGTGTTCACCCTTGTTGTCATGAACACCAGTTTTGTTGAGTCCTGTAATGATGATTTGTTCACATGTCATCCCATTAGTTTCATTTGAGTCAATAATCCCATACCTTCCCGATATTATTGTAAGGAACTCAAGGACGAGTTTTCATTTAGTCATGGGGGTATGATGGGACGTGATATCGCGACTGTCGAGATATCACATCCCTCGCGATATCGCGTTATCCCCCGCGATATCGCGTCATCCCCCGCGATATCGCGTACATGATATTGCGGTGCGCCGCAATATCTATAAATAAGAGGCGGCTCTCCCTTGTTTCTCATCTTAGGCTTAGACCGTAGTGAAACTCTGGCAAATTGATCACTCCAGAGATAGAATATTTTTCATGTGCCCGCAGTAGGAGTCCTANCCACATGCGTTACGCGTGGTGATCCCAACAACGACTAGCGTTTGGTAACCACAGTTGCATTGGTTCAAGGTGTGAACGGTAAGTGGGAATGGATGCTGACGCTAGGTTAATTTAGACTTAGTTCTTTATTTAGAGTTAGTCAATTAGTCTCTCAACCCTTCACCTCAATAGCATAGGAGATAAAACCAAAAAAGACATAAAAATCATACACCTCAAACTTACTTAACCATACACTGTGAGAAATACAAGTAAGTCTAGGAAGACAACGAATAATTAACCTTAAGTGTTCCATGAGGCGTGTAGGCACTTAGTCTGCGGAGTTTGACCAGATCGCACGTGTTACGCTCGTATTCGTATGGTTGAGTGTAGTGGTACCTCACCACTCATCACATGGAATTACAAAATAGAGTCACATGATAGATAGGATAATAAGAAATCAATTGTCCATGAACTTTCACAAAAATTGCATGGTGTTTATGGATGCTTATATTAAAACTAAATCTTCTCTTATAACTATTAAAAAAAATTGCAAAGATTGAACTTAGTACCTTTGATGATGTTAGGGAGCATGTACCAAGATGATGCAAAAATGTGCTTTGAGCAACAATAATGATTTTGAGGCATGAGTTTTTCATGCAATGGTATTGTAATGGAAAAAAAAATTACAAAACCACTAATTTTGCCTTCAACCATTCACATGCATTGTAAGTGAAGAAATAGGATTTGGGGTTGTGATACCCAAGGGGTTCTTCATTCCTGAGCTTTGGAACTAAATTAGCATGGTAGTTCCATGCACAAATGAAGGGGACTTTGGTCTTCTTCTTGGATACTACTCAAATAGTGTGATGCCTAGGATGGTTTCAAAGTTCGACTCTTCTTTGAGGTGTTTTCATTTGGGATTAACAAGGACATTATATCAAGTACCTATTAGAGGTGTGATACTAACAATGCCTAGTGATGGATTTGATGGTTCAAGTTGATTGTTGTTATGGTATCCTCTTGAATGGGGCAAGGGTGTGACTAACTAGTTACATGAGTTTTATGTATGTATTGTTTGATGTAACACCATTGTTCTTAAGTTGTTTATGAATTTTAATTTAGATTTATGTTTTCAAGCATGAGACTACTTGAGTTCCATCCTAGAAGTTAGTGGTTGGTTGGTAGAGGGTTATTTCTTTGTGTTGAAGAGTGTGTTGGGAAAAACATTGTTACATGTGGTATCAATTGTAATTTTTGACACTTAGTTGTGATTTTTGTTTTGGTAGAATTTTTGTGTAGGAGATTTCCATTTCAAATTCTTTCTAATCAATTATTAGTATTGTTTGTGAAAGATGGAATAGGGTGGTCAAAGTATGTTAGCAAAAGGCTTGCTCGTTCAAATGAAAAATTTAAATTTATAACCTTGAGAGGTAAACTTCCAAGATCTTTAGGATCATGTCGAGATTGTGGATGAAGACTTAGCAAAGCCTAGTTTTGATAATATTGATTTGATCCTACAAGTTTTCAAAGAAGTGGATTTGCCTTAATCCAAAACTGGACTCTCCTTACAAGAGAAGATGATTATAGCAAAAATGAAAGTGTTGATGTTGGAAAGGGAAGTGAAATGTATGATTAGTCTTTAGCAATGTCTTTTTGAGTCTTTGTAATAAGCTTTGAATAAGGATAAGGTAGCTAAGAAGATTGTAGAATTTGTTAGAGTTACCTTACGTGTTTATAAAATTTCTTAAATATTTGTTTTCCCTTGCTTAATAAACTTTTTGAATTCACATTAATTAATTGTTTTATATGTGATGACTTGCTTCTTTTAGTTACTTCTTTTTTTAAAGGAAAATATGAAAAGCTAAGAATACAGCATTTTATGAATGGGTTTTGCAGTAATATGTTCCAAGGTAGAAACACATTTGACCTCGGCTATCTTTCTTTGAAAAGTTAGTTTTGATGGCCAAGAAAAAAACTAAACGATCATAACTTCCTTAAAAATAAAGAGAATTTACGACACTTGTATTCATGAATCAAATTTTCTTTTTCAATAAAAAAGAAAACCATTTTGATCGGTTGGTTTTTTCTTGTTCCTAAGAATCTTATTTACCTTAGACTTTTCTCACTTCTATACATACATACCTCTAAACTCACAAATAACTTACGGATATATATCGTGTGGAGTCAAAACTCTCCATATTGCGTTCACGACATTTTGTGAACTGTATGCTAGACGCAAGACAGCTTTGAGAATTAACAAATACACAAACAAACATTCACGATAAGCATAAACTTTGTAAAGCGTAGGGTGTTTCTAATTTGTTTCAGAACTCTAACTGTGATTTGTATTTCATAAGACTACTCAGCGTATTCCAGTTCGGTTCTATCTCAAAAATTAATGGTTAGCTGGTGCAAGGACTCTTTTTTAACCCGACAGCTTCACTAGACCTTTGTTATTGTTGCATGCTTCATTTTTAAAATGCAAAGGAAACATCTCCTTATTCAAACCCAACAGCCCAGGTGACTTCAAGTCTGCTGCCCCTGCAGTAAAAGATCAAAATTCACCTACTAGTATCTCTGAAAATTTGATTTAAGAGAAATAAAAACGCAATTTATTGAAAACTTAATTTAACACATTCACCCACAGCTCATTAATTAAACAAATCATAATTTATTGAAGACTTAATTTAACACCTATGCAGGAAGATTGCCTTCTGCTGATAGTCCTCGTGCCAAACCAGAAAAATCATCTGAAAAAACCAACCCCCGTCGTTAACTTAGGAGAACAAGGATAAGCAACCACGGATACAAGGAACCAACTGCTATTTTTCTTGAATCAGAAGTCTTGATTCTACAGCCCATCACCGAATTTTCGAATGGAAAACTGAAACTCTTCATTCAAACTAATTTGCGGAGGATGAATGACCTGTTTTATCCGAATCAAACGCTGTTTTCATGTTGGTGGACTCCATTACAATTAACACGACAGAAGAGATAATTTGGCAATGCGCCATTGATGTGGACAAATATTGTCTCTTAAAAATCTGGAAAACATTAATGCCCTGACAGCGTGAGCTTTTAAAAGTAAACTCTTTGAAAGACGATTAATGCTATCCATGGAAATCCTCAATTATGGAATACAAAGTTTCAATGATAAATTTTGCATGAAAATAGCCATCATGCAGCAGGAGGATGAGATGCTTTAGTTTGTTTATTGATATATACAAATATATGAAATGTAAATCTGAAATTTCTTAAACAGCGTCAGATTGCTGTATACCCAGAATCAAAATTTTACTTTTAAGAATGACCATGAAGTTTTACGGTCAAATTCCTACCAACTACTTAGAGTCAAAAATGACAGTTTTCTCCAACTATGATAAATTAAAAAATTGGCAATCTTGTGCTGGAAATTACGGTAACAAATGAGGAATTTGATACAAAAACTGCATTGCATCACTCTCTATTCATTTGCAGAGTAACAACAGAACCAATGCTTTTTCTTTTTGTACGAACCACTGCCATTGCCTCCAGCCGGTATTTTTGCCGGACTAGCACAATCCTCATGATTTAATCTGCATAGTGATGATAGCATTAAACCATATGAACACGGATATGCCCTTGTATTTTCATTGTAAAATATAAATATGAAAATATTAAACAAAATACTGAAGTAATGACATACACTGGGAAAGCAAAAGAGCCCGCACTGGTTCCACTACCATCCGAATGCAGGGAAATGCTCCCAAAAGATGAAAAACTCACTGTATGTGCTCCATTATGAAGAACACCATTAAGTTCTTCTTCTGTCCTCCATGAAAGAGACAGTAGCTTTTGGCTTGCAGTATTTTTTAATTTAATTATGTGGGTTGACAGTTCATGGTCCACCCTGTCAACTCCATCCATCATTTCCAGAGAAACTCCTCTGTTTTCAATGTATTTTTCATCAGCTACATTATGAACACCATGGCATTCTTCTTCTGTGGTCAATGAAACAGTGTTAAGCCTCTGACTCTCAGTGTTTTTCCTTGTCTCTGATGAATGTTCATGGTCAGCCATGTCATATTCCTTGTCTATCATCTCCAGCAAAAGCCTCTCTCTTTCATTGATATCTTTAGTAAAAACATTGTTGCCATCCATCAAAGATTGTGCACAGTTACTGCTGTTTTCCTGACATGCGTATGTTGCACTTGATGTTGCAGCACTTTTTGGAGAAAGATGATTAGTGCTGGAGCCAGATTCTAGATGTGAGCTAACTGCAGAAAAAATATCATGATGTTCAAACTGAACCAGACCCTTGTCACAGTTAGATTGACAAGGTATACCTCCCAAACATAGACTCTGGGATGGCTGAGGCAAGAACTTATTGACTGCCTCTTGTTCTCTATTCGAGACAAGTACGGTTTTCCTACAAAAAGTACATGATGGTTCTAAAATAATATTTGCAGCTTTTGATGAATTGGGCTCATTTGGAAAGGATGAAATGTCTTCGGAGCTGCCATGCACCACAGCAGGAAACCTTATTTGCATATTCTCATATTTGTGTTCATCCAGGTTATCATCTGAATGGAAGATTCCGTGATCAGATCCTTTTGCTGCATTATTGCCATTATCAACATAACAATGAGAGAGAAACCTTTCAATTTCTGCATCATCAATGTCATAAGTTTTAAAGTGCTTAAACACTTCAAGATTTTTTGTTTCTGTTTCAGGATCTACTGCAGAATTGTGCAAGTTTGTGGACTTCAAGTCCTCTTTCACAGCATGTCTATGTCCTCCGTTTTCTACTGGAATTGTATTTCCCATATTTGTATTCAGTAATAATGAACTTGTTTGTTGCAGTTCCGATCTGGTTTCTCTATCTAAGTTCAAAGCAAAATTCACTTGTTGAACAATTTCATATTCTGGATAAAATGAACGGTTGTCTGGAATGATCTTTTGAGGAGCAGTATCTTCTATGCCATCTTTGATATTTTTCCAAGAAAAAGACTTCTCAGGAACTGCTATAAGATGGCTTTTCGCTGCTTCCATTTCATCGGCCATTTCAGGAACTATTGTCATACTGTTGGTATTTGCACTTTTATAGATGCTCCAGATCTCCAGCTCTCTCACTAAAGATAACAGCATGCCCGAAGTTCCTGGGTTTCTGTACTAAGAAACACAATACCAGGCCAGAAAATGATCTAACATGTGAAGAAAAAAAAAGATAACAATTCTCTATAAACATTTCACATATGGAATTCAACTGTTCAAACTACTTCAGAATCACTGCACATAGCTGTAGTATTTTACAGCGTATACTGTACTGCAATGCAATGCAAAACAGGGATTACCTTCTGTCTGACAAAGATTTGCAGAGAAGAAGTTGCTAATTTGTATCACACTTAAAACATCATTATATTCCTCTATAATTCTTATAATATATCATATTGCTTGTATGACTTCACGTAAGAAAATCATTGGCTTATCGATTTGAAGTTTGTCAATAAACCCGCCTCCCTCCCTTTTCTATAATTATTCGGTTATATAATGCCTATAAATGGTTACAACCAAAATTTATCGTAAAATAACATCATGCACAAACTTAAAAGAAATTTACCAAAGGAAAATATACATTATGTACGGTGAATGCTGGAGCATCTGTTGTAAACATGTAAAAACTTCAATCAATCTAAGAAAAATGTAAACATCATTCTAAATCATATAAGGAAGAGTACTACTAGATTCACATCCCGTAAGCCTTACCCCTGTTTTCGTAGTCATGAAAAGGAAACAGAATAATCTTCAACAGCTACAATACCATTACTGGTGCTTATGAAATGCTGTTCTATGCTCAACATCTCTCCATCTCTTCTTGGGTGCAGCTCTCTTAGATACAACCTCATCCTATTTCTCAAATCTGTCTTTTCTGAACTAGGGTATTCATTAAAATTTGTTCTCAACATCTCTATATCTACACACTTCTTCATTTCAAGCATGGAATGGAAAGTCTACACACTTCTTCATTTCAAGCATGGAATGGAAAGTCTAAATGCTAGCTGTGGACAAAGATAAGAAGAGAGATGAGACTACTAGTTAATAGAATGCTTGGTTAGATATAATAACTTCCTCTTTCTTTTTCTCAGCTCCAACTTTTCCGAACTATGGTATTCACTAAGATTTGTTCTCAACATATCTCTCTCCACACTTTTCTTTATTTCAAGCATTGCAGGTCTGAATGCTAGCTGTGACAAAGATGAGCAAATAAATGAGACTAGTAGTTAATAGCAACTGCTTGGGTACAGTCTCTTAGATACAATAATCACTTCCTTTTTCTCAGTTGTGTCTTTTCTGAATTAAGGTATTCACCAAGATTTTGATTTTTTATATTCTTGGTACTTGAATACTATGGATGCTGTTTTCTTCTTTAGTTTCTTCTCACGGTGGTTTATCTTCTACCAGAAACCCCGGTTTTAATGTAATGTCAACTTTTCCGGTTTTGTGCCCTGGGAACAATAGAACCAGTTTCCTTTTCGTTAAAAAGACCAGAATTATGCTATAAACTTTCTCAAGCACCATAATATCTCTTGTCCTCGTATTTGAGAAAACCATATTCATGATAGGTAAATAATATATCTTGTACACGTACTGACCCTATACAGAAGATTGTGACTGCTCCTTTTTATAGTGTTTTAAGTACACAGGTTTAAATGGCATCTTTAATGTTTAATCACATGTGCAACTCCCACTTAAGTACCAAAAGGATCTAATTTGTCTTCAACGCTGACCCTATATATGTGTCTGAGTGTGTTGTAATGCCAACCATGTCTATTGCTCTCTCCCTCTCTTCCCCCTCTCCTCTCTATCCATGCATGCGTCTTTGTGTTGGTTGGCTGACAAACAGGAAATACCAACGGCTAGGCTACAATGTCAATGGTGTGCAACTTTCAATTCAATACCTACTCCATCAGTCACCAATTTGTCAAACCTTTTAGAATTTTAATTCTGCAAAATCAAATTAATTCCCTGAGATTTGATACCAATCAAACCTAGCGCATTACAATTCTAGATAGTATCATGCAAATCACTAACAGTTGTACCCTTGATTTCTTTGGTAAAAATTCCAACCCCAAAGAGATGGTATGAAACATTGATGATCATAATTATTACTTGTAAATACTACTTCTTGGGTACTACCAAAATCTGACAAAAACTTTCCAGAAATAATGTCAATAGTCCATTACTAAATAAAGCCACCAAATGATCATCCTAAATATTTAATTTCTTTGAAAAGAAAAATCATCAATGACATGAGCATGGTTGATGACATGAGCATGGTTGAGTTAGTTATGTACTTCTTGTTAAAGTATCTCTGGTAGTATGAGGTTGCAAGTTCAATCTTCAGTTATGTATACAACTTGCAATTCAACTACTAAGGTCATTCAATGTTACAAAATAATTGAAGATCGAAGCTTATTAAAATCAAATCAAAAGGATATAAATATCAGCTGGTTGTACACTGAGGCATCACACAGTGACTCAATGGTTCTTCTTTTGAACATCTTAGGCGCAAGTTGAGTTAATGATTCGCACTGCCCTGTTAAAAAATATACTGATTTAAAAAACCAGGCAGTGCACATCTACTGATTGTTCTTAAAAATCTGTCATGATTGTGGTCTTTGAAATAGATATAAAGAAATCAGATCTCACATATGAAATGATGGAATGAAAGAGTAATCAAGCAACTTTCAGTAATGACATCTGGTCGGTGTCCTTCACATGTTAAGTATTCATACTAGTCTATCACAGAAATTCAGAATCGAATTATACTTGTTTTCTGAATTAAAAAGGAAATGTGTTTCACCATGACCGTTCTTCGGTATATGAGTTATACATATATTTACTTATTTTTTGAACCAATGACAATCAAGTAAAATATTTGGATGAAATATTACAAAGCTGAACCTACTATTTGTTGCTCAATCCTGATGTTTAACATGACTGACTGATGTGCATGTAATCAAGAATCAGAAGGGTGCAACCATCAACATTTAGGGCGGGTAAATGGTAAAGCATAAAGTAATTGCATAAAAGTAAATAGAAACTGACCCCATATATTTTAGCACAGAAGAACTGATGCTGCTTCAACGTTTCCATGGAAACAATTCAGCTACCCTCTGTGCATCCTCAATCTATCAGAAACCATGAGAAGCAAGTAAATTTCCTTCCTTGGTTGGGTCACGATGAACTTTTACTTTTTACTGACCCAAAACTCATTAGTAGCTGATTTTGTAGATTGCCTATGTAAATGACTGATATTAAAACTATATTTATTGTTATGGCCAGATAACCGGGAACCTATCAGGCAGAGCAACTAAACAATTTAACTAATTTGAAACCTTCTGGAAGTGGCTCCATGCGGGCCTAAGGCTAAAGTAGAAAGTTGTACAAATGGATTGGGAGCAGCTGCTTCACTCTTAAACATGACATCCAACAAAGATGTGGTATTCATTTTTGTTATGGGCAACATCTTTGTTTATTGTTTCTTACCGCATGATGCTGATCCACCGACCTAGGTTAATTCTTAAGTAATGGAAATACGTTCATGCTCTGAGAAATAATCTATGGCCCATCCCTTGAAAACAACAAAACAAAGTGAAAAAGAAACATCAACATGAAACCAGCTCTAACAATGGTGTAACCTTATCCTTCAGAATGCTATGCTTGCAATCTGCATCCCAAAAATAGGCAGAAATTGCAAACCCTATTGAAGGGATAATCAAAAACCAAACAAAAAATCTGATATAACAGCAGCCAAGAAACCCACCCGCATAAAAACAGATGGAGGTGCTCCGCGACTTGTGAAATCAGAAAGTGAAAGCACTAAGCAAAAAGACAAGAACCAAAAATTCCAACAAAACAAAGACGGGAGAACGAAGAGACACTCTATGCTGTTAAATGACATAGTGCTGATGCAAGTACTGTCCAATAATTGTATCAATTTATCATGTTTAGGAAGAGCCCAGGTAAAAGAGAATTTCATAAAAGTTTCGAGAACAGAGAACAGTGTAGATACTTACCTTGACCGGATAAAGCAGAAGATACGAACTCTGAAAGCTCCCCAGGAAGGAAGGCAGAAATGAATGAATGGCGGTAATGAGTGCTGCATTTCAAATCATCAAGTTCTTTGACTGGACCCAAATCCGTTGTGGAATTCTCACTTTTGTTGCCATTGAACTTGGTCTTCCCCTCTAAATTTAGGCGCTTTAAAGGATTCGGCATAAGAGTCCAAAAATTTCATACAGAATAAACTGGGTTGAACGCATACGGTTGGTCAGTTCAAAGGAAAAATAATAATAAATAAATCAGCAGATTGAACTTTTTCTATCGTTTTCATGTAAAAAAGCATGATCAGTTAGAGCATTAATGCTCATTCCGAAACCTGTTAAGCCGATTTTGTGGGTTAGTAGATGAACGAAAACATCGAATCTACGTCTTTAACTTGAAAAACAAGCATCTTACATAGTTTATCTGCATGTACTTCCTTTTAAACTAATGCCACAGTATCTTCAAATTAGTATCCATCTCTACAGTGAACTGAATACCTGTTCCTACATCATCAAGTCCAATGGAAAATGGATTCTCTCTCTTCCAAGGTTTGACGTGTTCTGCATGTTCTAATGGGAGGTCGTCATAAAAGACATGAGAATAAGGCTTCTAATGCCTGATGAGAGGGGATGGAAATGCTGCATGGCTTTGCAAGCTAATATTACTACTTTGTTTAATAATTTCACCTTTAGCGGTTAGCACTGAACTTGAAAATTTACATCAGAGAATACCAACTATCGAACTAAAACCATATTATACATTTGGATGCCAGAGTCCAAATTAACTTCCACTTGAACAGCTCCAGATGAACAACTGAAAGTACTTTGATCGTTAAAAGTTTGAATGCAGGTATCAGTTGAAGAAAGAAAATAAAAACTCTCAGAAGAATAATAACACAAGCCTCATTTAAAGCAAAAGCAAAATTGAAATTACAGATGATGCAAGCAGTGAATCGATGCCAGAGGATGGATTGTAAGGACCACCATTGTAACCTATCCTCATTCGAAATCCACGGTAATTAATTGTGCCCAGGTAAATAGGACCATAAGAACCAATTGAACAAGGTACTCAATTTGATGTAAAGGATCTTGTTCCAAAGAAGAGATTATTGCCCCGCTTTTTCTCCAATCCCCTTTCCAACTTGGCAAATAAATAAATTGTACTCAGTTCAAAATATTTATTATATCATTAGTTTTCTCCGCATATAATTCCTTTTCACCCTTTCTAACCCTTTTAATTTTTAATCTTGCAAGCCTATACGCAAGAAGCATTTGATTTAGCGAACAATATCCATAAATTGTAGTAAAATGTCTGCATTTACAATAATTAGATAGGATGTTTTGTGATCATTATACTATATACTTGAGAACACGAATTTTCTTTGGGGATTTAATGTTTATCCTCACATATCTAATAATTGATGGATTATTCTAAAATATAATAATGTTGTTATAGAAAAAAGATCCCTCTTCCTCTAGAAAGAAATCTTAAGTAGGATAAATATATAAATTCCATGAAGAGGGCATTAAGTACAAAGTTGGTCAAAAAAATTATCATCAATTTATCTATCTTAATGGGTTAATAACCCATGTTGTTGGGATAAAAGCACTCTGATGATGAATCAACATTTTATGCAAAGAAGAATATATATAGGTTTTAACAATATAGTATAGTGGTGTTTCAAGATGGAAATCTTCTATAAAAATCAAATTTTAAATAATTTATTCAAATAAAAAAAGATAATATTTAGTAACCCTATGTGAGTTTTCAAATCTGTTAAAAACTATGTTAGTCTATGTTAGAAATACTTAAAATTGATTATAGTCTACAATTATTTTATCTACTTAATGCTTAGGATTTATTTTTTAAAAATGTAATAATGAACTTATTTTAGTTTACAAAAACATAATAAAAGGACATAGTGTGTGAGAGATAATACTAATTTTAAAAATATAGCAAGTGAAATCAAACTATTCTTGAAACTAAAATTCCAATCTTAGAATTACTTTTAACATTTTTTTTAATTTACAACTTGATGCTTCCAAGTGGAATTGAACCTACGACTTAGGGTTATCAAGCCAAGACTCTTTAATAATGAGGTGGTTACTTAGTGGTTTGGGTCTTGGCCTAGTAACCCCAAGTCATATTAAGTTATAAACTTTAAATCTTGGGGTATACCTATGTTTTACTTATTTCAGGTTCTAGTACCCCCTTACTACTAAGCTAACACCTCATTGTTAAGATTTGTTAGTTAATGTAGGGGTGGGGGTTGTTGGAACCAAAGCTATGCGTGTGTTGAACCCTATATATATATAGTAAAAATAAATATCAAGAGTATAAACATCAAATCAATAAAAAGAAAAGGTCTAACTATTTTGGGAATGTCTTTTTAAATTTTCATCATTACAACCAATCCTAAATAACCTTCCCTTTGGGGTAGGAAATTAGACATTCTATGAAAAGATTAACATTGGGTGGAGGGGGAGGAAGCCCTCGCCTTGTTAATAGAATCAACATTATCAAAAGATATTATCTCCATATCTTGACCAACAGTTGCAAATGAATTATTAACAGTTAAACTATCTTAAACATGTTATTCATTCTAAAGATTTGGCATGTAATCACCAATAGATAGACTTCCTCAACATTTTTTATGTTGGAGAACCAATTAAAAACCATCTTAATCAACAATAGGATTAGATGAAACCTGAGGAACAAATATTTGTTTCCCCTTAATTAGTGAATAATTTTTTGACACTAATTCAATGAGAAGCTTCCTTGAAAACATATTCTATTGAACTATAATATAAGAAAGGAGTGGGCTAATTGTTGAAATGTCAACAAAAGAAATTATTCTAGGATTTGTAGCATCTGTAGAAAAAACCTTTGCAGAATCTATAACAGTTGTAGAAAAAACCTAAGTAGCATTTTATAGTCATTTGTTGCTGACGTACTTGCATTGCCTTTTTCCGTAGCATAAAAAGACATGAATCAAATATGTGACTCTCTAGATGATAATAGTGACATGACTTTGGAAGATTGTAATAAGCAACCTTCTACACATAATCAATTTTGGCAGCATGTAGAAGAATTTCTCATTTAAGTGAATGAAGTTCAGTTTCAATTATATATTGAATTCTGTAAAAACCACTAGCTACAATAAATGTTTCAACATGATTGATTAGCCCAATAGGAGAGACAATATCCATTTCAACTTTTTCAAAAATTAATGGAAGATTCAGCAATTTAACAAAACAACAAACCTTTTGAAATAGTGCACTTTTCAATGATTAATAAAGCATGATGATGATTGAAGACATTGATATCAAGGGTCATATAACCAAAACTATAACTATATATTTGTAGACCATATAACCAAAACAATATTTTAATGGAACTTAATTATATTGTAATTGTGTCTCAACATAACCACTTAGAATTGACTGGTGATGTACTCAACCATGAGGTATATGCTCTCTATTCTATAACTAATTAAGTAATGCATTAGTTGATGTAACTAAATTAACATAGACATGTTTTGAATACTAAAGAAACAAGTCTTTCATAAATTTTAAATATGCTCTATTATAAATTACATACTTCATAACTCATGGTTCCTTTTATATTTAAGATTTTGACCTCTATTAACATAGCTTGGTCTAATAAATCTACATAAACCATGGTAACTTAAAACTTATGTTCCCTTTGTAGAACTTAGAGTATCTAGACAATTTAAAATTTTCTTGCTTGTGTAACCTATATAAATGATTAAGTGTTAGACTTGTAGCAAATTTTCATGTTGAAATTTTTTAGTGTGACAATGATGTCTATGTTTATTTTAAAAATAATATTAAATGTTACTATTCATTGGTATCACTTGATACAACTATAGAGTATCATTTTCTTTTGTAGAAAATTGTTAACTATGTACTCATATAAGTATCCTATTTTGTTACTTATTTTGGTATATTATGTTATTGTAATGCAAAAGGTGTTATTGAATTAATTTTTACTAAATGTTATAGAAAACTTGTGTCAAAATGATAACTAAGTTTATCCTTAAAATAAATCTAGTTATTTTTAGCAAAAATTATGATAATGACACTATGTCATTTTCCTTTATGAATATATTGAGTATCCTTGATTACATGTATTAATATAAGCATCATCTTTTGTTTACTATTTTTTATAAGTTATTTTATTATGTTACGTTATATTATTGTAGAGAATTTCGTGTTTCTTTCTATGAAAACTCTATTAATTAATTGATACATTGAGTTACCAATCTAAATCCTTATATATATATATATATATTGTTGACTTAAACATTTTTAGTAAGACTATCATGTTAGCAAAATTGATTACTTCTTGTATATGTGATTTTGACAACATAACCATACTTGGTATAACATCTATCTATCACTAGAGTAGGTAGTTAATTAAGGTAATCATCTATTGCAAGTTAATTTATCAATATAGAAACAATATACTAGATTACTCTTTTGTGAACATGGGCAAGGATCTATCTCACTCATGATTTTTGCTTAATGGTAACTCAAAGGTTCAAGATAATGAATATTTATGACAACTCACATAGAATCATATGTAAAGAGAAGAGGATGAACATTACACTGAAAGAAAGATAATGCTACATTGACATACATAGCTCTTTGAACATATAAAAATGCTTACTAATAAAAGTTTATTTTATCATTTTATCACTTTACTTATCAATTACTTAAGGTCTAAAATAATGCATAAACAAGATAATTCCTAGAGAATTCTATTGAAAAAAGAAAGAAAGAAAATTAAGCTCAAAGGACATGATGAATGCAAGGGTAACATATAACTCTTTAAATATATAAAAGTACCTTATGATTTTTCCAACCGCTAAATAGTAGCTTTCCATTAGTAAACATTTATTTTCAATATCCTCACTCAACCAGTTACCAGTCTCAAGCAATTAACAATCAATGCACTCAGTACTTTTATGCTTCTTCTAAATTACTTACCTTTAATAGTTTAGGATTAATAGATAATCAAACTCAACTTCCATCTATTTTCAATATCCTTACTCAACACTCAATGTAATCAATATTCTTATCCTTCTTACATGTGTCTTTTTTGGTCGATACTTCAATCTCCTGCATCGACAAAGGGTGCCTGCCAAATTACTTACTTTTAATAGTTCATGATTAGTAGATTATCAAACTCAAAGGGTGCCTGCCAAATTACTTACCTTTAATAGTTCATGATTAGTAGATTATCAAACTCAACTTTAACCTGATGAGAAGAAACCTAAAAATCAAAGTGAGCTATGTAACCTCTTTTTCCAAAGACGGTTCAAGACGTGGTAGATCATCAAACCCACTTTACACAAGAAGACAAGAAACAAAAATGGCAGGACAAGAAACAAAAATATAGATGGCTCCAATTCCTCTTGATGGCACCTTCCCAACCCCCAAAAAAAAAATTCATTTATGCAGGCAAATATACATTGTTAAGTACCGAACCATTCAAGTAGAACCTCCAAAATTACAGATCCACAGTTATAAATATGAAAGAAATAGATAATGTGATGGCATGAAGCTGTGTGGGACAAAATGCAACGTCAACCTCAGCCGCACGTTATACGCTGCCCAGGATGATTCATTATTGTGTTCAGTGAATGGCAACCACCATCGAAAGCGATTTCTTACATATTTCGTTGCAAGGGAAACGAAAGCAAGTACGGACGTCTTCCAAAGACAAAGGAATATGAAAAAGAAGAGTCATGCAATGCATATTCCGCAGGAACAAAGAATCCCATCCTATCCTCTCTGCGTGAAACAATCTGAATTATATCAGGGCCTAGAAATGTAGACCAACATGCATATTTGACAGGTATCCCTGCACAAAGTTGGAAATGACAGCATCAAATCACTATTCACCAATTGGCAGTGCAGGAGGATAATACAAGACGATGTAAAAAAGATCTGCAAATAAGATGAGGTTGCGTAGTGATACACTGCATAGTACCTGAATTTGAGGAAACCAGCAGAGTCATATCAAACGTATTTGTGTGGTGCAGCATTCCTGATTAGGCCAGCAGGATCATTGAAGGCCGCACCAAGGACGAAATTTGTGATAAAGACTGTGCAGACTCTGCCATTTATCTCACAAATATGGAGCAGTTTTTTATTTTTGGGTCTTCTTCTTTTGCTTTTCCTGTGGGTTACTACCCAACAAAATTGGTGGGTTTGATTTGCTTCAGGTTCAGCCTCAAGTATGCTGCTGTGAGAGGCTCTGATCTTAGACTGGTTTTTTCCGCTTTCCAGATGCTGTACACCTCCGTGACGCTTTAATTTTAATTTTAATTTTTGTTAGGTTAGAAAGACAGATTCTGAGCTTTGTGATGTCCAAACGGAATTGGGTGATGATGAACGCTGGACAGTTTTGACCCGCAAGTCTGTCCAGAGGGTTTTGGAGAAAACCAGAATCAGAATCAGGTCAAAACCTTGAACAACAACGTAAGAGAAATGAGCCTCAGGAAACAAGGAAAAAGGGGCCCTACTGTCCTCAACCCTGAGCTTGGATTTGCTGTGTGCCGTTGCCTTTTTGCAGAAGGAGGCTGTGATTTTGGCCTCTGCATGTGCTGCCACGTGCACCCACTTGGTATGCTGTTTTTATAAGAGCTCTGTTTTTAAGGTTTTGGGTACATTTTTTTTTCTAAAGCTGTGTTTGGCTTGGTGCAGAACTTGTGCTAGAGAGCTTGTTTCTAGAGGTTGGGGTTATTACATTCATACTTGCCCTTTGTTCCTTTTATAGTGCTCTTTTTGCAGTGGTCAGTCATGGGTACAGAGGGTCCAGCAGGGCCGCTTAACTTGCCACCCGGCTTTAGGTTCTATCCGACCGATGAGGAGCTTGTTGTGAATTACTTGTGCAAGAAATCAGCTGGTCATACTTTTGCTGTGCCTATAATTGCTGAGGTGGATATTTACAAGTTCGACCCTTGGGAACTGCCAGGTAATTCTGTCCATTCAATTCTTGAAACAATGCTCATATGGGATACTGGTTATTTACATAAATCACAAATCAGGTGATTGTTGACTTGGTGCAGTATTAATATTTTGGTTGTTTTAGACGGCTGTCTCTATGGGGGATGCCATGGCAAAGTGGAAATTTGGGATTAATTGTTTTCTAATGTCAATTATGCTTGGAGGATTCCAAGGATTTCTTTCTTAATGTTGTATTTTTCAAGCTACAGAAGCACATACTGTCACTGTTTGTTTGGAATGTCAAATTCATAGTTCAAAGATTTATTTGGTGACATTTTCCATAGTTCCTCCCTGCTTAAGTCAGCATTAGCATATCAAAATAAATAAACCTTGTCTTGTCTCCAGTCTCAATAATATTTTAATCCCACTAGTGTCATACAATCAAGGGAACTGTAATACATATCTTCATATGATTCATTGCAGACAAGGCTTTGTTTGGAGAGAAGGAATGGTTCTTCTTCAGCCCAAGAGACAGGAAGTATCCAAATGGATCCAGGCCAAACCGAGCTGCTGGGTCTGGCTATTGGAAGGCCACTGGTACTGACAAGCCAATATACAGCTCAGGAAACAAGGTTGGAGTAAAGAAAGCTCTGGTTTTCTACATCGGAAGGGCACCCAAAGGCAACAAAACCAACTGGATCATGCATGAGTACCGCATGGTTGATGCCAACAGCAAAGCTGTGAAGAAGAAGGGTTCTCTCAGAGTAATCAATCTGACTACCACTATGCTTTTAGTTTCACGTGGAAATGAATTGGGCCTTAATTAGTTTCAGTCTGACTACCACTATGCTGTTTAGTTTCACATTGATATGAATTTGGCCTCCATGAGTTTTTTTTTTTTTTCCAAATTCAATTTTGTGCTTGGTTTGTTGCAGTTAGATGATTGGGTTCTGTGTCGAATATACAAGAAGAGCTTTGGTGGAGGACCCCAAAAGAGCTGTCCCGCCACAAAAAATCACAGTGAAGCATCATCCTCGTTCCAGGATATCCTTGCATCTCTTCCAGACATTGATCAAAGCCAGCAATCAGCAGCCTTTCCTGCAAGAATGAGCTCCATGAAACCAGTGATGCTTGGTCCCAATTTTGAGGGTATGAACAGAGCAAATTGGAGGACCAATCCTAACCCCAATGGAAGCAGCACCAGCACAAATGTTGTTGTGGGCTCAGTACCCCCAGCAAGTCTGAACTCTGTTCCAAACCTAATGAACTTTGAGGCACAGAAACAAACCCAGTACTCCACCATCACAGAATTTGAGCCATCGCAAGCATACAGCTTGAATGGGCCTGGAGAATTCCCCAGGCCAGGCTCCACTGGTGGTTTTAGGGAGGAACAACAAAGCAGCAGCTTCAGGCAAGACGCAATGGACCAGGTGGGATTGGGGGGCATCTTCAACTTCAACAGCAGCCATCATATCCAATCCCAAGCTGGCTTTTCACAGGTGGATCCAACAACTTCATCTGTCCTATCAGCGTCATTTATGAGGGGAGGAGGAGGACCCTTGTCACAGAACTATATTTCTCGGTCTCAATAAAAAGCAACACCTCACTTCACTCCCCTTTACAGTCCTATATTATTTGTGTTGACAAAGTCTACTACACTTCCGTGTCCATTCACTGCAGTTTGTCTAGTGTTAACTCCCATACACCTTTGTTCTTGCATAATACCAGGATCGTGGATGAATGAATAAAACAAATAAACATGATACTATCTTTTTCTTCCTGAGGAACTTACTGGGACTTGGATTCCCCAGGGAAGCTCCACCATCACATTCCAAGCGTAGAAATTAGTGGGTGTGGAACCCACATGACTTTTTGCTTGATAGTCATCTTCAACATTAAGGCTTTTGATGGATCCTTTGAGGAATATAATGTATGTTGAAGGAATTGACATGTCTGCTGCAAATATGAAAGGCTCCAGACACACGGGTTTTATCTATAGGATTATGTGGGTTTGTCTATTCCAATCATCACTCGTAATTTCCTGCAGACAACCAGACAGTTTAAGTGTTTCACTTGAATCCGGATCTCCAAAGATCAAATGTCTTGAGGCAAGATGATAGATTGAGGACAGCATGCATAGGCTTATCTAAAGGATAAAGCGGCAGTTATTTTATAACTTGCACAGGACAGGTGAATATGTAAACTGGCAAGAACATCTGTACATGTTACCATGAGTATGACCTTTGAACTTTTTTTTCTTGGCCGAACTTACTTTGTGTTCCATCACTTGCATGGTGGGAAGCCATCACCATCCAATGGATGGAAAAGAAGTGATAGTCGTAGCTTACCAAGCAGCTTCATTAGGTAAATTCTTTTACAGTTTGGAGTCTGATTGATGTTTTCTTTAACTGCAAACGTCATGGGTGACAAAAGCAACAATCTTACAGTATAGATTCTCCGTTCCTCAGAGACTGAATCTCTGTTGTTATTGCAAGAATATAAATTACGAGTCCGAAGGAGCATATGGCAGGTGTGTCTCTATGTATATAGAGAGTGCAACTTTGAGCGAGTTGTAGCGAATAGGTGCAGAGCTTTGCTCATATTGACTGACTGATAACAATCAACCCTCCTCGGACTTCGTACTGAGGTGGTTTTCAAGCCGTGGCTTTTACAATAGAATCTACCAATGTACAATAATATTTTTTAAAAAGCTTCTCCATGCCTTACCTTAGGTATCATTAAACTTTAGAAAACATACAATTTATTTAAAACTAAAAGGTAATTATACTCCTACTTATAAAATTATATTTTATGACACTCACCAATAAATTGCAGTTTACTTTACTTGAGGGTAGTTAATTTAAAGTTTGTGTGGATTTAATCTATCTTGTTTGTAAATATTTTTGTAAAATAACTAGAATATTATGCATTAAGTTTTTTAAATTTTAACAATATGGTGTTAGCCTAGTGCTAACTCTTGATTTGGTGGACAATGCTTTGTTATAAAGTTCTAATTTGACAATGTCTTGGGGGTAAATGTTCTTAAAAACAAAAAATATTGGGTTGGACATAATTAAATAGTATTGTAAAATGTATCAAATATACTTCATTAGCCAACAATGACCATTAAACATGGATTTCACAAGCATCGTCAAATTATATTAAAACATCCCACCTTCCTAAACTAGATTAGCATGCATTACAAAAAGAAATAGAAGAAAATTCTATAGAATTTAAATTATTATTTAAATAAAATCTGTAGGATGCCATAAAAAATAATAAATAGGACAATGAGTATCCTTTCAATCAATTTGGTAAGTAAAAGAAGTAGAAATTAAATAATAAAAAAGAGACAATGTAGTAGCCCCTCGCCAAGCAAGCAGAAACCTAATTTATCCACTACCAAAGAAAATCAGTGTGCATAATTAAAAACATTCCTTAGCACTATAGAAATAATCATCAAAGCATTAAACATCTAGCATATAAACAAAGCCATTTACAAGAGACTTTGATACAACTATATATCAAAGTGCAATGTAAAAGAGCATTATTGGAAAACATAGATAATGAACAATGATTCAAGGGGTTATGTCAATGCATGCTCTGCTTGATGCAAGTGCAATAAATGCTTATACGAGTATGCATATACCATTTGGTCATACTCTTAGCTAGACTCTTGTAGTTTGTTTTGGTAGAAGTTAGAATTTGTCACCAAGTGCCTAAAGTGTGAACTAAGTAGATTGAATGAAATTTTCATGGAGTGGATATGTACTTAAACCCATGTGCGTAGTAAAAACAAAATCAAGATCCGTTTTCTTCATTGTAGCACTTGGCTTAGCACTTCAATTTACTTTCTTGCAATTTACTTTAATTGTTCCTTTATTTTAAATACTTAGTTAAATATTTTACTTCATTGCATTTGATGAGTGGCTAGGTACCCCTACACTCAACCATACGAATACGAGCATTTCACACATGATCCGATTGAACTTCGCAAACGGGCTAGTTGTGGCATCTAGATAGTTACTCGTTGATCGCAGTTTGCTGTCTTTCCACCTCGACTAGTAATTGCTTTTTCACATATGGTTTAGTCTAGAGTGAGGTGTATGATATGTTCCTAAACTAATGCTACTCTTGAAGGTAATGGGAAATAACTTTAACTAAGCTAAGAGGAAAAGGGAGAGAGGGAGCTAAGCTAAGAGGAGATAGGGGAAGAGAGTCTAAACTAGTCTAAGTGCGATGAACATCCGTTCCTTAATCATTTGTACACATCTTAGGCCTTGTGCACAACTACCACTGGGATTACCAAGTGCATGGCCCAAGTGCGCTACTCGGATACCAAATAGTCACACGTAGATGCTCGTGATCAAGTCGTACTCATTCCGCGTTTAAGGAGTTTAGGGTGAAGAGATATTAACTACAAAAACAATAATTAAATAATTAAACTAAGTGGTTGCTACAATGATGAAGTAATCTCGATCTTAATTTTCAGTCATGTGCGTGTCCAAGTACGTCACACTCGGATAAAGGATGCTGTACAATTACAATCATCACACTATGGACATGCACTGGGAGAAAGGGTCGAGAGAAACTAAGAAATGAACTAACTTCTATCTATTGATTGAAAAACTAACTATTTCCAAATTGACTCCTCTTGTGTGCCTACATGTGTATTTATAGGCTCACGCAGGAGTCATGATATCGTGTATCCGATATCGTTATTTGGGCTGCGATATCGCATACCCAATATCGTGGATCCGATATCGGGGGTCTGATATTGCAGCCTGATGAATCATGATTCATTAGCATTTAGTAATTTGCATGAGCAAAACCAACTTTGAGGATAAATGTATTGGCATTTGGTAATCTCAATAGTTACACTTGGTATGCCCAATAGTAAACACTTGGAAATATCTAATCTCGAATCTTTTGTTATGCTTGTTTATTTGGATAAAAGAGTGGCGGTAGAGTTCTGCACTGTTTTCATCTCATCTTTGAGGATTTTATTTGATTGTTAGCATGCAGAGGTGAATTTGGGTTTATTAATTAGTTCGAGTGGTCTTTAGAATGAAAGATTTTTTTTTGGATTGGGCTTGGAATAATCTTTTTTTGTTTTTATTTTTTGGATGGAATTCTGTTATACATCGTCCTAGCAAAGAGCATGATTGCAAAGTTGTTTAATGTAAATATTCTTTCTTAGCCTTACATTAATTTTCTACCTAACAATTATTTTACCTTGTAAGGGACTCGTGAAATTTGTCAACAATTTTCCTTAGTATTAGTACCTTTTAAATTGCAAGTTGTCACTTTACTGATCTTTTTATTCTGTGTAGCACATTTTGATGCTACGACAAGTCAAAATTGCAAATAGTTCTTATAGGTGTAGTGTTTTTCCATGCTCTAGTTTTTTATAAATATTTCATGATATATTTTCAAGTGAGAAAAGTTATTTGCATTAATCTAAATATGATTAAGGGTGGTGACAATTCAAGTGTTGTGTTTGAATCACAGATACAAGTATTATAAATTTATATGTACATATGTTAAAATGTTAAATTGATTAAAGATTTCTTATGCTTATGTAATGAAGATTTCTTAGCATAATCCTCTTATTAAGTTTTTAATTTAATTCATTTCTGTATTATAGGTTTTCAAGGCATCGGGTGAAAGAAATTGGAGTGAATATGCAGTTATTCACTCAACAAAATGCAATAGACTAGGCATTGCAAAGGCTGAAGATTTAGTTTTTGTTCATTCAAATAGTAGGTTATTATCTCAATCTTCTCAAGATTACAAAATAGGTCCTCATTGAATATGGGATTATGGAGAATCTATGGATGATGGAGATGATGAATTTCCTATGGAAGTTCTAGATTCTAATTATGAAAATATGTTTGATGGTGGTAAAAATAAAAAACATATGTAAAAATAATAGTAACAATATTGTATAAACAATATTAACTATGTTACAAGTTTAGCATGTTAATGTATTCAACTTAGTGTTATGTTCTCATTTAAAAATTTTTATTATCAATGACCAAAATTGTTTTTAATCTATATTTTTGTTTTTTTTTACTATTTTTTTTCAAAAAGTATTTATTTTTTAAATAAATTCTTTTATAACTTTTGTCTAAGTTTATTGATGGATAATTGTTCTTAGATACCAATAAATAAACATATTGTAAATTTTTATATATAAAAATTATTGTATTGTATTGCATTTTAAATTGTTCTTCTATGAATAAAGAAATTTACACATAATTTTACTAAAATATAAATATTGCTAAAGTTACTAGTTGACTTTTATGTTTAAAGGTGATTTCTTTTTTGCAACCTAATTTTTTGCCGTTTCCGTGACATTGCCCTGTTCCCGTTTCCCGTTTCCGGTAACTATGGGCATAATTACGTGTATGGAAATCCGGTAACTATGGGCTTAATTACGTGTATGGAAACAAAATTCAAGTGGAGCAAAACCAGAGCATCCCTAGTATTAAAAAATTTGCAGCAAATGCACAATTCTGTTAATTACTAAATGGCTATTGGGTTTGCAAAATGCACAAGATCAACGATCATACAATATTCATCAAATGTCTAATTCAAACCGTAGGTAGGCGCTATGTAGGGAGCCACTCTACACAGCACCTTGATGGCTTCACACGAACTGAATAGGAAGCACAACACAATCATCATACAGAGCTTCAAAAGCCTCGTAATCTGCAGATAAAGTTGTAGAAAGTTCATAAACATGATCCCGCTTAGAAAGTGAAGAATAAATTTCACAAATCACTATCAGGGATGTTGTTATGTGTTGCTGTTGGTAGGAAGAAAAACAACAGAGTGATCATAAACCATGAAATGAAAGGGCTATTCTTGCTGACCACCAAGCCCAGGGATGCCTGCAAATTGGGATCTTAATCATAATTAATACCCAGAATCCATGAATTACGAATAATTCTTTGTGTTGCCGCCCAGTTACCTCCTCTTTCTCTGCTTTTAACAACAGCAAGCAGTCAAGGCTTCAGAATTCGGGCTGACGTCCATTGCATTTCCAGTCTTACAGTGCATTTTAAAACAAGGCAACAGTAATGTGAAAAGAGAGAACACGGTTCCAAGGTCCTGTCATTCTGTCTCATTCAACTATTATTCAAATTCACCATTGCAGTGGGGTACTAGACTTTTAAGTCCTACCTGTTTGTGTGTGCCAAATTCATAATTTCTTGAAAATCCAAACTCTGGACTTTTAAGTCTAACTGTTTGTGTGCCCAATTCATCATTTCTAGAAAATCTAAACTCTTAGATCAATGGCAAATTGAAATTGGCATTTGCATTCCAAATTCATTTCCTCTCTTACAGGTTGTGAATTCCTTGTTTACAGTCACAAAAATCCACAATGATTGTCATGGAACCTAAACAAAGGAGTGTATTAATACCTCGAGACCAAAACGGAGTTTTCCAGGTCTAAACGATCTAGTGGCTGTCTTCCTTCTTCTGCAGATACAATGTTATATAGGCAGTGTTATATACACGACTGTTATGGTGCTCCGGTTGAATAGCATATATCCTTGAGTCCCAATCAAGCAATGAGAGATGGATTAATTGAAAATTGATTTTTTTTAAAAATCAAATAGCATCGTGCTGCACTATCCTTAGTCCCAATCAAGCAACAAAAATGGACATGATAGTTAAAAGTGCCATATATTTTTAATGATGGTTAAAAATATTTACACGTTATATGTAAACACGGTCGTACTTGCCAGTTATCCATGTATTATTTTTTAAGCATTTTGAATTTGCAACCTTCATTTATTTTTGTTTTCAATTTTTCCTTTTTATATTACAAAATAATAAAAAGTATTCATTAAAAATTAATGAATTGTATATATAAATTATTATAGTAAAATATAACTTTTATAAAGTTGTTATTGAGTTGTTTTCTAAACTATGGTTGATTTATAAAGATTTCAATTTGTAAATTTTTTAATTTTTTTGAAACTAACAAAAGTAAAAATGATACTATGTATACAACTTTTTATTTTTTGAAACCAACAAGAAGTAGGCAATTTCTTAGTTTTTTTTTTGAAACCAACAAGAATAAACAATACTACGTAGGCAAACTATTGAGTTTATGAAATCTACTAATACATATCATAAGAAAATTCATTTGGTAGGTTTGCAACTTTGCATTTATATTTGCCAACAAATAGTTATAGCTTTGCATTTATATTTGCCAACAAATAGATACACAAATACGTTTTGTAGTTTTATAACTATGAATTTATATTTTCCAATAAATGAATAGACACAAAAATGCAACTTTTTATCTAAAAATTTACAAAAAAAATCATAAATCAATTCATGTGTAACAAATAAAAACATTTTTTAACACTTAAAAAATTCTAAACACTTAAAATTTTTTTAAAATTTTTTATGTAGAAATTAATATTTTTATAACACAATTTTAAAATTTTATGGTGGTGAAATTTAAAATTTTATAAATGATTAAACTTAACACTTAAATTGTTTTTTAAAACACTCGAGTGGGATTTAAAATATTTCAAAATAGTAATACTTCAATTTTCAATACTCAAAATTTTGTTAGAGTAACACTTGGTTTAGAATGGATATGGTAATAAATTTAATAACAAATAAAACAATATTATTGGGCAAAATTTTCTTTTGATAAACCCTTACCAAATTTTCAATAACTTTTAAAATTTTTTCTAACATTTTTTAAACAATTTTTTAAATTTAAAATTTGTTATGTCATAATTTATAGTAGGTACTAATACTCATAGATGACATTAACTCATCGTGTCAACATGGCCATGAATTTTAAAAAATGTTAATTTTCCATTCTCTAATAAGAGAGAGTGCTTTTCATTGCCAAGAAACTAGTTAGCTAAGCAAAAGTTATAATACTAATACAATCATTATAATTGATCTAGCCAAGCAACAAGTTATAATGCTAATACAATCATTATAACCTAACCACCAACTAGTTAGTCATCAAACTAAAACAACATAACATCAACATTAATCATGTAAAGAAAGTGATAATTAACATTATTGTGATTTGTATATGAAGCAAAAATCATGGTTTTTAGCGTAAAATTAGTATATAAAAGTAAAAAATACTAGTTACCCTTTATTTATTAAACATTAAAATAATTCATGCTAATTTAAATCCAATTTCATATTAGTTTTTTCATTAACAAATTTTATCTAAAATACTTAATAATAAAGTAACATCTTTAGTTTATATATAAAAAATATAACTTCTTCCCAAGTATTCTTGTAATGCATAAAATAATCATGTTAGTATTTGTTTCTGGTGTGGTAAGACTTAAAAAATCTTTTTATAAATTATAATTCAATTGAGCACCCAAGAGTCAACATCCAACTTTAATCATAAACATTTTCTCAAGGTATCACTTATGAAAATCATATCATCATGACTCCCATAAGAATAAATTTATAATAATAGATGTATACTAGGTATAAGAGTTGAGGGGTGTTAGAACCTGAAATAATTAAAACATAAGTAGATGCTGAGATAGCAAAAGCTTATAACTTAGTGCTACCTAGTAGAATTGAACCTGTAACTCAAGTTACCAAGTCAAGACTCATATCACTAGGCTAAAACCTCATTACTAGGTAAGAAATGGAATTCTATACCTTTCCCTATAAAGAATTTAATTAACATCTTTACCATCATTATTACAATAAATATCTTTGAAGAACACACAAATTGCTTTAATATCTAAATACAATAGAATTAACACTAAATAACTACTTAAAATACTAAATCCAAACATACTTTTTAAAAAATAATTTTTCTATTTCACAAGAAATTAATTTTTATACTAGCTTAGATAGATATATATATATATATATCAATTGGTCAAGATGATTTTAAAGAAGATGATGTTAACCAAGCCAGACTGCTAGATGAGGTAACAAGATAACTAAAAATGGAATCACTTATCCCTCCTATGTTTCTCTATCACTTACCCAATTTAGTTTTACCCTCTTGGTCAAGTTTGCTTTGTCTTTGTTTGTTCATGGCGTTTTTGAGTTATTAGTTATGTCAAGTTTTATGCAATTTCCTTTAATGCTCTTAAGTAATTAAGCTAAAGTAAGCTAGTTTGATTAAATAGAGTT
Organism: Gnetum montanum; assembly: GCA_015680685.1. Classification (NCBI taxonomy): domain Eukaryota; kingdom Viridiplantae; phylum Streptophyta; class Gnetopsida; order Gnetales; family Gnetaceae; genus Gnetum; species Gnetum montanum. The sequence goes on from MNCI01018634.1 coordinate 279,338, forward strand.
AATTAAGCACATAAGTACGATTGCTTCGAGCATGTGTATGACTCTTGGTAATCCCAACAATGCTTAACATTTGGTAACCTAGCAGCATTATACATGTTTAGGATGTGCGTGGAAAGTGGGATCAGATACTTATGTTAGGATAGCTAGTTATTGATTTGCAATTAGATTAGTTAAATTGATTTATAAATTGCATTTCAACTTGCTATTAATCGTAGACAAATAAAATACAAAATAATAAAAATCATGTGCCTCAATTACTCTTAACCATACAATTAAGCTCGACAAGTGTAGTTGAGAAGACAATGATTGTCACAATTAGATTTCATGTCTTGGAACCAGTGTACTTAGGAACTTAAGGTTTGCGGAATTTGACTGGATTGCATGTGAACACTTGTGATTTGTATGGTTGGGCGTAGGAGTACCTTGCCGCTCATCATTGACACCATTGTTGAAGGCCTTTTAGTTGTTATGTGTGGTATCTAGGACTTAGCGAAAAAAATTCTTATTATTCAAAAGCTTTGGAACGAACCCTAGAGTCATATTGTACTTTAAAAATAATAACAATTTTTAAAAAGCACACACTGTACTTTTATGTTCTAACCCAAGATGTCTTCTTCTCATAAGAGTGATTCTTTGTCCAAGTTTGATAGAGTACATCAACCAGTGCCCTGAAAATATAGAGTGGTATATGCTCAATCTGATGAGTACGTACGCAATTTCACCTTCATCCTACACTAAGATGAACTGCTGCAGTGGTGTGACATGAAGGGCAACATTGTGTTGCTGCTCGATTGATCCATTCTTGTAATGCTCCACCAAACTCTTATACAATTGGATCTCTAGGGACTTCACGCTAAGTATGTTGTGCAGGATAGTGACACCAGGGATTATCATCCCACTGAGGCACAACATCTAAGGGATCGATAGCTAGACCAATGCTACAAATCTGCGAAGGGAAAGTAGTTCAATGATTTCCCATACTTGCTATACCAAAAAGATGGTGGAGAACCCTTCTCTAGGGATTTTCCATTCAATGAAATTCTCTTTGACTTCAGTGAAGGAGGTCAGAATTAGAACCTACAGTCCACAATCCATAATTTGGGTTCTGGAAAGAATGGATAAAATGACAAAGGGGGATTCAAAGAGGCAAGTTAGGGTAGGTATGAGAACAAAAAACAAGATTGTGATCATGTCCATGATCACCAAAGAGGAGGTAGCAAGCACTATGATGGTGCTAGTCCTCCTTCCTCTTCACCTTTGTCATCATCTTCTTCCTCTTCTAGCTTTGATCGCAATTGTAGGGGGTACAATCATGATGGAAGTGATAAATGGGACTGAGATAATCAAAGAGATCATTAGACAAGTCAAGACCTGGGGCATGGATGTTTAAGAGAGACCTACCACCATGAATGATGGGGTAGCAGAGGGCATCGTAGGTACTAGAATCATGGCCTTGATGAGCCTTTGCTTATTACTTGAAGCATGTTAAACATTGCAGAGGTAGTACGTATTCTTACAAGGCACATTAAGGATAGTCATATCAAATGGCTAGACATGAACAATATTCCTAGGTTCGAGGGGAGATATAACAGATCTACAAAACCATCTCCAAGATTTTCATGATGTCGATGCTTTGAAAAAGATAGAAAATGATTGGCAAAAGCTTAAGTTATTCCCTAGGACACTCATTAAAGAAGCAGAAAACTGGTATTGGTCCTTAAAACCAGAATCCATCAGACAGTGAAGTATAATGCTCAAAATATTCAATGACAAGTATCAGATATACTCTCAAGTGTCCAATTTGAGGAGGCAAATCCAAGGATTGAAGTAAGGGATACATGAACCCTTGGATGATACCATGGGTTGATACTATTCCTTATTGCATAGATGTCATGGGCATGGTTATTTCTAACTGGAACAACTTCACCACATCATAGATGTGCTTTGATCAAAAATAAGGAGAACTCTTGGCATCTATACCCAAGGGCGATTGTCAAAATTAAGAGTCCATTAGATCCAAAGGCTAATCAAGCAGGTAGCAAAAGAAGGAGAGTTGAGGAAACATGAAACTATAGAAGAATACAACCGTGATCTTTCCATTCGTAAGAGGGAGGTTCAATTTTGTGATAGTGAGGAGGAATCATCACTTGATGAAGTGGTGAATCATAAGACCTTGCTAATTCAAAAATGCACCTTTGAAATTTCTACCAAGGTTGATCAGTTATGGGACTCTATGGATAGTAGATTTCAAGCTATCTTGAAAATTACTGAAGAGTCCAAAGAACAAAGTAGTGATCATGATCATAGGAGATGTAAGGAAGCTAAACATGCCAATCAAAGAGGTAAGGGAAAGATTTCTATAGTAGGAGAAGTTGTGGAGACTGAATCTAATGATGATGGTGGATGTGACATTTGCCAATATGAACATCCTAAAGGATGTTACCCCATCATTTAACACTTACAAGAGCATGGGATGTATGCTCTAAATCCATGACTAGCAAGGAGGTAAGCACCTAGAAGATTGCCTTATCCTTAAGGAAATCCCAAGTAGTTCCATCAATAACAATAGTATTATCCAAGTGGAACTCCACCACAACCATACAAGCAGTATCAATGGTGGCAGTAACCACAATCATGGGTGTTGGCACTACCAAGGCAACAATACCCTTACAGACAACCTAATCCATATGGGTATTATGTTTAGCAACCCTTGTCTCCACATGACTCTTCTAGTCATGTTTCTACTTTCCAAGCTCACTACTACCCTTTCGAATATTATCGAACTCATTCTTCACATTCAAGGAGGAATACCACCTTTTATCCTTATCCTCCTTCTTTTCCTACACATATTCCTCCATCCTCAACACAGCTACCACCTACTCCATCTATGCAAGGTGAAATCCCAGCCCAATTGCAACAACGTAATGCTACTAGGACTATTAACCTACAATAGGTTCATTGACCAGGGGTTTTGAATAATAGATCATGAAAAAGATCTTTTTTCTGATCTAACAGTCCACCTAAGCCCTCACATATACATGCAGTTGGCAATCCTACTTCTCCATCTTCCTCTGTATCTAATTCTTTCAAATCCCCTTCAAACTAAATACAGCCTAGGATTCATATTGTTATGCTTACTTATGTCATATTTGATTGGATCCATGCTGGGAACCTTTCTAGGAAATTAGTTGATCTTGGGAGTTCTCTTATTTATTTGCAGATTGTTGGGAATGAATCATGTAAAGCTCTTCTTGATTCAAGTTCTGGCATCAACCTAATTTCTCATGAGATGTATATTGCATGGAACCTATCGCCCCCTCAAGAAGAGAAATATTTTCTTAGAATTGGCCAACTAGTCCATTATTGTTCCATTGGAACTCGTAGAAGACATTATAATCATTGTTTGTGGGTGGTCTTATCCTACTAATTTTGTAGTGATCAAAGTGGAGAACTATAAATCATGGGAAGGGCTTAGCTAAGTACCATTGATGATAGAATGGGCAGCAGAGATCTTTCCCTCGAAATATCTAAGGAAAATGCATTTAAGAAGATCGAGGAGAAGTGAGTTCCATGCATAACGTAAAATGATATAGTGTGCAATTGCATGCAGAGACTCTAGTCTATTAAATGAGCATCCATCTCTACATGCAAGTAGTGTGTACCAAAAGCAGATATTCAAAGTTATCTGTATGCAGCAACTACAAAACAAGAGGGTGCCCAGTGGTTAACCACTGATCCTAAAAGTAGCACAATGTGCATGGAACCTATTGAGAGCCTAACATGCACTTATGTCATAGGCATGGATGAACTAGAGCAAGTTCAGCACCAATTCTCTGAAAATGCAAATGATGATACCTATTGGGGAGAGTTGGAAATTCTTGAAAACTTTAAAAAAGATCCCCTTGAGTTAAAAACTCTATTGGCCAACATGAAATATGCATTTTTTAAAAAATGGGAAGCCCGTTATAATCAATGCAAATGTTTCTCCAAAATAGAAACATATGCTATTGAATATGGTTGAGAAATGGTCAACATTCTTTACTTGGTCATATCTTGAACTCATAGGAATTTATCCTAGGATATGCCAACATCGTATCTACACTAACCCAGCCATAAATCCAAAAAGGTAGCCATAGAGGTGATTGAATCCCAAATTAAAGTAGATAATCAAGAAGGAAATCAAACAACTCCTCAAGGCAGGGTTTATCTATCCCATTGCAGATAGTGAGTGGGTTAGTCCACTCATGATTATGCCAAATAAAGGTGGTAAGTGATGGGTTTTCATTGATTTTTGGTTGTTGAATATGGCAACATTCAAGGATCATTTTCCATTGTCATTCACTGATTAGGTGTAGGACACCATATTAGGGCATTGCTATTATAGTTTTCTTGATGGTTATAGTGGCTATAACCAAATCTAGATTGTGCCAAAGGACCAAGCCAAAACAACATTCACGAGTACCTATGAGACCTTTGCATATCGCAAGATGCCTTTTGGTTTGTGTAATGCCCCTACTACATTCCAACACTTGGTCCTTAGCATTTTTCAACAATAGATAGGTGGTAGGGTAAAAGTCTTCATGGATGACTTCTCTACCCATGGGGCTACATTTGAGCAAGCCTTGGACTACCTTTAGCAAGTGCTAAAATGATGTGTGAAAACAATCTTGCGACTCAATTGGTAGAAGAGTCAGTTAATGGTCAAAGAGGGCATTGTGTTGGGGCACTGAATCTCACAAGCAAGAATTGAGGTTCATCCTAAGAAGATAAGGGTTATTCAAAGAATTACTTGCAAATCGAAAATCATCAAAGATGTTCAGTCATTCCTTGGATACACTAGCTACTATTGACGATTCATAAAGAATTTCTATAAGATCACAAAATTGTTGGTTGAGAAAGATGCTCCATTTGTCTCAACTAAGGAATGCGAAAAATCATTCCAACAACTGAAGGAGAAACTTGTAGAAACTCCAATTCTGTAAGCACCCAACTAGTCCAAACCATTTCATGTTATGAAAGATGCATCCAATTACACCTTGGGAGTGGTGCTTACATAGTTGGATGATAAGAAACATCTATATTACATCCATTGTGCAAGATGAAGCATTATGAGTGAACAAATGAACTACACCACCACAACAAAAGAATTGATGGTAGTGGTATTTGTGCTAGACAAGTTTAGACATTACATGCTTGGATACAAAGTGTTTGTGCACATACACCACAGTGCAATTTGTTTCCTAATGAACAAGCCAATGATGAGCCCTTGTATCATATAGTGGTTGGTGATCTTATAGGAATTTGATCTTACAATGGTAGATTGAAAGGGAATTGAGAATGTGGTCGTTGACCACTTGTCTCAGTTGCAATGAGATAACAAAGAGGAAGAAAGCTCACTATTAGATCTATTTCTTGATGAACTCCTTTTTTCCGGGGCTATAACTGAACAATTTCCTACTAAGACTAAATGGTAAGATGACATTCTCATCTATCTTCTCACTCAAGAAATGTTACAAGGGTTGGACCACTAAAACAAACAACATTTTCTTTACCAAGTAAAATGCTTCATGAAGATGAACGGACACCTCTACAAGGTGTGCACTAATGGCCTAGTTCGTTGGTGTGTTCTTGATGCTAATCAACTATGCATTTTTCAAGATGCGCATGAAGGTCCTTGTGCAGGCCACTATACTGGGAGATGCATAACTATTAAAATCTTGATGGTAGGGTATTATTGGCCAACAATCTTCATGGATGCTCACCAATTTGACCACTCTTCTGAATGCTGCCAATAAGATGGTGGAATAACTACTCAATTGGAGGGACCTCAACAGTGGATCCAACCATTGGAACCCTTCGACATATGGGGTATTGATTTAATGGATCCCATCACATCCATGTCAAATGGAAAGGCGTAGATCATAGTTGTTGTTAACTATTGTATGAAATGAAAAAAAGTAGCAACTATCACCGACTGTACATCTTCTACTACTACTCAGTTTGTATAATAGAATGTTGTAAATAAGTTTGGTGTGCCACATGCGTTAATGTTTGACAATGGAACCCACTTTTTAGGCACTACCTTTTAGAAGCTTATGAAACACTGGGGGTTAAACAAGCTAATGGTCAAGCCAAGGTTACTAATAGGGAAATCACAAAAATCCTAATAAGAATTATTAGCAAATATAGGAGGGACTAGAGCACAAAACTTAACAATGCCCTTTGGGCCTACTACTCAACATGGAAACTTCCTATAGCTATTCTCCCTATGAGCTGGTGTACGGAAAATCACCAACACTTTCTATTCAATTTGAGCTCTGTACACTTTTAACAGCTTATGACCTTGACCTTGACTTAAGTCTAGCACAAAAAGAAAGATTAATGAATCTCACCTTGCTAGAAGAAAATTGATTGGTGGCCTTGTCATCTAACAAGTTGCATAAGGAATTCAACAAAAAACACCATGACCTTAAAAATAGAAAAGTCAAATTTCAACTAGGAGATAAGGTCCTCTATTGGAACCCCACGCATGTACCTCAATGAACTAGGTTCTAGACGTTGTGGGAAGGACCTTATATAATTTATGAAAATTTTCCTTCTAGGGCCATGATGATCTACAAGCTTGAGAGCCTAGGAAAAAAATTGGTTAACATACAACAAGTCAAACCTTTCCATGAGCCTAAGCAAGGTAGTACAACAAATGCATCATTAGATGGACAATCACGCTCAATCTTTTGAATCTCCTTCTTTCAACTTACTCATAGAGGAGATAACCATCCATGCTAATTATATAAGTGGCTCCTCAGTTTTTCACCCTTTTTTTTACATGTTTTTATTTTTCACCTTGTTATTTTTACAAATTTTTGTTTTACACATTCTTTATCTTACACCTTTTTGTTTTTACATTATTAATTTTTCAAGATTTTTGTTTTACAACATCATTAGTACATTTTATTTTTCTTAAGTTTTTTACAATTTCTTGTATATTTTTGTTTATTAGGATGTGATTTTCTTATTTGTGTTTTCTTAATAATAACATGCCTTATTGCCAACTAGGTACAATGTGGTTTGTTTGATGTGGACATGTGTTATTTGATTATTTGATTGTTGGTGTCTAGATTTTGGCTTTAAATTTTGTTACTAATAACTAGGACATGGTTTCTTTTTCATGAAATAGGCAGTGAGTCCACAACATCCACCCATCCACAAGCTCTATGGTTTTTCTTATTCTAGAAGTATGAGGTCTCATTTTCATTAATAAAAATTTAAGAAAGTTGTGACTTTGGTAGTTTCTGAATTTGGAAAAGATTCAAAGGTTTGAACAAGGTGTGACTTCAAGGGGACTTGATACTCTTTGTGATTTTCTATTTACTTGGAGGCATGTGTGTTTTCATGGATTTCTTACTATTCTATGTAGACCAATAATAGGAAGTTGAATAAGTCTTTGTATGGTGTGGTTCCCATCATAAAAAATGATGAAAATTCAAAGCACATCCCTTAGAAAAAATAAATGGGCTACAAGCATTGTTTATGGGACTAGAAAGACATGTTACCCATGCCTAAAGGTCCCCTCTAACTAAGGTCCTTCCTCACTTCCTATTTCTCTTTTCTTCTTTAATAAGGAATGGTGGTTATACTGTGGGAGCGCACTTGTGTCTCAGGATTGAGGGGAGGGGGGAAGGGGCAAGGTGGGAAGGTGGACTGGTCTTAGAGTGGTGATGCGATGTCACTGAATGTGGTTGGTTTTGGTCTAGACTAAGGATGAATTTTATCAAGTCATATAATCAAAAAATTTATAAAGGACTTCATGTGATCTTAGTCAAGAACTCCATTTCTCTCTCTCTTTCTTCCATCCATCTATGCTTTCCATGTCTCACCTCACTACTAGTTTCATGTTCTTGTTCGATGTCTTTGTTTGATGTGTTAAAATTCTTAGGTAGTTTCTTGCAAATTTTTGTACTTAACTTTTTATAATCATTAATCATCCATGGGGCCCATGGAATCCTCAATTTGAAGTTATGCAAGGGCAATAAAGGGCCTATTCCTACTTTGGGGAGGACTCACTTGCATATCTTTTGGTTGATTTGGTTAAGTTCTTTATCCTTAGACATCCTCATAATCAAATCCTTTTGGGTGCTTCATCAATAACATCCAATTGTGTGCATCTTTACAACATTTTTTTTAGTGAAATCATCTTTTATTATTATGAATTCTTAAACCCTCTTCAAGAATTTCATCATGTTTGAACTTTTCAAAATTTAATGGATTGCTTATCCATTTCACCTATTTTAAAACCTTTTTGCTAACACTATTAACAAAATCAGTCCACCATAATCATAACCTATCCATGTATAATTGTCAATGAGACAATGTACTTAAAAGCTATATGTTATACATTACATACTAATCCGTGATTTTGTTATGATTGTAGTGGGAAGTGTGAACTAGAAGTAAGATTTTCTTCACCAAAGGATAAGCAGTAGCATCATGCGATGAGGATCCTTCATGATAGTTGAATATTCTCCCTCATTCTTTAGCTACCAGAGGAGTTGGATGTTAGTTTTGTCTAGGGTGTTTCATTCTCTTGTCATGAACATCCTAGTTTGAAAAAATTTGTAAATCCATACACTCAGGCACTTAGAATTTGTCTGTTCCATCCGAGTTAATTACATGTCAGTCAATAATCCCATACCTTTCCAATATTTTGTAAGGAACTTGTTCCTCCTTTTGTTCACTCAAGGATGAGTTTTTATTTAGTTGTGGGGGTATGATGAACAATGTTTTGTATGGCTTTGATATCAAATATTTGATATCAGAGCCTCAATATCGAATACCTAATATCAGGTCCCAAGATGCGATTTCAAATATCCAGTATTGTAGGGTATGTGTTGACCTATAAATATATTGCTTGGGCACATGGTTTCAAGATAGTTTTTGTTATAGCATAGTAGAGCTCTTGTAGTTTATTTTCTCTAGAGTTAGAATATTTTACAAAGTGCCCACAGTAGGAGTCATTGAGTGTACGGATCTTTATTTGAGCACTATTGTACCGAAGCACAACAGTGTGTGTGGTAATAAAGACAAACTTTCTAATCAAACCTTCTAGCACCTTGACTAGATTAAATATTTTATTCATGCATTTAATGTTTTATGTAATTTCCTTTAATGCTCTTAGGTAATTAAGCTAAAATAAGCCAGTTCAATTAAATAGAGTTAATTAATCACATAAGTATAACTACTTTGAGCATGTGTATGACTATTGGTGATTCCAGTAATACTTAACATTTGGTAACCTAGCAACGTTATATGTCTTTAGGATGTGCACAGCAAGTGGGATTAGATACTTATGTTAGGATAGTTAGTTATTGATTGGCAATTAGATTAGTTAAATTGATTTATAAATTATGTTTCAACTTGCTGTTAATCATAGACAAATAAAATAAAAAATAATAAAAATCATGTGCTTTAATTATACTTAACCATAAAATTAAGCTTCACAAGTGTAGTTGAGAAGACAATAATTATCATGATTAGATTTCATGTCCTAGAACTAGTGTACTGAGGAACTTAAGGTCAGCAGAATTCAACCAGATCACGCATGAACGCTTATGATTTGTATGGTTGGGCATAGAAGTACCTTATCGCTTATCAATCTCCAAGCCTTTCACAATACCTTCACCTTACAAAACATGGAAAAGGAATGACAAAAATTAAAGCTATTCCCTAGGATACTCATCAAGGAAGCTAAAAACTAGTACCAATCCTTAGAACTCTTCAGTGACAAGTATCAAATATACTCATGAGTGTCTAACCTAAGGAAGTAAGTCCAAGGATGGAGGCAAAGAACACATGAATCCTTGGATGTGACCATGGGTAGATATTACTCTTTTTTACATAGATACTCACACCATGAATTTTCTCAAAGGCAGTAGCTCCACCATATCATAGATGGTCTCTGAATAGAAATGAGGAGAACTCTTGGGATCTATGCCCAAGAAAGGCTTTTAAAACTAAGAGCTCATTAAATCCAAAGACTAATTAAGTAGGTGGTCAAAGAAGAAAGAGAGCTAAGGAAAAGGAAGAGTGTAGAGGAGTACAATTGGGATCCTTCCATCCATAAAAGGAAGGTCCAGTTTTGTGATAATGAGGAGGAGGCCTCACTTGATGAAGTGGTGCAATGTAAGACCTTGCTGATAAAAAAAAAATATTTCTAAAATAGCAACCAAGGTAGAAAAAATGTGGGACTCTTTGGACAAGAAGTTTCAAACTACCCTTAGAATTGCTAAAAAGTCCAAAGAGCAAGATAGTGCTCGTGACCAAAGGAGAATGAGGAAGTTGAACGTGTCCATCAAAGGGGTAAGGGCAAAGCTACTGTCATTGAAGAGGTTGTGGATTTTGAGATAGATGATGATGGTGGATGTGACATCTATCAATACAAGAATCCTAAGGGATGTTGCCCTATTGTGTCAAATTTGTAGGAGTCTAGGGTGTATGCGTTGAATCCTAGATTGGCAAAAGACAAACACCTAGGAAGTTACCTTATTCTTAAGGCAACTACAGGCAGTTCCACCAACAATAAGCCTATTATCCAAGTGGAGCTCCATCTTAATTTCATGAGCGGTACCAATAGTGAGAGCACCCACAGTCATGGGGGATTCCAACACCAAGGTAGCAATACCCTTATCGACAGCTAGATCCATATGGGTACTATGTTCAGTAGCCGATTTCTCCACATGACTCTTTTAGTCATGCCTCTTTTCAACACCATTACTACCCTCTTGAGTTTATAAAGCTCAATCTCTAAGAGGGGGGTTCCCATTTTCTTTCTACCCTCCTCATCCTTTTTCACCTATACCTCCACCCTCAGTTTAGTTGTTACCAGCTCTATTAATGCATGGTAAAATTCTAGCCTAGATGTAGTAAAGAAATGTCACTAGGGTTGTTAACTTACATCCAACCTTCTAGTTGAGTGGTTTAGAGAATAAGCCCTAACAAAAACCTTTCTTTAAAATTAGTAGTCCTTCTAAGCCCTCACAAACACTTGTGACTAATGAACCTGCTTCTCCTTCATCCCCTATAACACCATTTGAGATCCCTTCAAATCAAACACCTCCTAAAGTGCATATTGTAATGTTGACCCATGCAGTCATAGATTGAATAAAGATTTGCCACCTTCCTAGAAAATGATTTGATTTTGAGAGTCCCCTCATTTACTTACAAATCATTGGGAATGAGCATTGCAAGGCTCTTTTTGACTCAGGTTCTATTGTAAACTAGATCTCGCATAAAATGTATAATGTATGGAACATACCTCCTCTCAAGAAGAGCAACATTTGTCTTGAGTTAGTAGATTAATCCATCACTATTCCTTTGAAATTAGTGAAGGACATTGTGACCATCATTTGTGAATGGCCCGATCCTACTAACTTCCTAATGATCTGAGTAAGAAATTGCAAGGAGGACTTCCCAATCATCATGGGAAAGGCTTGGCTACGTACAATACATGCATGGTTGGGAATTAGAGACCTCTCCTTGGAAATTTTTTAAAAAAATGATTTTGAAAAGATTAAGAGGAAGTGCATTCCATGCATCACATACAGTGACACAAGGTGCCATTGTGTGCAAAATTATGGATACTGAAAAGTACAATAATCACAACATGTAGGCAGTGTGCAAATGTCATAAAAATCCAAAGGTGTCTATATGCAGTAGCCACAAAAAAATAGGGCATCCAATGGATAACACTTGAACCTAAAAGTAGCTCAACTCTATGCATGGAACAAATTGAGAGCTTTTCAAGTGCTTATATTAAGGGCATGGATGACGTGAAGTAAATCCATCGTCAACTCTCTGATGAACCTGATGATACAAATTGGGGAGAGTTGGAAATCCTTGAGAACTTTAAACAAGAGCCCCTTGAGTTAAAACCTCTACTGGTTGAAATGAAATATGCTTTTATAAAACATGGCAAGCTAGTCATTATCAATGCCAACCTTACTCCTATGTAGAAAAAGAAGATGTTGGAGGTGGTCAACAAAATGTCAACAACCTTTGCTTGGTTTTATCATGAGATAATTGGAATTGATCCAAGGATATGATAGCATTGAATCTACATAGACTCTTCCATTAAACCAAAGAGGTAGCTGAAGTAGCAATTGAACCTCAAATTAAAGTAGATTGTGAAAGAGAAGATCGAACAACTCCTCAAGAAAGGGTTCATCTATCCCATTGTGGATAGGGAGTGGATTAACCCACTTGTAATAGTGTTTAGGAAAGGTGCAAATGAAGAGTCTCCATTAGCTTTAGGTTGTTGAACATGGTAGAATACAAAGGTCACTTTTCATTATTATTTGTGGACTAGGTGTTGGAAACCGTTTTTGGTCATTGCTACTATAGCTTTTTGGATGGTTATAGTGGTTATAATCAAATTCAGATAGCACCAAAAGATCAGGCCAAAATAACATTCATGAGTTCTTGGGTGACTTTCACACGCAAAAAGATGTTGTTTGGCCTATGTAATGTCCCTACCACATTTCAATACCTTGTCCTAAGCATTTTCCAATAGTAGGTTAATAGCAAGGTGGAAGTCTTCATGGATGACTTCTCCACCTATGGAGCTACATTTGAGCAAGCCCTAGACCATCTTGAGAAAGTGTTCAAAAGATGCATGGAGACAAACCTTAGGCTTAACTAGTAAAAGAGCCATTTGATGATCTAGGAAGGCATTGTATTGGGGCATAGAATTTCAAAGAAAGGGATTGAGGTGGACCCTGAAAAAATAAGGGTCATCCAAGGAATTACCTAATAGCCAGAAATAGTTAACGATATGAGGTCATTAATTGGCCATACTATTTACTACCACTGCTTCATAGAGAATTTCTTTAAGATCGCCAAACTATTGGTGGAGATGACAAAGAAGGATGCTTCATTTGTTTAGACTAAGGAATGCAAATGTGCATTCTAGTAACTTAAGCAAAAGCTTGTAGAGACTCCAATTCTATGAGGACCTGATTGTTCTAGGCCCTTTTACATCATGATGGATACATCCAATTATGCCTTGGGAGCCATGCTCACACAATTGGATGATCATAAATGTGCTTACTACATCCACTACATGAGCAGAAGCATTGTGGGTGTGCAATTGAACTACACCACAATAGAGAAAGAATTGATGACAATTGTGTTTACCTTGGAGAAATTCAAGCACTATGTGCTTGGGTACAAGGTGTTTGTGCACATGAACCATAGTGCAATCTGGTTCTTGATGAATAAGCCAACGATGAGTCCCTGTGTCATACAATGGCTAGTGATTTTATAGGAATTTGATCTAACAATGATAGATCAAAAGGGGATCAAGAATGTGGTTGCTAACCACTTATCTTAATTACGATGGGACAACAAAGAGAAGGAGATCTCACTTTCAGATCAATTTCGTAATGAACTCCTCTTTGTTAGGCTTACAACTGAGTAAATGCCTACTAAACCCAATTGGTACAATGGCATTCTCACCTATATTCTCACTTAGGAGATGCCACAGGAGTGAGGCAATAGGAAGAAATAAAGATTTCTTCACCAAGCCAAACATTTTATTGAGATCAATGGACACCTTTACAAGGTTTGCACCGATGGCCTAGTTCAATGATACATGTCTAATGTTGATCAACTATACATGATCTAAGACACTCATGAGGGCCATTGTAGGGGCACTATGTCAAGAGATGCATGAGCATTAAGATCCTCATGGTGAGGTATTACTAGCCAACACTTTTCAAGGATGCTCACCACTTCATCTACTCCTGTGAACACTAAAAGCATGATGGTGGAATGAACACTCATATGGAGGGGCCTTAGTAGTGGATGTAACCATTGGAGCCCTTTGATATTTAGGGCATTAACTTGATGGATCTCATCACTCCCATGTTAAATGGAAAGGCATACATCATAGTCATTGTTAACTATTATACGAAATGGATGGAAGCTATAGCCATCACTGATTGTACACCTTATACGACTACTTGGTTTGTATAAAAAAATATTGTAAATAGGTTTGGGATGCCATGTACACTTATTTTTAATAATGAAACTCATTTTACAGGTGCTACCTTTCAAAGATCATGTAATGCTTGAAGGTTGAACATAAATTAACAACACCTTACCACCCCAAGCTCATGATCAAGTAAAGGTTATGAATAGGAAAATAACAACAATTCTAACAAAAACCATCAATAAATATAGGAGGGACTAGAGTAAGAAACTCAATGATGCCATTTGGGCTTATTGCTCCACTTGAAAACTTCCTATTGGCTACTATCCTTATGAGCTTTTGTATGGAAAATTACCAATACTTCTAATCCAAACGAAGCCCCATACATTGTCAATAGCTTATGACCTTATGCTTGACCTAAGTTTAGCATAAAAAGAAAGATTAATGAGCTTCAAGTTACTAGACAAGAATCAATTGGTGGCCCTATCATCTAATGAAGTGCATAAAACATTCAATAAATAATGACATGACCTTAAAGTCAGGAAAGTAAAAGTTTAACAAGGAGATAGGATCCTATACTAGAATCCCACATACATATCACAAAGAACTAAATTCCAAATGTTGTGGAAGGGGCCTTACATTATCTATGAATCATTTCCCTTTGGAACCATGTTAATATATAAAGCAAAAAATCCAAACAAAAAGCTATTGGTCAACATGCAAAAACGTAAACCTTTTCATGAGCCTAAGAGAGCTAGTGACCAGAACACCTTAATAGATGGACATGCACACTAAATTTTTTGGATCTTCTCCTTCCAACTTAGTTGTGGAGGAGATGGTCATCCATGTTGATATAACAATGTGGCTTCTTAGCTTTTCACTTTTTTGTTTTTCACTCTTTTCAATAAATTTTTCTCTTTCTTAAATATTTTACACTTTCTTCTATATTTTGCTTTATTTGATTTAAAATTTATCTTATGTTTTCCTTATGCTTTCTTATATTTTTCTTTATTGTCACTAGAACTAAGTGCAGCTATAGCTGTCGATGGATGGTGGTTTGTACTATAATATTATTTAATTACTAGTGTCTAGATTCTATCTTTGAATTTTTGTGTTGATAACTAAGACTTGGTTTTTTTTCATGATAACAGGTAGTAAGTCCCCATCATCCACCCATCCACAAAACTCTATGGTGTTCCCTTGCTTTGGAAATATGCGATTCTTTCTTAAATGAAACTTTTAATGAATTTGTGACCTTGATAGTTTTCAAACTTGGGAATAATTAAAAGGATAGACAAGGGTATGACTTCAAGGGGATTTGATGCTCTTTGTACTTGCCTACCCTCTTGGATGCATGAGTGTTTGCATGGATTTCTCACCATTCCACTATCGACCAATAACAGGAAGCAAAGTCTTTGCATGGTGTGGTTCCTATTCAAAAATCCAAAATAATAATAATAATAATAATGAAAATTTAAAGCACATCCCTTAGACAAAAAATAATAGGCTACAAGAACTGGTTATGGGACTAGAAATACACGTTATCCATGCCTAACAATCCCATCTAATTACAACCCATCTCACTTCCTGCTTCTCTTTTCTTCTCTTTTAGGAATGGTGATTAATCTATGGGGATATTCTTGTGCCTTGAGGAGGAAGGGGGCAAGGGGGGTGGACTAGTCTTAGAGTGTCAATGTGAAGTCATTGAACATGGTTGATTTTAATTTAGACTAAGTATGGATGTTATCGAGTCATATTAATCATAAAGATCCACAAGGGACTTCATGTAATCATGATACGGAACTCCATTCCACACTCTACCTCATCTACCTATGCTTTTCATATCTTACCTCACTACATCTTCTCATGTCTTATTTGATGTCTTAGTTTGAGGCGTTAAAGTTCCTAGATAGTTTCTTTGGGGATTTGGTCCTCAACCAACTACAACCATTAGTCACCAATGGGGTCCATGGACTCCTTAGCTTGAGGGCATGCAAGGGCAACAAGGGCATGAGCCTGCTATGGGGAGGACCTACTTACATACTCCTTGGTTTGGCTAGTTAAGTTCCTCATCCTTTAAGCATGTTTGCCTTCAAAACCTTTTGCATCCCACATCAATTATGTCTAGTTATGAACTCCTTCAAGGCATTTCTCTAATCATTCTCCTATTAAATCTCCTTTTTTGTGAATTATCTAGCTCTCTTCAAGCATTTTGTAATGTTCTCAGCTCTTTTGGCTCCCTAAGAACTTCAATTTTATGTGAAAACTCTTTGTTTTTCCACTCTTTTTGATCATGAAAAATTCTATCTTTCAGCTGCATCGAGGGGATCCCATTAACGCAACACAAAAATCCTATAAATAGTGTAATACTTAGTAAATGTTTTGTCATTTTATCTTAAACAAGAAAGGAGTCTTTGCAATTTTAGAGCCCAAAACATTCCAAAGCCCATAACTTTTAAACTGCTTATTTGATTAACCCTGTTCTTCAATCTTGTAGCTACCAGAGGTGACCTCTACATTATGGGGGCCATAAAGCTTAGGTTTTTGATGATTTTTTTTTTCAAATTTTTTCTAACTTTCACAAGGTTTAACTAATAAAATAATATTAAAATCAATAATTTATGAGAGTGAAACATTTTCAACAAACTTTGGTAAACACTAAAGTGAAATAATAATAAAATAATATTAAAATAATCAAACCTAGCATGATCACAACTTAGGCAAGTGTAACTAATCCAAAGAGACAAGGTACTTAAGTGTTCTAAAGTTACACATAAAATGTTAATCATTGATCATGTTGTGATTACAGATGGCACCAAGACCTAAGCACTCGTAGGAAGAAGGACCATCCCAATTGAGGGATAAGTGGCCTATAACTAGAAGGGTCCAACAACAAGAACAATCCGGAGAACAAGTAGCTAAAACTCATGCAACGAGACATCTTTGGGAGGAGCCTAAAGTAGAATTTGTTTGTTAGATTCCCCAAGCTAAAATAAAGTAATCCCATAGGATGAGGTGTGATGACCAAGGCCAAAAATTGAGGTCACTTTGACAGATGCCTACCTTAGGAAAATCTAGTTAAAGGAAACTTAATGTTTGGTTCTCCAAGGGCTAAACTTTAGAACCTTCTTGGACTTTGCCCCAGAAGATGTTAGAACTCAATTGTAGAGCTCTCCCAAGTAAGGTGACAACCTTTTCTACCTATGCGTGCATCACTTTGAGTAAAAAATTCTTTGTTAACCTCCCTTAAATGACCTATCTAGAGATAGAAAAGTGATTCAAGGAAAATGAGTGTGGGAGGAAGGCACTCCCTTTTCCATGCCTAATTCAAAAATTATGCAAAAGGGAGGAATAGCTTGCTATTTCAATGACATGCTTAGACATGCTTCTACCATCTCTTGGGAGAAAATGATAAAAGATAAGGTTTCTACCATGATGAAGAAAGAGAAGCAACAAGCACTACCACCTAATCATGAAATAATGTTAGAGGTTTGTGTTGCTATGGAGTGCACATGAAAAATCTATGAGTAACTTTTGTAGCAGCAACAAGCTAGACCGAGTTGTGATCCATCTATCTACTTCCTAGCACTAAGCCATCTAAATGAGGTAACTGATACCATCATCTAGTTAGAGGAAATGATGCCAACATTCTCTACCCAAAGAATGTAGGCACCCATGTGCTCAAATCCTAGTATCCAAGAGGTAACAGTGTCCATTCTAGGACAACAACAATTTTTAGAAATCTTTGAAAATGCCACTACCTTTTTGGTACACCTAGAGGAAGGTGATGGGGAAACTATCTTGGTGATGCAGCACCAAGGGTAGGCAATGATGGCTTAGGTGGTGGCTGATAGAGTGGGCAAAGCCCTTAATGTTCCTTCAACATCTATACTAGATATTACTATACTTAGAGATGTGTAGACATTCATAGGAGCTACAGGTGGGAAATATAGTGCAACCTAGCATGATGAGTTGTTGGAATAACTAGTTGAAACTTAGCAAATAATTTCAAAGGTCTTTGACCTTTAGGATGACATTTCTATAATCCAATTGGCACTATTGGAAGCTAAGGGCGAGTACCTCATTGCTAGTGCCTAACCTAAAGTAGCAACATCTAAAAATTTACACATGGCTATTGAAGTTGTGAAGTTAAGAGCCTGTCTCATTGATCCCACCATACTCAACCAAGCTATATCTAGAGATGAAGCTTTTCAGTAGCTTCAAATCAAACTTTAAGAGGTTGAATCCATCAAGGAGTTAGTAATCTTTGACCATTCCTTAGCAGATGCCACTGTCTACAACATTCAGAAGGACTTCTTGGAAGTTCACCAAGAGAATGTCATTTTGACCAAGGATAATCATCGCTTGCATAATATTAAGCTTTAGAAAGAATAAATGGTTGAATACATGAGACAACCATAGGAGCAACTTGCCCAAGGTGACCATGGATTTGAGAAGGTTGATAGCAAAAAGTTATAATCTCTCAATGGAGGAGGTCCTTGCTCTTCGCTAGAATTTTACAATCAACATTGCTGCTTGAAAGAATGAGGCCTTCATTTGAAAGGTTCAAGAATCATTATAGGGATCAAGTTGGCCTATAGAAATAAATCAATGAAAAAGAAATCAAATTGGTGAAGGAAAAGGTACTCCAACAAGGAGGTGACATGTGGCAACCCATTTTTGATGGACTAAACACATACAACAAAACAAAGATCCTCCTCAAGGAGGTGCATATTGAGGAGATGATAGAATACATGAATCTTGCCAACCTCTAATACATAAACTTGGCAATGCTAACTATTAGAAGGTCAAGGTTAGAATTGGAGAAATAAGTGGCCAGCTCATAATTGTTGTATGAGGCCAAGTGCAAGCATCATAATGAGATAAAGTAGAAACTTGAAACAAGAAATGATGAACTTGATGTTCTCAAAGGATTCTTCACTAATCAATAGTCAGTAGTTGAGAACCTGACCCATAGGATAAATGACTACCAGGAATTGCAAAACGATGTCCAACCATTTTATGTTGAACACAAACAATTTGTAGCTTGGTTTGTCAATGTGAAGGAGTTGTTCCATACAATGTCCTATCTGTGGAATATTCCCATACCAATCCACATTGGTGATGTTGTGTGGAGTATGTATGATCCCTAGAGTACGGAGGAGAAGATGAAAGCATTGTTGAATACTTTTCGTCTTCCACTAGCAATAGCAACTACAATGGGAAAACTAGAACCATAGTGTCAACCACAACATCCACATGCACCAAAAGTAGGTGAACATCCTTTGGCACCTCAGAAACCTTCACCTCCTAGGACAATTTAATTTTTCTCCTCATCTTCACACTGCTAGAGGAGTTGTGCTTTTCAATTGTTGTAATGGTGTTCAATTTTTTTTGTCATAAACAATACTTTTTGTAAAAATTGTAAATCTGTGCACCCTAGCACTTAGTGTCAGTTGAGTCAATTTGTGTGTTAGTTAGTTATTCAATAATCCCATACCTCCCCAAAATTTTGTAAGAATTTTGTTCCTTCTTTTGTTCACTCTAGGACAAGTTTTCATTTAGTTGTGGGGGTATGATGAGTTGTCATGGTTTGATCATGTTGATGCATGGTTTGCTATGTCCATGTGTATGTGTCAATGCAGTGTCTTGTGTTACCTATATAAATGGATGCACTAGCTACATTTATGG
This sequence comes from Gnetum montanum, assembly GCA_015680685.1. NCBI lineage: Eukaryota > Viridiplantae > Streptophyta > Gnetopsida > Gnetales > Gnetaceae > Gnetum > Gnetum montanum. The sequence goes on from MNCI01018634.1 coordinate 299,013, forward strand.
CATTCTATCATTAGTTGCTAGCTTAACTCTTGCAATTTTATCTTCCAAAAGTTAGAATATTTTCCAAGTGCCTACAATAGGAGTTGAAAAGTGTATAGATCTCTATTTAAGCACTGATGTACCTAAGCACCTTACTGTGAATGGTAATAAAGACAAGCTTTCTTGATAAACCTTGCAGCATTTGGACTTAGCTTAATGTTTACTTCATGTATTTTTTATTGATGAAATTTACTTTAATGCATTTAAGCAATTAATTTACAATAATTAATTAATGCACATAAGTATGACCACTTCAAGCATACATTAACACTCGGTAATCATAGTAGCACTTAAACTTGGTAACCTAGTAGCATTGCAACGTGTTTAGGATGTGTACAAAAAGTGGGAATGGATGCTTATGTTAGGATTAGCTAAGCATTAGTTAGTTATAGATTAATTAAACATATAATTACTTTAGTTTTGGCACTTAGGAAAATTAAATAAAAAATGTAAAATGATAAAAATCATATGCCTCAGTTCCACTTAACCATACCTTTGCAATTCACAAGTGAAATTGAGAAGACAACAATCACGTCCATTAGATTTGCTACCTAGACCCAGTGTACTTAGAGTGCTAAAGTCTATGTAATTTGATCGAATCGGTTAGTGAATGCTAGTGATTCATGTGATTGGGCGTAGGTACTACTTGCTACTCATTGCCTATAGTTCACTCTTTCTAGCATTGTGATGAGCCACGATATCGCGTCCGCCCCTGCGATATCACGTACGCGATATCGCAGCCCTTCGTAATGTTTATAAATAAGAGGCGGCTTTCCCTATTTTAGGAATCTAGACTTAGACCCTTAGCCAAACTATAGCAGTTTTACCATTCTAGAGTTAGAATAATTTCCATGTGCCCGCAGTAGGAGTCTTAAAGTGAACGGATCTTTATTCGAGCAAATTGTACCTAAGCACACATTTTTGTACGGCAATAAAGATGAAATTTTTGATAAACCTTGTAGCATGTGGACAAAGCTAAATAGGATTTAATTATTGTTAAATGTTTAAATTCTTTCCTAGATAATCAATCTGTCTCAACCCTTGACTCTCCTAGTTAAGTGCATTTAGTACGACCGCTTCGAGCACATGTGTAACGCTTGGTAACCCAGTAACGAGTAGCGTTTGGTAATCCTAGTAGCATTGCACTGGTTCAGGGTGTGTGTGGCAAGTGGGAATGGATACTGGTGCTAGGACAATTAGAACTTAGTTAGTGAATAGTTAATGAAAGTTAGTCACTTAGTCTCTTCACCTTCCCCTATTAGCATAAGACATTAAAAAGACAAAAGATATAAAAATCACATACCTCAAGCTTACTTAACCATACAACCATGACAATACAAGTAAGTTTGGGAAGACAACGATTGATTAACCTTAAGTGTTCCATTAAGGTGCGTATGCACTTAGTCCTTGGAGTTCAACCGGATCGTGCATGAGACACTCGTATTCATATGGTTGAGTGTAGGGGTACCTCGCCACTCATCACATTGGGAAAAAACTTAAATGTATTATTCCTCATTAATATTAAGCCTAAAACACACAAAACACAAGTCAATTTTCCTAAAGTTAGTCATAAACCTAAGTATTGTAACATGATATATATCACAAACAAAGCCATATTAAGTTGGTTAGTCACTCCCTTTCCATTCTTACATGGACATCATGCAAACTATTAGTTAAACCCTCTAGATTCATCAACATATGCTAGTAGTTAGTGTCACACTCTAACAAGTGCATGCATATACATCTCATATCATGTCCTAAGTTAATAGCCAAAGTTAAATTCAATTATAAAGTTAAACTATGAAAAGATCTTAGGGAAGGCCCTACCAAGTGGAATACATAATGAAAGAACATATTCCCTTCAACTGGGCCATGAAATTATCATGTCAGTATGATTTTGGTGGTCAATGATAAGTTATAAAACTCTATTTAAATTATATTTCTTGTGGTGTACCTTTAATCTCCTATAGTAGTTTGTATGTCCAAGGAATGATTTGACATCTTTTATAGTTTGTGACCTTTGAGTTTTTCCTTAGATCACGCTGATTTTTTTAGAATCCACCTCTATTCCTTTCTTTGAGATCCAATGTCAAAATCTAAACATTTGGAAAAGGTTTAGTTATTTAATATAATGCATATAATTAATTCTTTAATGCTATTAGATGTGTTTCAATAAATTAGCTCTAATTTTCTTGATTAAATCTTAAGATTATATTGCTATTATTACGACTATTTTTGTTGTTATTGTTGTTAGTTTCCTACGTAAGTGAATGAACTCTTCTTACTACGGTACATTATTAAAGTTTTGTATCCTTTGTTTTACTACTATTGGAGCTCAATCATAGATCTACTATGTATTTTATGATTAAATGTTAAAATCCAGTTACCCCTAGAAGTTTTTCTTTCTATCAATTATCATGTCTTTACAAGTATTTGACTATGTATATTTTATTATTTATGCACATTAAATTATGTATACTCAATTCTTATTATGTAGATTCAATTATGCACATTTATGCTTTATTATGCACATCTAGTTATGCATCTTTTATTTTTATTATGCACATATGATTATACAATACTCTGTTCATAGAGCAATTATGAATCCTAACGCTAACACTACCTAGACCATATCCCTTGTTACTTTTTATCATTAAACTAGCATTTGGAGTTTATTTTTAATTATTGTTAAATATTGCATAAATCAATTTTATTAAGAAAGTACCTTAAGATAAGGTACTACCTAGAATCTAAGTTTACAAATGTGTTTAGGATGTTCAAAAATGTTGGTTTTGATCCCTGTCCCACTCAAATCAAAGTTACGGTTCTTAAGATATTACATTTCCTAACTTGCTAGAAATACTATAAAGTTTCATCATTTGAAAGGTGACTATGATAAGTGAAGCTCATATATGATGTTGGCATATAGTCATGTAGTGTACTTGACAAGGATTCCATAGGTTCAATTGGAATTTTATTTGAAGCTTGTATGTGGTTATTATTAGTGTTTAAATGTGGAAGGTATTAGTTGAAAGTTAAAGAAGAGAAATAAACTCATAAAAATGTGAATGTGAAATTTGTTTTTTAAAAATGAAAATAAAAATAAAAATCAAGTTTAAAGATTAAAGTATGATGATCATGTGAAGGGTAAATCGTAAAGAAAAGGTAAAGAAAAGTTAATGAATGTATGTTATAACCATAACACATATATGTTATGAATATTTGTTTTTATATCACTTCCTCTCTTAGACTTTCCCATTGTCTCACTTGTACTAGAAATTTTTTTTATTTTGTTTTGAATAGAAACCAATGTTTGCCTTTCCTTTTTAATTTTAAATTCACTTTTAGTCCAATTTCTTCCATTCTAAGATAACAAGTACTAAGCCTAGGTGTTACATTGCATGTGATTCTTCCATTTATAAATAAATTATTACCTTAGATAAGTCTCGTTTTGATTCATAGAGGATTTTTGATGCATTAGTTCAAAGTGAAGTACAAGCTAATTTTGGGTGTCTTGGATAGAAAGAAAGAAAATAAAAAAATTATGAAAGCCTTGCTAACATAAGTAAAAAAGTTTATTTTACTTTTCTTTTCATGTCACTTTCCTATTTTGTTATGGATTTTATGCACTTTCTTTCTACTTTATAGTTTTTTGATATTTTTTCATAGTTTTAATTATTATGCTGAGATTTTGCCAAATTTTCATAAGTTTGGACTTGTTTTTGTATGGACAAATATTTTTATCTTGTCCAAATTATTTTCTATCTTTTAATAAATTTTTAAAATTCTAGAAACATTGTCCAACTTGCTTCTCAAATATTTTATGATCAATTTGGATAAGCTCTTAATAAAAATATGCTTTTGCAAGAATTTTTTGAAATTTTGTCTATCAGAAATTTTTTGCTATTTTGAAAATCTTTTAGATACCTGAAATAAAATAATAATTTTATCACCAATTTTGCTTAGTTGGTAGTGGGAGTCGCAAATCTTTTAGATGCCCTTCTTTGCATGTAGTAGTGAAGTGTTCTTTAGTTGAACTCACCCCACGATAACAAGGGTTTGGATGGCTTTTCTACCTTAAATTTTTGTTTGTAAGTTCATGTGAGGTTGGGAAACAAGCTGAGACCATGGCATTGAGTAGTTAAGTTTATTGGTGTGTGATTAGACATAATCAAGACCTATCCTTCTAATGATATGTGTGTTTCAACTATTGAGGATGTTAATAGTGAGGCTATTTCTAAGACCTGACCATAACTGGCTTATTTGGGATCATGAGGATAATGCAATGATCGTAGTAAGGTTATTACAAGACCTATCAATGTGTCCCTTTGGTAGTTAGAATAACCAAGAGCTAGTCTTCAGAGATGCTTAGATGAAATATATACTCTTTGAGTTTTTGTTGGACAAATTTGTGATATCTTTGGACATTGAATAATTAAAAGGATGATTTGATAATAGTAGTGAGGTTGTTCCAAGACCTATTAGTATATTCCTTTGGCAGTGAGAAGGACCAAGAGCTTGTCTTCAAAGATGCCTAGATAAAATTTATATTCTTTGGAATTTTGGAAAATTTGTGGCAATTCTTACTATAAAAAAATTTTAAAATATTTTATTAAAAATCTTTGTCTAGCTTGTTTCCTAAGACTTTTGGCCCAAACCTTTATGCTCCATGAAGAGGGAAATAAAATAACCTTTTTTATTTAAGGGGTTTTGACTCCTCCTGCATTTGGATGCAGAGAGCTTAGAGTAGTTAGGGAAGCCCTGAAAGAGGGACATGGGATGAAAGGTGGATCAATTCTCTACAAGATGGACCCTGTAATCTTGAAACATAATTTTTGTATATTTTGTATTTTTGTAAATCAAGACCTTGTACACTTTTTGGGTAGCTATTTTTGTAAATAAATAATAAAATATGATAGATATGAAATTATCAGCTATGCCATTTGGATCGTGACATTGCAAGGATCATTTTTTATTTCAATGCATACTATATATTCGATAATAATTAATTTTATTTTACTATATATTAATATTTTAAATTTTATTATTTAATTTGATAAAATTCAAATATNAAATATACAGAGAGAGGAAATGAGGAAGAGAAACCATGTTGACCGAGATTATTATAAANCAATATTGCTCTACTATATTTATGCTTCTAATGAATAATTTTTATCTATTTTATGGCTTTCTATGAATTACTAAATCAAGGTTAAATGAAAATCCTTTGGGTTTTGTAGCATTTTTATTAGTTATTTATAAAACTTTAGAGATAATTAATAGGGGTATTACATCTAGTATTGAAGAACTATGCCTTCTTGGATCATTAGATGGCTTTTTGCTAGTCAAGCTTCAAATTAGTCTCTACATAATATTTCAAAACTTGCCCCAAGAGGTCCAATGCTTATTCAAAATTAGAGCCATAGGTGAGAAATTTATCCATAAAAACTTCTATACCATTGTCAATATGCTACTAAATGATGCTAAGGATAAGGTATTGGAAAGTTACAAATGCATTACAGAGATGAAAAGGCATCTTCTTGTATGCATAAGTCCAATAGTTAGTCCAGAAATGGAAGTAAGAAATGGTCCTTGAATGTTTCCATGTTCAATAGTCAAAAATCCATGTAGATTTTCCATTGATGATCTTTTTTTGATAAGATGATGAGTGGGATTACCCACTCACTTTCCATATTAGGCTAAATGAACCCTTTTTAAAGGAGTCTTTCTAGCTCCTTTTTGATAACTCATTATGGCTATCTCTTTAGGGACTTTTAAATGTTGTTTTGGCTTGATCTTCAAAGGTTATTTGGATAAGATTATAGCCACTATACCCATCCATCAAGTTGTAATAACTATGCCTAAAAATGGTGTTTGGTCCACAAATGGAAGTGAAAATGATCCTTAAATGTTGTCATGTTCAATAGCTAAAAACCTATGCAAATCCTCCATTGTCCATCTTTTTTTGATAAGATAACAAGTGGGCTTACCCACTCACTATTGACAATAGGGTAGATGAACCTAGCTTTAAGGAGCTTTTCCACATCCTTCTTAATAACTTACTTTAGTTTGGGGTTCAACCTTAATGGTGACTATCTCTTAGGCTTAATGGTAGGATTTATGTATATATGATGTTAGCATATGTGTAAATCCATCCTTGTGATCTCATCATATGATCAAGCGAATGATGTTGATTATTTGTTAATAATCATTAATAGCCTTTATTTTTGTTCTTTTGTGAGCTTTGCATTTACAATTATCCATTTTCCATTTGTTAGAATTACATCCTCAAGTGATGCCCATAATATCATTACTTCACGAGGTTCCAATTCAAAAGTTTCTAGAATTTCTAGCTCTTCCAAATCCATGTTTGCTTCTTGTCTACATTCTAACTACTCCATCTTGTTCAATATAGCAATGTAAGCACTTGTGAGGGCTTCTTTTGGTTCCATACACATAGTTGAACCACAACTCTCATCCAAAGTCAACTATTAGGTGTCATCTTGCTTTGTGATTAATGCATATAGGCATATTTACATGTTATCTACTTCAGCACGTGATCTACATGTTGTAATCATTCTTTAACTAATGATCCATATTTTTTGCATGTAATTACACCCTATGTCACTATATGTAATGCATGAAACTCTATTCTTCTTTATGATTCCATGCTTATTTTCTTTAGAGATTTACAAGGTACTTGATTCCTAGCTTAGCATCAATAGTACTTAGTCAAGATCTTTCCATGATGATAAGAAATTCTCCCTTGCAGTTATCTACATGAATTAGTAGGAAATCAATAGGGTATGACCAACCATTAACAATGGCCATAATGTCTTCTACTAATCCCAAAGAAATAGTAATGGACTACTTTGCAAGCTCCAATCTAATGTTACATTTCTTAAGTGATGGTAGGTTTAATGTTTTGTATATCTCTTGAGAGATCAAATTAAATCTAGAACCTAAGTCTAGTACGATCTTACATTATGCATTTCTTAAAATCTGCAAATAAATCAAGGGACTTTCATGGTTGGTTCTTTTCCAGAGAAGATTTTCTACTTTTATTCACTCTATAATATCATGAGTTAACATGACAATTTAAACTTTAAAAGGACTTTGGTTTGAAGATCACTTGTTAAATGTCTAAGAGGTAGTTGGTGTAGGATTTACAACCATGGATGCCTATAAAGATTTAGGTAGGCTAGTTGGCCTAAAAAATAGATGCTTTGAAGGCATGTACTTAAAACTATTTAAGTTACCATCCACTTACAATTCACTAGTTTTATGACATTTCACTCTTATAGTTGAGGAGTAATCTCATCTTGCATGAATGGAGTCATTAGCAAAGGATTTGGATTATGTAATTGAGAACATTAATGAGGATAAGTATAAAACGAAGGAGATTCAACACGTAGAGAAGTAGGCCTATGGTATTTAGAAGAAAAGTAATGGTGGGAAGAGACATGAGTGGTAGAGCCACTAGGAGATATAGGTTGTTAGATATAATACTTGTATGGATCTTATTACCTATAACGGTATTGCTATCATGATCATGGAATCCCCCAAAAATTTGGGTTCTATCACTACTAGTAGTATTATTGACATTAATGTAGAGTCCTACTTGGATAGAAGGGTTTTTATTATTAGGGTTACCTATAGTTTCCTTGAGGATAAGACAAACACCTAGGTATCTGCCTCTTGATGAACCTTAGATTTAAGGCATAAACCCCATACTCCTAAAGATGTAACATTATTGGGTAATAGCTCTTAGGATGTTCATACTAACAAATGTCACAACCATCATCTTCTCATTTTGAGTCTACACCTCCTCTACTATAATTGAAAATATATTGAGATAGAAGCTAGTGTTAAGAGTCCATCAAAGAACTCTATTGACATATTGAAAATATGAAAGACTTTTATCACCTTTGGGCATTTAAAGATTAAGACCCTTCCACTAGTTGTGTTGAATTATCATCAAGATAAATAAGAAAGATAAAAGCTTATGGCCAGTTCTCTAAGGACCTAGTCATGGTTGCATCAGTTGGTCTCATTAATGCCTTGATAATTATGCAATTAGAAAATAAACATGCATCATACAAAGCTCATGAAACTATGTTTGATGATTATGAGCCTTTGTACATACAAGATCTTTGGGATCAAATTACAAAAGAAAAGGCTAGCCATAGCTTTTCATTTGATCATTTAGGTGGTGAGTAGAAAGCTAAAGTAGATAAGAAAAAAAAGGGTCAACCTACCATCAAGACCCCTAGTTAGGTACCTTCACCTTGTGTGTAGCCTAAATCTTGAGTGATGATCTTCTTTCTAAGTTCTAGCATTTACATTTATCTAGACCTAATGGTGAAGATGATCCTTTCCTTTATTTGACTGGGGTAGTTATCAGGAGTTAATTGAAGCTATATATATTTCAAGGGAGCATGTTTAGGATAGCATAATTAAATAAATCAACGTGGTTGATATACCAAGATACAAAGGGTATACCAGTGATTATCACCAACTTCATATGAAAGTCTTTGACAATGCTTACTATATTCAAGGGATCATGAGTGATTGACAAAACTTTGTGGTTTTTTCCCCACATCTTCATCAAACATGCAAAGATCTAGTATATGTCCTTGCTCCTTAAATTGAGTCAAAGATGAACAGATATGATCAAAATAGTTTACACAAAATTTTAGACCTATGTCCAAATTTTAAACATCTAAAACAAAATGATCAAATGGAGGTGAGAAGTATATGGAAACTATCCATTGCTATCCAAATCATGGTGTTAACCAAAGATAATGGTTTATGCATATTGTAGAAGGACTAAGGTAGGAAACAAGACAATACATGAACATGTATGCAATGGACCAGATGCATAAAAATTCTATGGCCCAAATTAAAGCTCTCTTAAACACCATTTCAAGCATGGAAGATGAGTGACAAAAGAAATAGTTAGTTGAGGAGCACAACTATGATACATCACATAGAAAAGAAAGCAAAAATATTGAAGGTACTACTAAACCTTCCACTACAATTAAGGCTCTAGCATAATATTAGATTAGAATGAATAAGGCATTAATAGATTTGGCCAATTGTGTGGATTGAGTTTGAGACACGATGGATGAAAAGATGATAACTAATCTCAATAACATTAAGGGTAACACGGTCGAAGCTATAATCAATGTAGTTGAACCACATGAATGTAAAAAAAGGTATGATGAAAAAAATTAAAGGGAACCTCTCTCACTCTAAAAGCATTTAAGAAGATTTGAATGAGGCTTTCTCATCCTCCTCTAATGATGAAGATTCATGTGAATACTATGTAGACTCTCATGATTCTTAGTGTTGCCCAATCATGGTTCACATGATTGGTGAGATGGGATAATCTAGAGAACCTTTGAATCCTAGATTTTTTAAGAGGAAAATAAGGAGGACCCTATACCTAGGTCATTCATACTATCCTAGTGGTGCTTATTTGTAACCCATGTAGCAGTACCAGCAGTGGTAAGCTATAAATCCTTGGGTTGCTACTCCATGGAATCTTCCAACTCTAATGTATTAGTAGATGATTCCTTCATCCAATCCTTACTTTCATGGTACACAAGTAGGTACTTATCAATCCCCAGTGATGATACCTTAATAGTACCTACCTACTTGAAATAAGAACCCAACTAAGCTTTCTAGCAACAATAGTAGCAACTTCTACTTCTTAGTTCCATGCAACATGGGATACCTAGTTAGCTACAACCAAGGCATGCCAAATAATGTCTTATTATCTACTATAATGATTTTGATTCTATTCATGTATCTAGGAAATATTACTAGTTATGTATTAATTTTGTTATGAGGGAAAGGTTGAGGTCCCATAGTAGAATATTCTATCGCAAATGCAGATGTGAGAACTACAGGACTAGATATGTATCCTTCTCTACACTTTGTGAAGAGGAAAATCATTCAAGTTAGATAAAATTTTACACTCAAGAGGCCTCGATGTAACCCCCTGATTATAATTCAATTACAATATCTACTTCAAGGATGAGTTTCTTTGCTATGTTTGGTAGAAATAACATGATGATACCTGATGGTGATGTTATTATCATCTCTATATCTATGGTGGCTGTGTGGGTAGTCAAAGAAGGATATTTTCCCAAGAAGCAACCAAATCCTTGTAGCCCCATGATGGAGATCTGAACTAGTGAAAAGGATCATTATCTAGTTCTTTGTAACTCTGGTACATAAGTCATTCTCATCTCCTTGAAATAGTACCTTGATTGGGAACTTCCTCCTCTCAAGATTACTAACATTTGGTTGGAGCTAGCAAACCAATCATACACATATCCTATGGGAAATGTATGTAATGTGATCACTTCTCTTATAGGATGGCCATATCCTATTGATTTTTTGGTGCTCACATTAGAAAAAAAGTGGAAGGGGATCTTCTTGTTATCATGGGAAGACCCTAGTTAAGCATTGTGAATGCTAGGTTGATCTTTCAAGACCTTCACATTGAGATTGGCAGATGGAATGAGACTAGAAGGATGAATTACAAGTGAATACCTCATTATCCTTTATGGTCTTGCTACACCATGGGCATGAGTCATTCAAACAAGCCAAACATAGCACTTCATGAGTGATACTTGGTATACCATGATAAACATTTTTCATCTTTGAGCATGCTTAAAGCTCAATTTAATACTTAGAGGCCTTCAATATAGTAGACATAGATCTATTGTGTGGGAGAAATCCTTTATTCCATGTTAAAATTTTATTTTTGAAATTAATAAAGATTAGTATGTTTAGCTAAAATTTTTTACTTTTTGAGAATAATGAATAATTAATCAAGGTATTTCCTTTTAGTTTGATGTGTTTTTATTTCTGTGTGGGAAAACCAATTAATGTCCTTTATGAATGTTCATCCAATAAGCCAATGATGGATGGAAAAATTGAAAATGTGATGATGATGCAAGAGTATCAAATGGGTTTGAAGTGGAGCTTTGATTAATGGAATGTCTATCTAATAACATTTATTCACTGACATTTCTTTATTCATCATTGGTGAATCTAGCTTAGATTCAATGAAAAACATGAACTCACATTGTGAGCTATTGAAGCTAATGCTACTAAAACTGTAGAGAGGTGGTGCATCCACATCTTAGGGTGTGAGCTCCAAAATCTTAGAAGAGTTTCTAGTCATTGATACAAAAAAGGGTATGTGGTTGAGGATCCTTGTGACCATTAGATGGGTCCAATTAGTTGAATTATGTCAAAGTGCATGTGATACATTTCTTTTCCACCTTGGTTAGAAGAGGTTTGTGATTCCAAGAACTTATGCATGTCATGTGATGAAGGATGAATTCTCATGTCATGCAGGTTGAAGACTCTAAGTGGTGATCTAGTATTCTAATCATTTTCATGATTTTCATGCTCCATAAAAAAGCATCTTCTTATCAAAGAAATCAAAAGAAAAATATATATGATGAAAAATGAAAAAAGTAAATGAATGAAAAATAATTTGGAAAAAAATAAAAGAAGAAAAAAGAGAGAAGAGGCGATGAGAAAAGTAATGTGCTTTCAAGCTTATTGATTTGTACATATTGGTATGTTTACCATCCAAACCGATCTCATAGTTACTCACATCAAAATCAAACCAATCGTTGAACCTATGCCTATGCAAAATTTTATCATGTTCAACCCGTTGTCCAAATTACTTGACATCTCATAATGTTGTAGTTTAAGATAATCTCTTGTTCATTGCCACCAATGGACATAAAGAGCTAGAAGTCTCTTTCTTCATGAAGCTTGGTAATGTTAATTGTTGCTTCCATCATGTTGTACTAACTTTGGCTTTTTCTTAATATGCGAGATACTTTTTTGTACATTTTGTAGCTTTTCAATGCCTAAAGCCATCTTCAACAATCTAGATTTAACATCCTTGATCATCTATAACATACTTTCTAAATTTCTTTCTCTAGCTTGACAAAAATAATATTTTGCATCATCAATAACATCATTTTGACTATTCCTCTAGTTTTGACATCCAACGTTAGCTTTGACATTGATTCTATCTTCAATTTTTGACATCATGCATTAGATCAACTTTTAACATCTTACGTCAGATCAACTTTCAACATCTAGCATCAAATCTACTTTTAACATTTGATGTCAAGTTTGCTTTCTTCAACAATTTGGCTTTTCGATATCTAGCGTTATATCTACTTTAGACATTTTGCATCAAGTTTTCTTTCTTCATCATTTTGACTCTCTGATGCCCAACAGCAATCCTACATTTAATGTCCAACCTCAACTTTTCCTACTATATGTCGATTCTATTATCCATAAGCTTCTAGAATATTTTGGAAGATTCTATGAACCTTACTACATCATTTCTATGTAACCTACAAGGCATGTTCATCCTATAACTATAAGGATATCCATAAGTGAAAAGGGATTAGTTTTCTTTTTAGATATTGTGATTGCATTTTACTTTATTGAGCTCTTAGAGATTTGCTTAGGATTTGTAGTTATCTCTGCCACTTTGCATAGTTAGCATTTTTGTGATTGATGATTTGAAAATATCCTTCCAAAAATACTATCTCTTTGTAGAATAACTATCCTTTTTTCCTCTTCCTATTTTCCTACTAACACATTGTATCTCCTTTATAGTGTCCTCCTAACACATTGAGAAATTGCTTAGAATTAGGTCAATGCACTAATCTAATCCTTCCTTATACATCAGCAATTGTTGGATCTGCTATTGTTTCTGCTAGATATGCATTAGGTGCATGCATCAAAGAAAGAATGGAAGAGTAAAAATCCTTGTTACACACCTTTGATCCCTAGAACATGTCCTAGTAAATCTTTTTACAAGTTCCTAATTTTCACTTTCTATTGTAATTCAGGTTTTTTCCTTTACACTTTCTATCTTTGGTATCATCCACATTTATTATAGATATAGCTTATATTTTCCTATGTTTTTCTTTAGTTTAACACTTTAACATATTAGATCTATTCTACTTTGCATCTCATTATTGATTGCTTTTATTTTCCAACCACTTGCTACAATTCACTTTGTATAGATCTACACACGATCTCTATGCATTTTCTATTGGCTATTCCATGCACTCGCTTTTCTTTCTGCTTTTAATTTTCTTATGTTTAGTAAAAATTTTTGGCTTAGATTATCATATTTTTCCTTATAATCCAAAAGCCCCCTTTTTATTTGAGGGAAGTTATTCCAAAGTTTAGTTTTCCTAGACTATTTGGTGGCCATTAGATTGTCTAGCTCAATTTTGTGTTAGGTTGTGTTGGATTTTGTTATTATGATGACACCTAGTATAACATCTCTATAGTGCTAGAAGAATGATCCTCATAGAACTAAAGATTATTTCTAGGGTACACACTCTATTTCATCTTTCTACAATTCTAATGTTTTTACATTTTCTTCCAACTTTTTCTAATTGTTGCTAACATGTTGCATCAATACACTGACATCATGTCATTTTGATTACAACTATGAAGTCATTTAGATGGTCTAACTCTCATTGACGTGCCATGTCAAAACATTGGTTTCACATAATTTCTCTATTATTTCAACATTTCCATTAATACTAAAGCTTCTTACCTTTTTATTTCAACTATGAACTTGTTTTTAGGGAAAAACTAACACATTGGTAACATGCCTATGAAGCCACAACATTTTCATAGTTGATGTTATGGCATCATCATCTGCTTCAAGATTTTTCAAAATTTAGAAACTGATAAACTTGAGGAGAAATCAAGGGTTCTCTAGTGGATTAAGTTAGAAGGATTATACCATAGCCTGTGTCAAATGGAAGCTAGGCTATATCGTGATGCCTGACATTTTCAAGCTCATGACAAAGTATGAGTGTACTAATGAGCTACTAGTTTTTCTTCCTAATTTGGATCATCTAATTAAAATAGATGACAAGAAAGATAAGGAAATAAATTAATTCATCATGGAATAAGAGAAGATGTAGGAATATGTTCACCTATAGATCAAAGAAGCTAGGATGAAGAACATCCTGGATCAACTTCTTAGTCCACATATCATTCTTAGAAAAAGGAGAGGAAGTGTTGTCTCTAGGTTAGATATCCATTTGATAGATGAAGATGGAGAGAAACTAGTAGGGTAGCTTGGCAAAAGCATTCCTCACTCTCATCACATTCACAACATTAACATCTTAGGTGCTCCAAGTATTGCACTTGGATTTGTTCCACTTACTACCAAACCATTCAACCTTTCTATCGTCACTACTTTGCCGTACTAACTGATTCCATCTAATAATGTTAGGAATCTACATTTCATTTTCTAATCCCTTGTTCCATCCTTTGAAATTACCCACTTCATTCCTCAATGATAGTCTACCATACCTCCATTTCAAAACTTTCCAGTTTTTGCTCCTACTTCCTACTTCATAGGCATTTAGGATTTCCCAAGCTACCAACATATTCTCCTTTCCTATATACCCATCTAATCCAATTTACTTGGGTATACCCACTCTTATAACGTTTGGAATAATTTCTTCCATACCTCCATTTCAGCCTTTTCCACTTTTTACTCCTACTTTGTAGCCATTTAGCATTTCCTAAGCTACCACATATTCTCCTTTCTTGTATGCCCATCCAATCCGATTTGCTTAGGTATACTTGCTCCTATAACATTTGGACCAGTTTCTTATGTGTGTACTCTCTTAACCTATTCACCTACTACTATGGTTCCATTTACCATCAATTTCCCTAGAATAGATCCACAACTACTACTTCTTCTACTTAACCACATAGACCTCAAAGGAGTAGAAACTAGTATGCTAAGATACCTATGAGGTACTCTCTACTTTTAAACAATCTTCTTAGGAATCACCACCTTAAGAAGAAATAGATCTCTAATCAAGTAAGAGCATGCTACTCTCACATTCAGCTAGTAGATATCGATCCTTTTCAAAGATAAGAAGGTAACCCTAAGGTGCCCAAGTGGTATGACTACCAAAAAAATTACTACAATCATGATCCTACTAAACATGACATAAGTAATTACATGAATATGAAAGATGACATCTACGATCTTATCGATAAGGGCAAGATAGTGATGGAGAGTAATTAGTCCACTATGCATTCAAAAAACTAATATCTTGAAGTATTTTAGAATCCCTTATGACCTGGAGGTACAATTTCAACTTTTAAGCTTTAATACAAAGCCCCTAAGTCTCTACCCAAAGTGCCTTACATTATTCACTAGTTCGATTACAAATAATCTAGCCAATCATCACTATTGCTTTATAAGACTTACATCATTCATTAGTCTGACCACACTACTATACCATCTAAACCAAAATGTTTTTCTCCATCTCTTTATCATATTCATGCTACAAATTTGCATCATTCCTCTCCTACTCAATGTACACATCCATCCACTTCGCATCCTACTCCATGTCATAATGAACCTTAGAACACTTCTACATCCACTACATCTCAAACCTCTCTTTTTCCTTCATCTTACATGAAAATCCTTACTTGTAGTTAACAAACCAATGAGTTACATTTAGCTAAGCAAAAAGGAGAATTCTAAAAATGCATCGATGCAACCTTCTAAGATAACAAAGAAGATATCCTTCTAGTAGTAATAAGATACTACTTCCTCAAGCATCCTCCTACATTCTTTTAATTCTATACAACCAATCATAGTAGCACCTACTCTACAAGCATCTCAGACTATAGACAATAATGTCTTATAATAAATAACCATCATTATATGACCTGATATGACCTTGTAACAATCTCTAAAGAACATCGTGCTACACTATATGATGTTCTTATGAGGATCATGTTTCAAAGTGATATCCCTACTTAAATGTAAGACATATCTTTCTTTCTTTAAATCCCTCACTATAGATCAAATAGATTAAATTTCCATGATGATAAAATCAAGAAGAATTTTAAGATAGGAGATATTTATTAGCTTTTACTCTAATTACCATAAAAGTGTCTCTAGAAGTTGTAGTTCTGCTAATGCATGTTGATGATGGTGCTCGATTGGACATGATTACATGGGTTGTTATTAAGCATCTTGATCTCCATAATTAGGCAAATTTTAATGAAACTTATAAAAACCTTGTTTTTTTTAATGATACATAAGTTGAGGTTGGGTTTCATTCGATTACCTTTCATGTTAGTCAATGTTTTACACTTTGAATCTATCTTTATGTTGATACGTGAGTATCTTGGTGTTAGTTAACAGTATACTAGGATGTCCTTGGCTAGCTCAACATTGAGCTCTGTCTTCTCCTATACATTAGAAGATACACATCCTTATTTGTAATCATCAGATAATTATCTTTGTAGACAAGAAAATATCAAGTGTTTCTCTCTTGGATTGAAAAGCTTCATCTTATCAAATTAAGGGTATACTAGCTAATATTTAGCTTAAACTTGTAGGCAAGCCTATAGTTCCTTACTTTTGTAAAAAAATTGAGGTTACCACTTACTTAATAGACTTGGACAACAAGTCTTCTTTTGATGTTACGTTCATTGACTTAGGCTTTAGTAAACTAGATATATCCTGTTCTAAAAAGTGGGATTCTTCTTATCCTTCCTATTCAACAACTTAAAAATTCATTATGAATATGATAACCTTAGATACATAAGCTATTTTCTCACTCTTGTTTTCCACTAAGTGATAGACATCTACTAGTGACTGCTAGGATTCCTCTTTAACTATTCTTTAAGTATTATTCTCTATCATCAGGCAATGATGGTTACTAAATAAAATTAATGTCATATTTTTACCTAAATTATCCTCTTAGTCACTTATTATTGGCTAGCAAGGTTAATTTGATAAGTAATTATTAGTTTTAACATGTCACATTGATTCTAGTTGTCAATACGCAAAGATAGATAAGTCAAAATTGCTGTGGAAAATAACTTTTATTTTATTCTTATAAAAACTTTGATGCATCAAATGCATGTTATAATTTTTTATATGATAGCTTATTCTAACATCAAACACACTTGATGTTTAATAAATTTTTTTTTGTCATACTCAAATGATGCAAAAATAATAAAAAAATATAAAAACAATACTCAATAGTCTTATTCATCTTCAATAGCTTCTTCCTTTGCTTCTTCATCAACTTTCATTGGAGTTGGCTTCTTTACTAGTCTTTAGCTACTTTCTTTACATTCTATACACAAGATTAAGATAAATAGGTTAGTTTTATTTTTTTTATCACACATGAAATGAAATAAAATGATCATCTATGTTTTTTTTGCTTACCCTATGTTTCTATGTAGATTTCTAAGATTCACTATTCTATCTCCTTCAAAATCAAGTCAGTGGTATTTAGTCTGTTAAATGCTGAGCTTGGAATCTTTAATAGATTAGATACCCACTATTCTTCCTATGCCTCTAACTTCTTTGAGGAGATATAATCATTTCCCCTTCTAATGTAGGTTCCTCTTCATGATCCCTTTGTTTCTCTTCTAGTGTGATAATTACCATACTATTTGTAAAATCTTTAAATAACTCTTCCAACTTGGTTTGTTTAATGAACAAACTCCTTACAAATAAAATTTTATTCTCTTTTAATAGTTTACAGTACTCTATTTTGTACCCTCACTTATTGGTTTGATGTTTCTTCCCTAGCTCTCCTATGCTACTACTAAGTTCCTTAGATTGATCATTGAACTTGTCATTGTGAATGCTAACCACTTTCTTTTCATCAATGCTCTTTGAAATTCAACAGCTTTATTTCTTTCTATCCAATATGCATGGGCATGAGGGTTGTGTTTGATGATATTTCTACCTTAGATCTCTACCTCCAACAGCTTTACTTGGTCCAAAAGCATCTTTACTTACCTTTCCTACTCTTTCTTATCTTTTCATGCTTGTTATAACAAATCTAAGAGTATGGCATTGGTGTTGGCATGTTCAATAACAAGCACTCCTATATCGTTAGCATAATTGAGGGTAGTACCTATATTTTCTGCAATAACCTTCTTTGCAACTACATCTAGGTTTATTGTAGGATCATAAAATGTAACATGATCCCTATCTAATTTAATCTGTATTTTTGCATTCCAAAAAAGAGAACATCATATTCTCTACCTCTAACCATGAACATTATTTTGTCATACTAATTTTCTTAACTTTCCTTCTTCAGGAGATAGCAACATTGGCTTTGTTTTCCTATCATTTGTCAGGCCTTCCAACATCATCTACTTATTCTTCACACAAGTCTAGATTTTTCTTTTCATCTCTAGCAAAGAGGAGAAAATGGTTAATCCTTTTCAATGTCAAAATAATCAACATATAAAATTTTGACACAATGTCATTTATAATTATTGTATTTTGTAAAAAGGTTGGAACTTGTCACCTTCTTAATCCACTTGCAAATCTTTACATCATTCAAAACTAGTTTACTAACTAGTGGAGTAATGTTTGTAGGAGGTGGAAGGGGGATCTCAAACTCTGATAGTTTGTTCCTTTCTCTATCCCCACCCTCATATTCTTCTTAACCTATTTCAACAAGGATTAAATCAAAGATATTATAAAAAGGCATACTTTCTCCATCTCCTTCATCTTGCTTTGATGAAAACAAGTCATGCAAGAAATCCTTCTCTTCCTCACTCATACTTTACTTTCACCCTTTGGGAATTGAAGGAAGGCCAAAATGTAGTCTTTTCACCTCAGATTCTAGTGCTCTTCTATTTCAAGTAGCTTATGCAATAAAAAATAAGTAAGTTTTAGCATCACATCATTTTTTGGTTATGTCAAACCTAGAAACTACGTTGTGTCAAAGATTCTTAATGAAAAAATTATACAAATTTACAAATACTTATTTGTATCTATAATTACTATTGGTAGACCTTGACTTCTAGAGTCTTAGAGGAAATTTCCTCCTTAAAAAGAGGCTTCCTCTTTCTTGATGCCCATCCTTTTTTGATAGTTTTGGAGGTGCTTTCAAAAATCCTATCCTTCCTTGCTCCTGCACACTACTTATTTTCTTCCAAAGTTTTTCAATGCTATCAAACACTAAGGATCTAACCTCTTCTCTTTTCATTGATGCTAATGTCAAAAGACCACCACATTTAATGCTATAAGCTGATATTAGACTTTCCAAGTGTTGGCATAATGAGGACCTAAAGTTTGCCTCTAAAGAAATGTTAGCTTGCTTCTCTCTATTGTAGGTAAATAGTGTTACCACTGCCTTTATTAGCCCATAGTAGAACCCAAAATTGAACCACTTGTTCATTATCTTCTTCTTTTCTTTTTTGTCCTCTTAGGGTAGCTTCTCCATTTCTTTCACCACTCATTGACCAACTACTGGTGCCCAGTCAACTATGCTCTCTTAAACATTACTCCATACAACTTGCATAACTGCTTGGAAGCCAGATTCCATTTCTATCATATCTTATTGTAGAAGAGTTGCTCCACAAATAAAGGAAACAACTTTTTTAAATATTTATTGCTCCCTTTGTGGACATTAATGACATTCCTCTTATCTAATCCTATCCACTCCTTTACAACTATCACTTCTACTAAATCTAGTTTTGAACTATTAATCTTTATTCCCTGCACCAAAAATCCCAATCAATACCTCAATGTAGCTAGATCCCAAGTGATGATCACTTGTTTCTACTCTACACACATCACAAAAACTAATTTTGCTATAGAATAGCTTATTATTAGGCCTACACATTATGTTGCATTAGGGTAGGTGTGCTTTTAACCTAAAGCACACAAAATTCCTATCCTATCAATCTTTCCAAAAAATCTTATACCATCTTCCTAAAAGAGCCACTTTTGGGTAGTTTGTGCCTCGCTAGTGGATCTTATCTCAAATGTTTTCACTACTTTTGTGACATTAATATATTGAGCATTATCAACGATTATTTAAGCTAAAAGTAAGCATAAACCATCATTATTTAACTTTATCTTCTATCTCATGTCTAACAAAAATATTAAAAACAAACTAACTTCTACTTACCCTTTGGCCTCAAAATGATTTTTGACCCCTTTGGACATTTTACATTTTTCCTGTGGACTTCATTCCATAGTGGATGAAGCCATCATTAGTTATTTTACTCATTCTAGAACCTATGCAATCTCAACCCCTTGTACTACTCATCGAAATGAAGCATTACCTGAAGTCTCTAATTTCAATGCTGAGAGAGATGCCACAACAAGTTTTGTAGAAACGCTAAATGATTAGGACTTTATACATCCATATCATTGCACCTACATAACAAACCTAAAACACTAGTATTTTTTAGGGAATAAAAGACTAACTTTTCTTAACTCTTAACTTTCTAACTCACCTCTCAACAAAAATTCAAGAGCCTAATGGATTGAACATTACGTTGGAAATCTGAGTTTCCATCAGCAGTGTGTTATCAGCATTGAGCTATCAATATTTCCTATACTCCCATAGCTTGTCCAAGAATTTTCTATACACTAGGACATCCTTGGATAACTCCTCAATGTCTAATTATAGGTTAAAGATGATCTATGTAATCTTATTAGAGAATCCAAGAAGGATTGTCTCTAAGGCTCATGGAGTCACCTCTTCTACCAACCTAGTTCAAATGACTATGTGGAAGTGCATGATGTAGAACATTAGAAATTCTACCATTTCCTTCCTTACAACTTCAATAGCATCAATTTTTTCTCATAAAATAAGGGCTTACTTAAGATTAGACCTGACTTCCTCTACTTATTCTCTAGGATGCTTCTTTCATCAATAAGAAAGAAGTACATATGCTCAACCATAAGGAGCCTAGGTGCTACAACATCCATGAAACAAAGTCTTCAGCATTAGATATTTAGTTGTGTCAAAATATAGATCAAACCATTAAAATATCTCTTATTTGTGTCAATCTTATATCAATTTTTTTAATTTTTCTATGTGGTACATCAATCCTAGCTCATCACTTTGACATCTTACTTTCAAAACATATCTTTGACATATGATGTTATTTGTACATAGATGTTTGGTACAAACATCTACTCTTTTTAAAGCTTTTATGTGTTATGTTAATGTAAGTTAATGTGTGACATCAAAACTAAAATTAGACATTTGGAAAAAAAGTCTACAACTTTAATATTTTATGTAGATTTTATTGACATACGATGTCATCGTTTTTATAGGCATTTGGAAAAAATGTCATGTCCCTGCATACAATTATTGATGTTTCATTTCAAAAAGCATCTTTGATGAGCAACATCACTCTACCTTTAATACTTAGCATTTGGAATAAATGCTCTCACATCAAAGCCTTACATTGTATTCTTCATATGTTGTATTATTTGGAGGAAACAACTCCAAAATCACACTTTCTCATAATTTTGTGAAAATGATTGTAAATGTGCTCATGAAAATGTATATTTTGCTAAGGCTATCTAATGAAATCAATAAATTTAGCTTAGAATAATGCAAAACTACAAAAATTCAATGTCCTCATTACGTTGTTGCTCAATGCACTATAGTAATGATGTTGAACTTGCAAAATTTATCTAGGTTCATCATCAAATCTATTACAAAACCTAGATTTGGACACATTGTTAGTATATTGGCATGATAAACTATAAAATGTTCAAGTCATAGATCTCAAAATTTTCTAAAAATCCTTAAACTCAAAACTTGCAATTGGGTTCTCGATCCCACAAAAAAATCAAACTAAAATCTTAAAATCAAAGCTTTCAAATTACTCTACATTACTAATTGATGTTAAATTCAAGCCTAATGTAGCATTTATCCAAAAAATATTTCAAAATCCAAAAATTCCAACACAACTATGGTCGCAAGACTATAGTAACAATAAAACCATGTAGAAATTCCTAACTAGGATTTGGGTAACCTACATCTGAGCTCTAGGAGGAAGTAAGTAGGGTTAAGACAATCCTTTGCTACTAGAGTAATGAGTGGCAAGGTACCCCTACACCCAACCATACGAATCACAAGTGTTCATGCACAATTTGGTCAAATTCCATGGACTTTATCATTTCTAGTGCACTGGCCCTTTAGGAAGTGAATTTAGCCTTAAGGTCAATCGTTGTCCTCCTAATTACACTTGTGATGTATGTTGGTATGGTTAAGTGTAACTAAGGCATTTGATTTTTATCATTTTATATTTTATATTTTTGGTGCTCAAAATGTAGATAAAAGGAGTTTAATTAACTAATCTAAATTACCAATTAACTAATCATTTAACTAATCCTAACATAAGTATTCATTCCCACTTTACGTACATGTCCTAAACCCACATATCTACTATTGGGTAACCAAGCACTATGCTACTGGGTGTACTAAGCAATAACGTTGTTGGGATTACCAAGTGAATACGTGTTATGCTCTAAGCGATCATACTTATGTGGGTAATCTATCTTGCTTAACTATCTCATTAATGTAATAACTAGAAAATATTTGATACCTAATTGAAAACATTTAATAAATAATTGAAAATATTAAATGCATAAATAAAATAGCTAATTTATCCAAAGTGCTACAAGGTTTATCAAAAAGCTCGTCTTTATTGCTAGACACATTGTCATGCTTAGGTACAATAATGCTTGAATAAAGATTTGTACACTCAATGACTCATGCTACGGGCACTCAGTGAAAAAATTGAAACTTTTGAATGAAAAAAATGCAAGAGCTTCGCTACTACTGAAATCTATAATCTCCCATAAATGTAGCTGGTAGGTGCATATTTATAGGTTATAGATAAACACTTCGTCGATGAGGCCTCATTGACACAAGATGAGATGTGTCGACGAGGCCTTATTGACGTGGTTGGCTATGTTGATGAAGCCTGATCGATGTGATCAGTTGTGTCGATGAGGCCTCATTTATGTAGCCAACCAACGAAGACTCATCATACCCCCATGACTGAATGAAAACTCATCCTTGAGTTCTTTTACAAAATTGGGAAGGTATGGGATTATTGATTGACTTTTCTTTTAACAAAACAAGCTTGATTGACTTGACAAAAAAATGGAGTGCTCAGGTGTACGGATCAACATATTACAAAAAATGATGGTGTTCATGACACAAAATTAAACACCATGAAAAAATTCTTTAAAAATTGGACAACAAGTTCCTTGATGCTGTGAAGCTTGTTGGAGAAGATCAAATGGTCCTAGGCGGTGGTGGTTCTTTATGCTCCAAGGAACCTTCATTCGCTTCATGCACTGGTGATGGTTGAGGTGGTTGTGGTTGTCCTGCTACTGCTGCAACCTCAAGTAGGAGGCGGAAAGCATCCAACATTGCTTTCATTTTTTCCTTCTTACTTTTAGGATCATGCACTATCCACACAACTTTCCTAATGTGGGTTGGAATGGGCACATCCCATGGACACAAGATCACTAGAAATAACTCCTTGATATTAATGAACAAAGTAGTGAATTCTTTGCATTCAATGTTGAACACTCAAACTATGTTCTTCATCTCATGGTAGTCATTCATTTGTTTGGCTAGGTCCTTGGTGATGGATTGTTGATCTATGAATTATTCTTTGAGGACTTTGAGTTCAACATTAGCAAGCTCATGCTTTTGTTTGGTGTTCTTATGGTGTTTGAACTTGGCCTCATATAGCAGATATGAGCTAGCCACCTACTTCTCCAATTCTAACCACAACCGTCTGGCTGTCAACATTACTAGGTTTGTAACAAAGATTGGCCAACTCCATATACTATGTCATTTCTTCAATTTGCAACTCCTTCAACCAGATCTTCATTTTTTTTCCTTGTTGGAGTTGCTGGAGGGATTCATTTACTTTAACCTTTTTCATTTGGATTTCTCTTTCATTAATTTCCTTTTGCAAGGCAACTTGGTCCCTATAGTGATTTTCCCTCTCTTAGACTTGAGAGCTTCATTCTTCCAGGTGGTGATTTTGACAATAGACTTTTGTCACAAGGTGCATACCTCCTACATTGATAGATTGCAGTTTTCCATGGCCAATTTCCTCAGTTTAGTGTTGACTCTAGTAAGCTACTTCTACTATTGATGAATGAATTCTTGCATTTGATCTCTTTGAGCATCAACATTTCGCAAGTGATGATTTTGAGCAGTTAATGCTTCATTTTCTTGAAGCATTTGATTCAAGTCCTTTTTCATTAAGAGTGTTTTAGCTTTTTCCATGGACTATTTGAAGATGGCCATTATTGCTTCCTCCTTAGCCTTTTGAAATTGTTCTTGAAGCTATAAAATAGCTTCATCTCTTGTTGTTGCTAGGTTGAGAATTGCTTATTCAGCAAGTTGGACACAAAGTTCAGAAACCTTCATGGACAAGTCTTGATTTTTCTCTTGGGCTATTTCTAGTTGCCCCTCCAAGATGATGCATCTGCCCCTTGCATTCACCAGCTCTGACTGGGTTACAATGATATTCTTTGGAAGATCAAAGATATTTGAACTTGGTTGCCCAGTTCCTACTAGTCATTCTAGCAATTGTTCATGTTGGATTACATTCAATTTCCTGCTAACTTACGGATGTCTACACATCTTGGAGTGCAGATACATTTGGTAAAGATTCCACATGCGCATCTAGTGCTTCAGTTACATAGTTAGCTACCACTTTTGCTGCTGTCTCCTACCCTTGGTGCTGCGTCACTAAGATAGTTGCCTCTTCACCTTCCTCCAACCTCACACAAAAAGTGGTGGTATTCGCAGAGATTTCTGGGAATAGATGATGTGTTGCTAATGACACTGTTACCTCCCAAACATTGGGATTTGACCTCAAAGGTAGTTGTGTTCTTTGTGTAGAGAAAATGGAACCATCCCTCTCCATCTGGCTAATTGTTCGGTCACATCATTAAGGTGACCCATTGCTAGCTGATACATAGATGGATCCACCCCCCTCATTCCTACTTACTGCTCTTATTTGCTTAAGAGCTACTCTTGTATTTGTTGTAGACACTCAAGGACAGCACAAGCCTTCCATGTTATCTCCTGAGTGGATGGTGGTGGTTGTAGCTCCTCTTCTTAAATGGTTGTTGAAATTTTGTCTTTTATGATTTCTGCCCATGAGGCTAAAGGAGCATGCTTGAGAGTGTCATTTGAATAGAAAACAATACTTGCCCTCTTGCAAAGTTTCCTAATAAGGCATGGAAAGGGCAAAGTCTTCCTTCCATGTTCCTTCTTCTTAAAGTGCTTCTCGATCTCTAAATCAATCAACTATGAAAGGTTAATGAGAAATTTTCCACTTAGAGTGGTGCATGCTCAAGTGGAGAAAGTAATCACCTTGCTTGGCCTCATCATTGGATTAAGGTGATAGGCCGAAATCCAACTGTGTTCCAATATCTAGCAACCCCAGTGCTTATGTGATGGCCTCCACCAAGTAGGACACTTAAATGTCCTTTATTTTTATAATGGACCCTAGCCTTTGACTATTCCAGAAGAGATAGGTCTCTCCCGTGTACCACTCCCCACTGGACATGATGACTAGCCACATGGGAGAGGCTTGCAATTTTGTCCTAACATCCTCTAGAGCTTTATGTAAAAATGGTGTGAAGTTTATTTCTTGAAGAATCAATCTTTGGATCTCTCAGGACTTGATGATGTCTAGGTAGGCTTGAGTCAAAGTGACCTCAAGCCTTAGCACAAGTCTAGGAACTTCTCCTTGTTGAGATTGTTCTGTAGGCACTTCTTTTTCTAGAATTTATTGAATAGATTCCACTTCAGGCTCCTCAGGAAGAGGTCCCATTGCATGGGTCACCTCTTGTTGTTCTTGGCCTTGTTCCTGCTAACCCCTTCCAGCTCTAGGTCGTTTCTCCTGTGGTTGTGAGGGTTCTCCTTTCTACAAACATTTTTGTTTAGGTGCCATCTGGAATCATAATATAACCATAGATTAGCAATCATTGTGTAACTTTAAAACTATTGGGATACCTTAACTCTTGAGGGTAGTTACACTTGGCTAAGTTGTAATTATGGCAAATTTAATAAACTCAATTGTTATTTCTATTTATGCCTTATCATTGATAAATCATCTTGAAGATTGTTGGAAGGGTTAATTTGTAAAAAATTGATTTTTATGTATAATTAAGGTTACTAAACCTTAGGGGAGTTAGAAAAAAGTTTTGAAAATTACATTGGAAANCATTAGTTATATTTCATCTTTTTCATTGTGTAAACTACTTAGTACTNAAAATTGCAAAAAATTCCAAAGTTTCTAACGATATATATAGTATTTTTGTACTGCATCGACGAGGCCTCATTAACGTGGTCGGATGCATCAATGAGGCCTCATCGATGCAATTATTGACCACCGTTGACTTCCATTAACTGTGGTCAAACTTTCAAAATACAAGAAATTTTTTTGATGAAATTGGGGTTAAATGAAACCTTAGAATACCAAGAACAGTATGAAATCATGAGAAGAGGATGTTGAAGTTTATAAATTTGAAAAAAATGGAGAAAAATGATTTAATGGATGAATGCAATGAAAGATTAAGGAGTACTAAGTAGTTTACACAATGAAAAAGATGAAATATAACTAATGAAGCCAAAAGCTATACAAGTGGGTCCTCCGCATAGTAAGCTCATACCCTTTTTACCCTTGCATAACCTCAACTAAGGAGTCCATGGACCCCATAGTTGATTTAATGATCATGACAAGTTAAGGACCAACCCAAAAGAATCCACTTAAGAATCCTAATGCATCAGACTAAGACATAGAGAATAACATAGAACCTGGTAGTGAGGTGAGTTATGGTAGCATGGATGGATGATAGAGAAGGTGGAATGTAGTTCCAAATTAAGGTCATAAGAAGTCCCTTGTGGAATTGTGGTTAAAATGACCTGAGAAGTTCCATCCTCAATCTAGACCAAAGCCATCCTAGTGACTTTGCATTGCCACTTTAAGATCGATCCACCCCCTCGAGACACAAGAGTGTCCTCACAAGACAACCACCATTCCAAAAAGAGGAGAGAAAAGTAGGAAGTAAGAGAGAGAGGGCCTTAGTTACAGGGGACCTTGAAGCATAGGTATATGTCTTTCGAGTCCCATAACTAGTGCTTATAGCCCTTTTATTTGTCTAAGGGGTGTGCTTTGAATTTCCATTATTTTTTTTGCAATGGGAACCACACCATGTGAGGAGTTATTCATGTTGAAGGGGTGTGCTTTGAATTCCCATCATTTTTTTGAATAATGGGAACCACACCATGCAATGACGTTATTTGTCTTCCTATCATTAGTGATATGGAATGGTAAGAAGTCTGCGAAAAACACTTAAGCACTCAAGTATGAAGAAGAGTACAAAGAGTATTGAGTCCCCTTAATGTCACATCCTTTACAAACCTTTTGATCCTTCCTAATTCCAAAACTACCAAGATCATAGATTGATGAAAAGTATCTTTAAGGAAAAAAGGACCTCAAATTACCAGAACAAGGAAAACCATAGAGTTCATTGGATTGGTGGATGATGTGGATTCATTGCCTATTCCATGAAGAATAAACCATGTCAAAGTTGTCAGACATCAGAATTCAAAAATAAAAACCAGACATCGACAATCACACATTAAGCACAAACCATCATTAGCAAACAACAATAGCAACATTGTGTCATATGATAATAAAGCAGATTTATTAGCAAAATTAGAAAATATCACACTTAATCAAAAGAAACACAAGAAAAAATGTACTAAAAATGGTATAAAATTAGAAAAATTTGAAAATAAAAAATGTGAAAAAAGGGTAGAAAAATTGAGAGGTCATTTTAATGGTCAACATGGATGGCCATCTCCCCCATGATTGATTTGGAAGGAGGAGATTTGAAAAATAGAATGTGGGTGTCCATCAAGTGAGGCAGTAGTTACATTGGCCTATCTTAGTTCTAGGAAAAGTATAATTTGTTGGATATTGACCAATTTCTTTTTATTTGGTCCATCAGGTTTTTAAATTATCATGGCCTCAGAGGGAAAGGTTTGATCAATTATATAAGGTCCCTCCCACAATGTTTGAAATTTTTCCTTTTGAGGTACATGTGTGGGGTTCTAGTAGAGGATCTTATCTCTTGGTTGAAACTTTACTTTCCGAATTCTAAGGTCATGGCATTGCTTGTTGAATGCCTTGCTCACCTCATTCAAAGATAGGGCCACTAAGTGATTTTTGTCTAGCATATTTAGATTAATCAATCTTTCCTTTTGTGCTAAACTTAGGTCAAGGTTTAGATCACAGGCCGTTGAGAGTGTACGGATCTTAGATTGAATTGGGAGTGTTGGAAGTTTCTCATACACTAACTCATAGGGAGAATATCCAATAGGAAGTTTTCAAGTTGATTGGTAAGCCTAGAGAGCATCATTAAGTTTTGTTCTCCAATCCTTCTTATATTTGCTAATGGTTTGCGTTAATATTTTTGTAATCTCTTGGTTGGTTACCTATGCTTGACCGTTGGCTTGGGGGTGGTAAGGTGTTGTTAATTTATGTTTTACCTCCAAGAATTGCATTAATTTCCTAAATGTGGCACCTGTGAAATGAGTCCCATCATAAAAAATTAGTGAAAATGGCACCCTAAACCTATTTACAATATGTTGTATAAATATGGTGATAGTGGATGATGTGCAATCTGTAATAGCTACCACTTCAACCCATTTTGTGCAATAGTCAACTACTACTATAATATATGCTTTCCCATTAGACATGGGTGTGATGGGACCCATGAAGTTAATGCCCCATATGTCAAAAGGTTCTAGTGGTTGAATCCACTATTGAGGACCTTCAATACAAGCTGTCATCCCCCTGTCACGTTGACAACATTCACAAGACTTGATAAAATGGTGGGCATCCCTAAAAATTATGGGCCAATAGTATCCTACTATTAGGCTATTTATGGTCATGCATCTCTTTGCATAGTGGCCTTTGCAAGGTCCTTCATGAGCATCCTAGAAAACATGTAGTTGATCTCTGTCAGGGAGACACCAACACAGCAGGCCATTGGCACATACCTTGTAAAGGTGTCCATTGATTTCCATGAAGTATTTGATTTGATGAAGAAATTTTTGCTTCTTCCTAAAATTCAAGTCTTGTGGCATCTATTGAGTAAGAAGGCATGTGAGGATGTCATTATATCATATTGCTTTTTTAGGCATTTGTTCATTTATTTCTCCAGTAAAGAGGAGTTTGTTTGAAAATTGATCAGAGAGTGGTTTCTCCTCCTCTTTGTTATTCCATCTTAAGTAAGGAAGATGATCAGTGACCACATGGTTGGTTCCTTTTTGATCTACCATAGCAAGATCAAATTCTTGCAAGATCACAAGCCACCGTATAATATGAGGGCTCATCATTGAATTATGCATAAGGAAGTGAACTGCACTATGGTCTATATGTACAAATACTTTATAACCTAACACATAATGTCTAAAATTTTCTAATGCATACACCACTACCATTAATTCCTTCTCTGTGGTGGTGTAATTTACCTATGCTCTCACAATGCTTCAACTTGTACAGTGGATATAATATGGACATTTCTTATTATCCATCTGATTGAGTATTGCTCCCAAAGCATAATTAGATGTGTCTGTCATGATATGAAATGGTTTAAACTAATATGGTGCTCATAGGATTGGTGTTTCTATGAGTTTCTCTTTTAATTGTTGGAATGGATTTTCACATTCCTTAGTCCAAATGAAAGGTGCATCTTTCTTTGTAAGTTCTACCAACAACTTTGCAATCTTAGAGAAATTCTCAATAAAGTACTGGTAGTAACTAATGTGTCCAAGGAATGACTGAACATCTTTAATGATCTCTAGTTGGTGTGTTATTCCTTGGATGATCCTTATCTTTTATGGGTTTACCTCAATTCCTTTTTGTGAAATTTAGTGCCCTAGCATAATGCCTTTTTGGACCATGAGATGGCTTTCTTACCAGTTGAGTTATAGGTTTGTCTCAACACATCTCTTTAGTACTTGCTCTAGTCAGTCCAAAGATTGTTCAAAGGTAGCTCCATAGGTGGAGAAGTCATCCATGTAGACTTTAACACTACTACAAATCTATTGTTGAAAGATACTAAGGACCAAGGGTTGAAATGTTGTAGGGTCATTGCATAGGTCAAATAGCATCTTATAGGATGCAAAAGTTCCCTAGGGACTCATGAATGTTGTCTTAGCTTGGTCTTTTGATGCAATTTGGATTTGGTTATAGCCACTATAACCATCCAAGAAACGATAATAACAATGCTTAGATATGATGTCTAATACTTGATCCACAAATGGCAAATGAAAGTGATCCTTAAATGTTGCCATATTTAACAACCTAAAGTTAATGAAAACCCACCATTTACTATCCTTCTTTGGTACAATTACAAGTGGGCTAACCCACTTAATATCCATGATTTGATAGATAAAGCTCACCTTGAGGAGTCGCTCTATCTCCTCGATGATTTGCTTCAATTTGGGGTTTAGCCACCTTTGTGGCCATCTTCTAGGCTTCATGGTTGGGTCAGTGTAGATGCAATTCTAGCATATCCTTGGATCGATTCCTGTTAGCTCTGGATATGAACAAGTGAAGGCTATTGACCATTTATTCACCACTTTCAACAATTTTTCTTTTTTCTCAAGAGAAAGTTTCACATTAATTATGATTGGTTTACCATTCTTTAGGAATGCATACTCCATTCCAACTGGTAAATTTTTTAGTTCTAAGGGCTCCTACTTGAAGTGATCGGGGATTTCCAACTCTCCCCAATAGTTATCATCATCTTCATTAGAGAGTTGGGAATGGACTTTTTCAATTTTGTCCATGCCTTCTACATATGCATAAGTTAAGCTCTCAGTTGGCTCCATGAATATCATGCTACTATCTAAATTAGCTATTAACCACTGGGTGCTCTCCTGCTTTGTGGTTGCGGTGTATAGACACCATTGAATATTAATTTCTTGTGCACACTGATTGAAAGCCTTAATGTATGTGCTTTTGATTGACCAAATCATTTGCACACAATTGCATCCATTGTTGCTATATGCTTCTTCTCAATTTTTCCTAAATCATTCTCCTTAGATATTTCAAGAGATAGGTCCGTTATACCCATTTGCACATTGATTGTGCTTACCCAAGCCCTTCCCATGATGATGGGGAAGCCACTTTTGTAGTTATCCACCTTGATTACCAAAAAATAAGTAGGATAGGACCACCCATAGATTGTGTTCATAATGTCCTTTAATAATCCCAAGGGAATAGTAATCGATTGATCTGCAAATTCGAAATTGATGTTGCTCTTCTTAAGAGGTGGCAAGTTCCAGGCTTTGTACATATCATGGGAGATAAGGTTAACTCTGAAACCAAAGTCAAGAAGAGCCTTGCATGGCTCTTATTTAGAAATCTATAGAAAGATGAGTGAACTTCTTGGATCAGATATTTTTGTAGGAAGGTTGCCAACCTTGATCCAGTCAAAAACAACATGAGTTAGTAGTACAATGTAGATCCTAGGTAGCACTTGGTTTGAAGGGTGCTTAAAGGTATTTGATATAGAGGATGAGAATACTTGAGATGCAAGGTGATTAGCCAGAGTAGGTTGTGAGGGCTGGAGAGGACTACTAGGTCAGAAAAAAGGTTGTTTTTTTAATTGATTATTTGGACCACTTGGTTGAAAAACTAGTTGTGAGTGTATAGCCCTTGTAGCATTTTGTTGCTGCAACTATGGAGGAATTTCACCATGCATGGGTGGAGTAAGAGGTAACTAAGTTGAAGGTGGAGGTGTAGGTGCAGAGGGATGTGGAGGATGATAATGATATGGATATGGATTTTCCTCTTGAGTAGATGGTGAATGTGTTTGGTGGTACTATGGAGGGTAATAATGATGTTGGAATGATGCATGACTTGCCGAACTTCTAGGGGAGATGGGTTTCTAAACATAGGACCCATATGGATTTGGTTGCCTTTAAGGGTATTGCTACCTTGGTGGTGGCATTCCCCATGATTTTGGTTGGTACCATTATTGATATTGTTCATAAGGTTGTGGAGGAGTCCCACTTGGGTATTAAGCTTGTTGTTGTTAGTGGAACTACCTTAGGCTGCCTTGAGGGTAAGGCAATCATCTTGGAGCTTGTCTATGTGCTAGGCAAGGATTTAATGCATACACTATAGACTCTTGTAAGTGTAACACCATAGGGTAGCATCCCTTTGGATGTTCATATTGATAGATGTCACATTTAGTTTCATCATCAGAGTTAGATTCCACAACTTTCTCTACTTCAACAACTTTGCCCTTACCTCTTTGTTAGGCATGTTCAACTTATTTTTGTCATCTATGATTATGATCACTATTTTTCTCCTTCGATTCTTTAGCAATCTTCAAAGTAGTTTGAAAATTTTCATCCAAAGAGTTCCATAACTTATCAACCTTGGTCGAAATATCAGAAATAGATTTTTGGATAGGTAGGGTCTTTCTATTCATCACTTCATCAAGTGGTGACTCCTCCTCATCACAAAATTGAACCTCTCATTTTCTGATGGATGGGTCCCTAGTATACTCTTTAGCACTCTCCCTTTTTCATAGCTCATTTTTTTCTTTTTCTATCTACTCAATAAGTGTTTGGATATGATGAGCTCTCATTTTAGACAACCTCCCTTAGGCATACATCCCAAGGGCTCTTCTTGTTTTTACCCTGAGGCCATCTATGATGCAGCGAAGTTGTTTCCTTTGAGAGTAACCATGGCCAAGGCATCTATGTAAGAATGAATAGTATTAGCCCATGATGGCATCCAAAGGTTTATGTGCTTCTTGTTTTTAGCTTTGGATTTGCCTTCTCAGATTAGACACTCTAGAGTATGTCTAGTATTTATCATTAAATAGCTCCAACATGGTGCTCCATCTTCAGATAGATTTTGGTTCTAAGGACTAGTACCAACTTTCAACTTCTTTAATGAGTGTCCTTGGAAAAAGCTTGAGTTTCTGCCACTCGTTCTCAATATTCTATAAGGCATAGGCATATTGAAAAGCTTGTAGATGTGTTTATGAATCAAA
Organism: Gnetum montanum; assembly: GCA_015680685.1. Taxonomy (NCBI): domain Eukaryota; kingdom Viridiplantae; phylum Streptophyta; class Gnetopsida; order Gnetales; family Gnetaceae; genus Gnetum; species Gnetum montanum. The sequence continues at coordinate 332,032 of MNCI01018634.1, forward strand.
ATTGTATCCCCCCTCAAATCTTGGGATATTTTTCATATCTAGGCACTTGATCTAACTATCTTTCATATGCTTGGTTGGGATTTTCACTACCTCTGCATTGTTAAGCATACTTTGGATCACTAGTAAAGGTTCATCATCATCACTGTGTTGATGATGTCATTGATGGTTTCAGCCATCCCTTCGATTTTGGTGGCCTTCATGGTTATTGTTATTTCATCGATCACCTTCATCATGGTTGTTTTGATAGTGGCTTCCATGAGAACTGTTAGATGAAGATTAATATTTGGAATTAGATGAATAGGATGAAGAGGAAGGTGAACTACCATGACCACCATTGTGTTGACCATCACTCTTATGCTTTTTATAATCACCATCATTAGATCCCTTGTTATTATGATGTTCACTTGAGTTCCTACCTTGGTTATCACTCTTTCTTGAACCTGGTTTATAAATAGTTGATCACAAGGTCAATTTCACACCCTCACCATCATTAGTAGGGGGTGGAGAATCTTCATGTTGAGACCCTTCCAAGGGAGGATCCTCATTGTCCTCTTGATCTAGTAGGAACAAGGGGTTACTGTAATGTTTCCCCTTTGTGGCTTCATGGGGTCTCTCTTGATGTTTATCTTGCTTACATTGTGTTTCAATGGGACAATAGTTTTGAGTGTCATATCCATTCACAACATACTCTTTGTGAAGATCTGCTATGCCCAACTTCTTAATGGTTTTAAATAGCATTCAAGGCATAGATCTATAAGGGGGCAAAATGACATTCTCCTCCATATCATGCCATCGCATTTACTCATCTTGATGTAGGATGAAGGTGAAATTTAGCACAAACTCATCTGGATGAGTGTATACCACCTTCCATTCCTATGGGATTGATGGTTTAGTATCTTTAGGCTTATGAGAAGAAGAAGACATTTTATAAAACAAATCGAAATTATCAATGTGCTTTTATAATTTATGTATAGCTAGTTCAACACAACATCATCTTCGAAGAAGGTTCCAAACTTGTTAAACAAAAAGTTAGGAAAATTTGTTCTACTATAGCTGTCACTATAAAAGAAGAGAAAACTAAACTCTACAATGTTGGATTCATCTATCCTATCATCTTTTCCAATTGGATTTCTAACATGGTTGTAGTTTTCAAAAAGAATGATGGCATATGCATTGACTTTTAGGATCTTAAGAAGGTCACCTTAAGGATGAATTTCCTTTGTGTAACATATATTAGTTAATAAACTTTATAGCTAGCCATGCTCTTCTATCCTTCATGGATGGAATTTTTGGTTACAATCAAATCTAGATAAATATAGAGCACCAGTAATATACCACATTCATGACTCCTTGGGGAACATTTTGCTACACTAAAATGCCCTTTGAACTTAAGAATGTTGGAGCTACTTATCAACAAGTTATGACTTTTATCTTTAATGTCATGATGTTCAAAGTAGTTAACAATTATGTTGATTATTTAACTATTAAATTCACCTTAGCTATTGATTATGCTTCTAACTTAGATCAAGTTCTAACTAGTCATGACAAGTTTAACATGTCTTAATCCTAAGATATGTATTTTTAAGATCCTTATGGGTAATATGTTAAGTTAACTTATTTATTAAAATGGTATAGCTATTGACCTTAACAAGGTTGAAGCTTTCCTAGATCTCTCACCTCCTAAAGGCATTTGAGATATGTGTGTTTTAGAAGATTGTCTTTAGTAGATTCATCATTTCATTTCTAAGTTCATTTATCACCTTCATCTTTTAACCCATTTACTTTTTAAATCTACCTTCTTTGTCTAGAATGAGAAGTGTCAAAAGGCCTTTGATTCCATTAAAGAATCCTTAATCACTCATCCTATTCTTTATCCTTCATAATTTGACCAAACTTTCTACCTTTATCTTTTAAAAATCCAACCATTCCATATATGCCATGCTTTCTTAAAGGTGGGATGATGGAGTTGATATTTCTATATACTACATATCTCATCCTTTTTTAGACTATAGGACTAAATACTCTAATATCAAAAGTTTTTACCTAAGTCTTGTGTTCATCCTCAAACAATGAAGATACTATCTTCTCAATGCTAAAATCTTCATTATTTGCAAAGATAATATCCTTAAAGTCAAAGCCAATAACCCTTCTAATAGCCATCGGTTAGCTTGTTAGAAGACTTTCCTCATTAATTTTGATATTTATTTTCTATCTCAACATTCAATCAAAGGTCAAGCTATAGCTGATCTCATCTCTTCTTCCAAAACAATTGATGTTATTCATAGCTTATACATTGATGCTAAGAATTCAAATATTATTCTTTATTTCAATGTAGCATACATTTCCTTCGAATCTAATGTAAGTTGTGTTTTCATTCTTTCCACTAAACAAGTTCTTTTTTAGGCTTATAGGATTGATGTCCATTGTTCTAATAATGTAGCTGAATATGAGGCTCTAATACAAGGTCTCTTACTAGCTTTGTAAAATCAAGTAAAAACTATAAGTGTTTATGGTAACTCTCAACTCATCATAAATCAAGTTAATTATGACTATGATTGCAAGGATCTTCACTTAGTTCTTTACCTACAAATGGCTAAGAAATTTATCTTTTCCTTCTCTACTCATACTTTGATCCATATCCTGTGTTCCAAAAACATGCTAGCTAATGCATTAGCAGCCATCACTATCCATGATGATACCTTCACTATGTGAGATCAACTCATTCAATTAGTTTTCTTGATACAAGTCTCATAATTTGCTAATGTATTGGTAAGCATTATTAATGCAGAAGATGACAATCAACAATACATTGATATTCTTCAGCATCTTACTACTAAAGAAACTCCTAATCATCTCATGCCTACTTAAAAGGATGTTCTCTACAAACTTAGTAGATACTTCCAATTAGTGAATCCTGATATTCTTTATAGAGTATCTTCTACATGTGTTCTTCTACATTATCTTAATCTTGTACAGTCTAAGATAGTCATTTATTAGGTTCACTTAGGAGTCTATGATGGATACTTAGTTTCATGTTCCCTAGCTGCTTGCATCATTTATTTAGTCTATTAGTGACCAACCTTAGCCAAAGATGCTTATCATCTAGTCAACACATGCAATACTTACCAAAGGCATGGCTATCTCATCTATGTTCCTTCATAGGATCTAAATATGTCTCAAATTACATAGCTCTTTAAAAAATGAGGTTTAAATCTTATTGGTGCTATTATCCCTCCTTTATTTGCTAGGCACTAACTCATTCTAAGTGCTATGTAATACTTTACTAAGTGGCTAGAGGTTGTTTCTTTTCATTCCACCAAGTACCACTCCATCTCGTGCTTCATCCTTGATCACATAATAATATGCTTTAGCATACCTCTCCAAATTGCAACTCATAATGAACCTTAGTTTAAAAGTAAAAAGGTAGATGGCTTCTATTTCATGCATCACATCACTCAATACTTTTTGTCACCCTGCTACCCTTAGTCTAATGGTTCGGTTGAGTCCACCAATAAAGCTCTTATTCATTTTCTCCATATCATGGTCAATAAAATTGAACACAAATAGCATAGATAGCTATCCTATGCCCTCTAGGTCTATCATATAACTTTTTGTACTTTCTATTTCCTAACTTATGATTCGAAGGTGATCTTACTAGTTAAGCTTCATATGCCATCTCTTCAAGTTGCTCTACATGATTAGTATTCAAATTAGGATAACAACAACATGCAATGCATTAGGTTTGGTCTTCTCAAAGAACATCAACAAGTTACTCTTCACCACTTGCATGAATATCAAGCAAATATTTAGTGTCTTCATTCTAGACATGTCTGATTTAGAGAAACTCATGAAGGTGATCTAGTGCTTCATCATTTTTTGAACTCCCAATATACAAAGTTCTCTTCCAACTATCAAGGTCCTTTTCTAGTGGTTCAGTCTCTATAAAATGGTGCCTACATTTTGTTTGATCTAGAAGAACATTAGTTTCTAGATCCTGCCAACAAAAGCTTTCTAAAGTGCTACTACATGTAGGCAATCTCTAGCATTGAATCTGCTAGTTGTTTGAGACCGAACGACTATTCTCCTAATGAGAGTTTTCTTGCTATCAGTTGATTTATACTGCAATGGAATACATACTATGTTGGGATAATAGGTTTGCTCTAAACCCTATTTTTCTTACACTACTTTACATCTATACTCTTTCTCTATCACATATTTTTCTATTTCTCTAGTTATTTTCATCACATTTCCCTATACAATTTATCTTGTTCTACTCTATGTGCTCAACACAACTAGTAAGGTTTTTGAGTGACTGAATATCTTATTGCTTCATGTGAGGATGTGGTTGAGTATATTATTAAGTGGGATAGGGAGGGATTGCTTCAACAGTACACATATGACATCCTTTTCAACCATACAATGTGCAAGATTTAGCCATGTCCCACTTTTGTGGCATATAATCAATCTCATGATAGGTGTATGGGTGATATCCTCTTTTCTCCCCTTACTTTTTTACTCTATTCTTTTACATACTCTAAACTTATGCTTCCTTGTACTATATTTTTCTCTTCTTCCTCTCATTCTCTCCTCTCATCTATTTTCTCTCTATATTTAGCATTACTAAGGTCGAATGAGTGTCTTTACCCTAATGAAATAAGGGAGTGTTGAATATATAGTGACATAAGGAGTGTGAAATCTGCATATGAGTGAGGTAAGGAAGAGGTCGGCTATAGGGATCTAACTGTGTTCCACTTCTACAACATGGCAATCCAACATTGGTATATTAGCAATGTTCTCAACATGCTTTCTCCTATGTTGTATTGTTCTCTCTTTTGCTTTTTGCTATCTCCCTTTCTTTCTCTGTCCCTATCTCTTTTTTATGCTTTAGATTAGTGAGACAAAGAAAGTGTCTCTACTTTACTCTAGTGATGGTGTGATTAAGAGAATTGAGTGGGTTAGGGAGTGCTTCATCTACAATTTTGTATGCTCTCTAGGGTCTAGCCACACCCCACTTCTATGACATAGCACTTCATTCTAGGTGCATTAGTAGTATCTTATATTTTCTCCCCTATCATTCCACTTCATCTAATCCTCTTATAGGTACCTACCTGTTCATGTATTTTCTTAATGGATGTTTCTTTAGCTCTTTAGTAGTATCCATCAAGAGGGGACAATGTTTTACCTACTTTGGCTCTTTTTGCTTAAGTCAAAAGACTTCAATGCATTCTATAGCTTTTCAATGCCTAAGGTCATCTTCAGCAATTTGGATTAAATGTCCTATGTCATCTACAACATAGTTTCTAGATTTCTATCTTCAACTTTCTAGAAATGACATTTTGCATCATTAGCAACATAATTTTGGCTCTTCTTCAAGTTTTGATAGTTGACATTAACTTCAATGACGATTCCATCTTCAACTTTTGATGTCCTATGTTAAATCAACTTTTGATGTCCTACATCAAATCAGCTTCTAAAGTTCAATGTTAGATTTACTTTTGACGTCTGACATCATCTTCTCTTTCTTTATCATTTTGGCTCTTCAATGTCTATTGTAATCTTGCATTTGATGTCCAACATCAAATTTTACCGGTATACATCAATTATCCTATCTAGAAGTTCCTATAACCTTCCAAAAGATCTTGTGGATCCTACTACCTTGTTTCTACATGATTTACAAGGCATTTTGATCTATAAATAAAAGGATGCATTTAAAAAAAAAGTGGTTATTTGGCTCTTGAAACATTATGATTGGCATTTTGCTTCATTGAGCTTTGAGAGACCTACTTAGGGTTTGTAGTCACCTCTACTACTTAGCCTAGTTAGCATTTTTGCAATTGGTGATTTGAAAATATCCTTTCAAAGACATTTCCTCTTCACAGAATAATCATCCCCTTTTCCTCTTCTTATTTCTTACTGATGCATTATATCTCATTTGTATTATTCTCTTAACACATGAAGAAATTACTTAGAATTAGGTCAACAAATCGATCTGATCCTTCTCTCTACTTTGTCAACTGTTAAATCTACTATTGTTCTTGCCAAGTTTGCATAAGGTGTACGCATCAAAGAAAGAATGGAGTAACATAGCTCCTCATCATATGCCTTTGATCCATGGTACATGTCCTGGAACATCTTTTTGTACATTTCTAATTTTCTCTTTCTACTATAATCTAGGTTTTTACCTTTAGGCTTTCTATTTATGGAATTGTCCAAATTTTTTTATAAATATAGCTTCTATTTTCCTACATTTTCCTTTAGCTTAATGCTTTGACAAGCTAGATCTATTCTACTTTGCATCTCATTGCTAATTGCTTTTATGTGCCAATCACTCATTACAGTTTGCTTTATTTAGATCTATACATTGTCTCTATGCATTTTCTATTGGCTCCATACATTCATTTTTTCTTTTGCTTTTAATTTTCTAATGTTTGGTGAAAATTCTTAACATGGATTATTAGATTTTTTTCTATGATCTATAAGTTCTCTTTTTATTTAAGAGAAATTATTTGAAAGTTTAGTTTTCTTGGACCATTTTGTAGCCATGAGATTTCTTAACTTAATTTCATGTTCAGTTGTGTCAAATTCCATTATTATGATGATTCCTACAACAACACATCCAAGTTCCTAATCATTTGTTCTACAAGTCAATGATCTTTATATCTAACCAAAGCCTTGATCATATTCAAACCTAGATAGTTTTCTCTTATTGTTCTCTTGGTGGGAATGTTAGATTGGTTAGCACAACCAAGGAGATCAATGAAAGGGTTCTAGTAGAACAAAATTTGAGAAGCCTACATTGCATATATATATGGATGGAGGAAAATCAAATTGAAAAGTTAACTTCTAGATGTTTGGCAACACATTTCCTTGGTTTGATCACTAATGGTTAGATTATAGAATAATGAAGGCTAGGTGGCACTAGATGTGATCAATGTGACCTTGTGGTTGAAAAGAATACTTGGAGATCAATCCCTATTCTATAGATGAATAGTGGTGAAAGGATGTGATAGTGAATATCTCATAGAGTGTAGGACAAGCTCACATGCTCCATGAGCTAATTGAATGGTTGGATAAGAATTCATTGATGATGCACTCTCTTTCTTTCTTTCTCTCATATAATATTCATTCTCCATCTCTTTGATTCCATTTTTCTCTATGATTATGTATGGTAGAAGGTCAATTAAGCAAATTAGAGGGTGAGATTTGGCCATCAAAGAAGATGGACTCATGTTTAATGCTAATTTTTCATGGGTTGTTAAGAATCCATGAGTTTCTCATCAATATATTTTATAAGGGCAAGGAAGGTAAGTGACTACTTTGGAAAGGACCCACTTATAAATCCTTGATGAATTACAATCATGTGAGTGATTTAAAGCTTATCTCCTAGTGATGGTGAGGATTGAATTATACATAGTACTTGATTAGTCTTCCATTTATGTGAGTCTTAACTCTTCATGCTTCAAGATTTGATAATGAAAAATCTGATTGATTCACCTTAATTGTGCTTGTATTCCATTATTCTTGGTGCTATAATCATTCTATTGTTATTCTAACCCCTATTTTCCAACCTTCAATTAATGGAACTCTATAAATTGATCAATTGACTCATTTTCCATGATCCATAATGTTGTCAAGGGAATTTTATAATGTTCTCATTATCTTAGTTCTCGTATGCCTTGTAAGGTTAGTTCATGGTGATTTTGGCATCCAAGAGGATATGGGTGCTCATGATACTCATGCATGAACATAAGACTTATCATCAATTCCTTAAGCTTGGTTCTCTTGAGCTAAAGAAGTCACTACAATGGATGGACTTCTATGACTATATCACCCACATTTCACATGATACGTTTACAAGGTAGAGAAGTTCTACCAGAATCTTATAACTAATGGTATCATGAGTTTTGTTGGTGGATTTCTTATGCCTCGTTTCACAAGGGTAATTTCAAGGACTATAGGATTTTCAAAAAGAAAAAAAGAAAAAAAATACTAGTGAACAATTAGTGGTCACAGACCCAAAAGACTGAGCCCAAGCTTAGGTTGAAAGTCTTGATGGAGGCCTTTGACATTGATAAAGCTGATGTAAAGATGTCTAAGCTTCCCTTTTTCTTAAATGCCATGTACAAAATTATCACCCAAAAACTTCTTATCCATCAAATGATCATTAAGTATCTCTACTTAAAGGGGGGGTGTGGGTCAATGTTATGGCCATGATGAGGGGGAAGTGTGCTATCAATATCTCATATTTTCTGTATAAGATATTGATCTAGAAAATTGAAGATGTGACCAGGAATTAAGAAGGTCTATGCCTTTCCATGGTTGAACCAAAAACTTTGTGAGTTGGTAGGCATAGGTAACCATATGGGAAGACTTCCCACAATAGTAGGAATAACAAACTAGAAGAACATGATGGTGGTTGCTCCAAGACAACATCTTGGGATCATGGGAGTAATACTTGATTTAGAGGATTAGTTGCCTACCATCAAGGTACCTTGCATATGATCTTTAGATTAGCTCCATCAGCACCAAACAAAAGCATCAATAGCACCTCAAGAATTACAACAAATGTGGGTGAAATTGCCTAGTGGAAATGTTTCCTAACCTCCTAGTTTCAACATCAGGCAAAGCCAAGAACCTATTCTTGGTGAACATTTTTAGCTAGTAATGCATGTTGAAGAAGAGAGGCCAGCTACCACAATCCATATTGAAGGTTAGCAAGACCTTGGTACCAATTTATTACAAATGATGAAAGTCATTTTGGATGGTAAAATGATAAGGGAGGATCTCTTACAATTTCCTCCTCCATTGTTGGATGATCCATCTATGGATCACTTTGATGCTTCTTTTTAGTCTCAAACTTATGTACCTTCATGGATTGTTTCCTCAACACATCGATCAAGACATAACATGCATAATGTCCAAAATGCAGTTGAAGTTCTTCAGGGATCCACTGATTAACCTGGGACTAGTTGCTGGATGGAGGAAGAGAAAAGAGTTGATCTTGGTAGTAAGTTACTATTAAGGAACATCGACAACCCCATGAAAACTAAACTAATTAAGGTATGGGTTGAATTGAAGATTGCTAATGCTGATAGAACATTCAATTTGTGGGAGTTGTAGTAGAGAAGTCAAGCTGAGGTATGAAAGTTTCACAAACAATTAGAACATCTCATACCATTAGTATTTGTCCCTTCCATTATTACTCCAAAGGTGCAAATTAAGCATCCATAGATCAAGTGTACTAGGTTGGTAAAGAAGCCATTTTCATGAAAGAAAACTTGGAGTGGCAAATCAAAATGCTAAAGCATCAATCCTAGGAGTGGGAAAGGATGAGTTGAGAAAAGAAGAAATAGTTACTCTCCCTTTACCAGCAAGTGTGAAGGTTAAAAGATGAAAGTTAAATCATGGCCTAAGTTCGAGACAAGTAGCTTCATATGAAGAAAGAGTGCTAGAACTTGCAGCAAGAGCTAGCAAACAAGACTACTAAGTAAAATGATGAGCTTAAAAAGATTCATCTAATTGAGTGAGAAACTTGGGATGTTGAGGTACATTGATTACACAAACTTGTAGCTCTGTTGATTAAACATGTAATCAGGGAAAGGCATGAGGTAAAGGAAAACTTTGATGCCATGCATGCCAAACTTCAATAGATGACTATAATTGAATCAACACTACATGAGAAGATGGAGCTTCTAAAAAATATGTACATCCTTTGCCATGAAGTAGTTATCATAGTTCTTGAGAGGAGACTCAAGGAAGCTAAGGAGGATGTGCAAGTGGAATGGAGAAGGTATCTTTATGTGGTTCAAACTTTTGCAAGTCAACCATGCACTAAGCTAGAAGAGAAACTATATCAAGTGATGGTCAAGTTCAACATAGCCTAGTGCAATCTCTTGTAGGCGAAGAGGAGTCATGAGTAGTTCCAAGCAAATGTTAAGGAATAGCAACAAGCAATCCTATGAGAGTAGAAACTAATGCATGAGCAGAACCAACAACTCTGAGTGAGGGTGATGAACCTAAAAGCATAACTTGAGAGATTTCATATCTGCACCTAGTTCTTTAACCTTCTTCCCATACTAAGTAGGCATATTAGGGGGCTTCTTCTCTTAGCCACCACCCCCTAACACTTTTTGATGAGGTGGCTTCTATTGTATTATATTATAGTCATGGTCTATACATTTGCCCATTTTTATTCCTTTGCATTGATCGTGACATGTATCTAGTTTCAATCTTGTATTTTGGACATTAAAACTATGGGACTAGCTCAATTCAATCATGGGGAATGATGAATCATCTAGTGGCATTTTGTAAGTCGATTGTAAGCTGTGGATTCGAGATGTATTTTATGTATCCTATGGTTGTCTTTTATACACACATGATTAAGGTTTTTCTACCTCCTAGGTTTACATCCTAGCCTTTAGTTTCACACTTTTAGGTTTGATGCATGTTTTGGGCTTCTTGTGATGTTTTCAACTTCATTCAGAGATCCTTGGAAGCCCTTGGCATGTTCCCTAGCATCAGACTTTCATCTGGGAAAATTTGGTGAAGTATGTGGGGTAGGGTTGCACTGACTTCCCTATGTCAATGGATCCCTTACATTAGTGTAAGGGTGCTAGCACACCCCCCTTGGTACCCTAGTTTGATCCCTTCACCTTCTCCACATCCTTAGGTATGTTTTGGGATGTCTCAGTTATGTTGATACATTCAATTCGCTACAAACATGCATTTAATTCATGACAGATGTAGTAGTTGAGAATAAAGCATCATAGCCTTTTATATCTTTGAAACCATAAAATTAAAAAAATAAAATCAAAGGAAATGAAACATGTTAAAAACATTTGAGTCTAGTAGGAAAGGTTTCACCCAGCAAGTGATGATTACTATTCATGGGCAATGATGTTTTGAAACATGATCTCGTTTTTGCAATGAAAAACATGAAACTTTAAGAATCCATTATGTTTGTGGCAAACATATATTTATGCCTAACCAAGAAAATTCAAAGTTTTTGTTTTATAACATCAGTACGCAATTATTAGAGCCAATTTTCATAACGAGAATTTATGTTTTTAGGTATAATTGGCATAGAACTATATCTTATAGACTTCAAATAAACAATAAAAAATATAAAAAGTGCTTCTTGGTAAGGTTTATAACATGCATGAAACTAAAGTATCAAGTATAAAATATCGTAGAAAAAAGGTCAAAAAAACTCACTTGAAACTAAATTCTATCTAATAGATTTCTAGAATCACAATATGGACATGACAATATTTTTAATTTTGTATGCTTCACTCGAAATACATTAAGAGAGAAGAACAAGGAATATCAATGAACAAGGAGTAACAAGTAAAAACTAAGAATTACGAAATAATGTATCACATGCTTCGTTGTGATGCTATAACAGATACTATAACCCCAATAAAATGTGTAAAATAAGCCCAGAGTAAGACCTATATCTCATTTAGTGCATTTATGTATGATAGTGGCAAATGAACAACATGACTTAAATTCTCATTTGAGAACATCAATGTTGATGCATAAATTTTGGTTGCACCAACACTAGAAAGAAAACCTAATTTTAGGAGACTATTGCCTAGGGTGCCTCCCGTATGGGTACGAAAACCCAGGAATAGTATCAGCTAGAGAGGGCTATGTGGCCTTTTACAAATAATAAACTAAAAAAAATCTGGAATTTAAATTAAATAATTGTCTTCAATACAATAGGTAAAGAAATAAATTTTCCCTAGTCTTGTTGATGTTGCCGATCTGAGACTATTGAGGTGTCAACTGCTGGGCAAAAAAACTATAATTTCCATGAAAGAAGGAGAGAGAGAGAAAGAGAGAAAGAGAAACTGTCCACCACAGTTCGCACAGGGTAGCAACTACGGCCCTCAAAGCTTGCCACTGTCTACCACCTTTTGTGCATCGTCGTAGAGAGAAAGACCGTCCACCCATGTCTGCCGAGATAAGCTCCCAGCCCAAAGAAAGTTGTATGTCTCACGTCTTGCGCATGGGCTGCACTACCATAGACAAAAGAAAAAGAGAGAGATAACCCTTTTGCACTAAGAAAAGAGAGAGAACCCTCCTACTATTGCTGGGGAGACCCAAGATCTGATTTTGAGCCGTTGGCTCCTACCTTGGACCCTCCTCAAAGATCAGCCAGAAGCTTGTAAAATACCAAACAAAAAAAAGGAGGAAATCACTACCTTTGGAGAGGAACCTGCCCCTCAATATTGATAGAAAGAGCCCTTTAAGACTAATAGAAAGAGGCTGACTTTGATGGATAGAAAGAGCCCACCTTTTAGTTTTATAGCTGCTATGGCCATCCATAATGATGCCCATGTTTCATGTAACAGCTATAGAAACTACCACCACTTCTTGTGTAATAACACCCACGTTCTCCAATTTAAGTGCCCACTATGTCCATAACTTCCAAATGTTTGCCACTAATGTTCGAAATCACTGCCATAAATGACCACCACGTGGCAGTTTAAATGCCCACCACTCGCATGATTTTTACTGTAGTTATTAAGAGAGAGAAATAGAGATGTTTGATAATCATGGCCCCATGAGAGCATGGGAGTGTTGACATCAACAATTAACATGGAGGAAAAATTATAACTTAAAACTGCAATGTAATAAAAATTGAATGGTCAGAAAATTGGAGAAGAATTACTTTTAGTCCTCTCCATTCATCATTGTAATTTAGTTCAGAAAATCATCAAATACTCCCCATTAGTTATAGGATTCATTACAAATGTACCAAATGAGATGAGACATGTCAATTAAATATACCAAAATCAACATTTACAAAATCATCAATTTCAATGTATGCCTTGGCAATATGCTTTTGAATAGGAAAATAGACCTTAGTGAAAAAGTAGTACTCAAGAACACCCACTGTAGCATTGAAGAACGTCAGCACAGTTATTCATCCCACAAAACTAGTAAATCAAACCAGCCTGAAAGGAATGAGCTTTATTTCTTCAAACCTCTAACCCAGCAACTTGCCACTTGTACTATATTTTAAATACACATGTATACAAAGGATAGCAAAATACTTCCCGAAACAAAGAAATGTAGATGTGTTAACATTTTTATGGATTCTTTGTCTTGGGTGAAAATAACAAATTTGAGTTATCTGGCTTTTGTTTTTTTTCACTGGACAATGATACTTATGCAAGACCATGACAATTAAAATCCGGAGACAGTTTTCCTTGGTTGACTTAACATTCTCCCAAAGGATACCGATGTAAAGATTTTGAGATTCTTCTTTTTGGACAATGTTATAACAAAAAACAATATGAAACCAGCAGTTTAACATTTTTAAATTACCTACCAACCTTACATATTACAACTTGAGACAACTAGAAACAATTTTGTTTGTAACAGCATCTTTTTGTAACATATACAAAAATGATGGCTGCAAGAATCTAAGGTTTTTGTCATCCCGCAGTAGTACAAATGTAACAGATACCAAGCCATTTTGATGGTTTTGACGAAAGATTTGGGATCCCATGATTTTGAAACGGGAACTGATTCAAGGTTGTGGAATTATGTTGGAAACATTTAATTTTATTAATTAAATGAGATTAAGTACATGATCAACATCTGAACATATTGATGGATAAATAGGGAGAAGAACAATGACAAATGCGGATGTTGAAAGAAAACATCTTGAAACATAACCCTTCTCAGGGTGTGGAAG